>LR990921.1:19361182-19705156 GCA_905163415.1 Noctua fimbriata
CTGACCATAAACAAATATATTTGCAAATAGGCAGTATAAAGCAACAAAAAAAATAAAAAAATACAATATAAAGCAATAAATTATGAAAAATTATATAGCGACGCATTAACAGATAATTACATAAATGAAGAAAATGATTACTATCACCTCGATCGGTTTATCACAAAACATGTAAATAACAACAAAACCGGCAAGACAAAATTCGAAATCCACCTCAAAACGATTGGATAAACCGAACTATTACTGATTCGATAAACTTACGTAACAACCTATGGCAACAGACAAAATCTTACCCAAAAGGCGGAAACATACAGAAAACCTTTTCCAAACAACGAGACGCAGTAAAAAACCTGATCAAGACACACAAGAAACAATACTATTACGATCTATTCCACAACAATAGCAATCAACCGAAAAAAATGTGGGAACTTATTAATAACTTAGCCGTAAATAAAATCAAAGAAAGCAGTGCTATTCCGAAACTAATGTCGAGCTCAGAACCTATAACTGAAGGTAACGCAATATGTAATCTATTTAACTCATTTTTCTCATCAATATGCCAGGAATTAGCTAATGAAATACCCGTTATATATCACGCGAACGATGGTAACACACTTATGTACGAACACAACCATTCACACGACGTAACTCTGAGTAAACTCACTCCTTGCACTGAGGACGAAATTTCTAAAATAGTTGACAGTCTGGATAGTAATACAAGTACTGGGATAGATGGTATCAGTACCAAGGTGATTAAATGCCTCAAAAATACAATTGTTTCGAAATTAACGAACTGCATAAATGAATACATGATGCGCGGCATTTTTCCGAACACGCTTAAAGTTGCCAAAGTCAGCCCTATTTACAAATCGGGCAACAGGACTGAACCAGGTAATTATAGAGCAGTGTCGGTTTTACCTGTATTATCAAAAATATTTGAGCGTCTTTTGTTCAGCCATCTAAATGCATACCTTCTTGAGAAAGAGTTCATAATCGACGAACAATACGGCTTTCGTTCGAAATCTAGCACTCTTGCAGCTACAGTAGACTTGGTAACTAAAATCAAAACTCACATAGATCAAAAGGATGTTGTATTGGGGGTATTTATTGATTTAAAAAAAACCGTTCGACACCGTATGCCACCTCAAACTTCTCCAGAAATTATTTACATAATAGAAAACAAGTAGTTAAAATAGATGAATTCACTAGTTCCTTAAAAAAACGTACCATACGGCTGTCCTCAAGGCTCAATTTTAAGTCCGTTACTTTTCTTAATCTATATAGCGGACGATACATGCCTCTTCTATTTCGATAGATCTATCCATACTAATATAACAAATGCTCAAAAAGATCTTGGTATACTCAGTGAGTGGCTTAAATACAATTTACTTACAATAAATACGTCCAAAACAACATACATGATTTTCACCGCAAAAAACAAACCATTACCAGACTTCCCGCCTCTTACTATAAACAATGACATAATAAAAAGATCGAGTCACGAAAAATATCTCGGTATGAGGGTAGACGAGACAAACTCACATGGAAACTGCACATCGAACATGTAAAATCAAAATTAATGTCATTACTAGCATCATTACGCAAAATCTCAAATTGTATTCCAAGGAAAATACGTACTATTATTTATAACTCATTAGTAAAATCACATCTCTAGTACCTTATTGAAATATGGGGATCTGCCGCAAAAACTATCCTAATGCCTTTACAACGAACACAGAACAAAATTATAAAAACATTATACCTTTATCATTACCTTACTCCAACTAAAACACTATTTGAAAAAACCAAATTATTAAATCTCAAACAACTATACATACGGTACCTGCATTCTAATAAAAAAATCACCACAAACAGCGTACAATCAAAGCTACAACTACATAAAAAAACAATATCACAAAACCTAAGAAATAAAAATGAATTACAACGGTGACAAGCTCGCACAAACTACGGTAAAAAAACCATATGTTTCGAAGGAGCACAGCTGTTTAACGACCTACCAAATGACGTAAAAGACAGTGATAATATTAACAGATTTAAACTAAAACTGAGAAATTACGTTTATGAAATGTAGTCATACCGCATATTAAATGTTAGCAATTTACATACTTCCTACGTATTTGATTTGTATATCTTCACCAACATGCTTCGGAGGCAAAATGTTTTATTTAGATGTTTAACAATTACTTTGTATCTCATTGTAAGTGAACCTATGTATTGTTCTTAAGAGAATAAAATTCTTTAATCCGAATAACTGCATTCGATTCGTCTTAAATCTCCGCAAGTATGATCATGTATCTACACATAGATCGCTTTTAAGAGGGCTACCCATCCGGCAGCGCAGAGAATTGAGGGCTTTGACAACCGTGTTTTCTCTTCTTCACAAACCCATTTCTTCTTCTTATCTGACGTCTAATTGTCAATATTTATGCTCGGCGCACAGAAAGAATCTTTGTTCCGCTAATAATTATCTTTTACGATGTCCTTCTCACCGCTCTGATTTTATAAAATCTTCTTTCTTTGTCCAGGCGGTTTTCCTTTGGAATGCGCTCCCTTGAGAGTATCAGGACAGTGACCAGTCAGCTCAATTTCAAACTGAGAGCTCGTGAACATGTACACAAGAAGTTGGCTGATTCGTCTCAGAACTAAATTGTTGTAGTTTTTCTTGTTTATCTCTCTTAACTTTATAAAGTTTAATATATGTATGTATATAAGTATTTATTCTTATATTTTTTGGTTATAAATATTTTCTAGTCTTTTTTTTCTGTTATTGGACCTACTGTATAATTATTGTATCTGCATCACCCTAAGGTAGACTGGTAGAAAAGCCTATGGCATTAAGTCCGCCTTTGTACAGTTTTTTACTTGTGCATAAAGTTTTAATAAATAAATAAATTACACACTGGACTCTTCCCGAGGGCTCATTAGCACAAATGTGATGTTGCGCAGGAATTCGCAACGTTTTTTACTAATATTTCAATTAAAACCACAGAAACGTTAGATTCTTCGCCATCCCTTGCCTTTGATTTATTAAGAGAGAATGTTTCAGCCTGTCCGGTTGAGTGTAAATTTAAACATATAAACCCTGTGGTCGTTATGAAGGCTTTTAAGCAACTTAAAATAAAAACTACTGGAGACCTTTGGGGGATGTCTACTAAAGTCTGTCAATCAATTGTTGAGACAGTAGCTCCCTATTTAGCTTTAATATTTAATTTATGCGTTGACTAAGGGGTATTTCCAGATTTAATGAAGTTTAGTAAAGTTATACCACTTTTTAAATCTGGAGACAGCAAAGATACAAATTATTATAGACCCGTATCTCTTTTGCCGGTTTTAAGCAAGGTATTTGAAAAAGTCTTATAAATCAAATGCTCAAACATTTCAATCGAAATGACATCCTACATGATCAACAATATGGCTTCACCAAAGGTCGTTGTACTACTGAAGCCGATGTCATTTTGCTAAAGCACATCTTCAATGCATGGGAAGTGGCAAAGGATGCATTAGGCATCTTTTGCGACCTATCCAAGGCCTTTGATCGCGTGAATCACGACACACTGTTGCTGAAACTTGAGCATTACGGACTGGCGAAACAAGCACTTAGCTTAGTAAAATCATATTTAAATGATCGAATGCAACAAGTACAAATAAATGGCGTAAATTCATTAGGATTAAAAGTAAAAATGGGGATACCGCAAGGCTCAATATTGGGCCCATTCCTTTTTCTAGTATATATAAATGATTTACCTCATTTACTGAAAAGTCGACCTCAAATGGTGTTATTTGCTGATGACACATCACTGATTTTCAAGGTTAACAGACGTACACAAGAGTTTGACGACGTAAATAACGCTATACTTAAGATTCATAACTGGTTCACTGTAAATAATTTGGTGTTGAATGGGAAGAAAACTAAATGCATAAGATTCGCGTTACCGAATGTAAGGAGTAGCGAATGTAACATTGTATTGAACGGGGAGATACTAGAATTCGTCGAATAAAAGGTTTTCCTGGGGATTACATTTGACTCAAAATTGCAATGGAGTCCTCACTTAACAGCACTTGCAGGGCGGCTAAGTTCAGCCGCTTACACTGTCCGTAAAATCCGGCAAATAACAGACGTGGATACCGAGAGACTAGTCTATTTTAGTTACTTCCATAGCATCATGTCTTACGGTATTCTGCTGTGGGGACGGGCTACAGATATTGACTCAATATTTCTGCAAAAGAGGGCCGTTAGAGCCATCTATAACCTACGCAGACGCGAATCTCTAAGAGAATTGTTTAAACAAATTAACATCATGACCAGTGATAGGAATAGGTAGTGCCTATTAGCCTAAACTTCGAAGAACAGAGACAAGAAACGGAGACTTCCTTAGGACTAAATTATTTATTTATTTTAAATACCTTTTTTTTAATGATAAATTCTTTCTACTATAGAGAATGCTAAAATGATAAAAAAATACCGTTTTATTATTTTAAAGACAAAATGCCTTTTTTACACTTGAACTTTAGAAATCTCAATAAACGTAGCCGAGAGTGAGCTAGAAAGAAGATATTTACTTCGAAACGTGTACGGCTTCTTATTCAAACATTGTGATTCATTGTGTATTACGATCAACAAGTCATTTACAAAATGTTCTCCAAAAAAAAATTCAGAAAATTTTATGGTTGTAACGACTATGTATGTTATTTATTATGATATATCTAGTCGCAAACTTTAGGTAAATATAGACGAATTACTTATTCCAAATAACAATTTTTTTAAATGTATTTATGTGTTATCTCAAAATTTCGGGACAGATGTCTCGGAAAAAATTTAGTCCTAAGGAAGTCTCCGTTTCTTGTCTCTGTTCTTCGAAGTTTAGGCAAATAGGCACTACCTATTCCTATCACTGATCATGACGGTACCTTGTCAATATATTTATGAAAACATTATGTATGTTCGGAAAAACATACATCTTTTTAGTAAAATTAGCGACAGGCATAATGTTAATACTAGAAATAAGGACAAATTAGATCAGCCACGTTTCAGATTGTCAAAAGTACGCACTTCTTTTATGGGGTACTGTGTAAAATGTTACAATAAAATACCACTTGACGTTCTACAACTTAATGAGAAGAAATTTAAAACATGCATAAAACGCACACTATGTAAGCGAGCATATTATAAGTTAAGAAGACTATATTGTAGATAAAAATGCTTGGCTTACTGCTGGTCCTGCTCCACAGACACTTGGGCTCACGAACTAAGATTTTAATGTTTGGAAGAGATGCTCCCCCCCCTCTAGTTCTTTAATTTTTTTTTCTCTTTCGCCTTTGGAAACTTAGTTACCTTGATTACCATTGTTTTATATAAATTAGAAGCATTATTTTAGTTTTTGTAAATGTGAGTACCACCATGTAGACTTTCTTTAGTAGGGCTAATCCTAATCTTTAAGGTTTTAATTGTGTTTTTTTTCTTTTCTATCTCTACATTGTGTTCACATATAGAAGCAACAATTTGCTACTCCACAACCATAGAGGCAAAGTAATTTATTACCATGATAAATTATTGTGGAAGTTGCAGAAGATTGTAAAATATCCTTGCTTTGTATAGATTCCATATGTTAGTAATATATAATTGCATATCACATGTGTGAGTACTATGTACTGTAAGGCTACAATCTACATTTTGTTATCTTTCATTGACTTGAATGTGCCTTGGTGGCTGAGAGAATGTCATGCTCACTCAAATGTCTCGCTGATGGTGGCGGGTGTGTCGGGTCATTTAGTTCCCTTCAATATGGTTGAGTTGAATGGCGCTGATCCATGCGTCATGTTCGTGAACGGGCGCTGTCAGTTGGGACTGGTCATCTCGTAGCGGCCACGGTTTATTCTAATTACTTTATTTTTTCATTGTTGTTTTTATCTTTTACTCTGGACGCTCTTAATGTGTACGTCTTTCTACATCGTTCTCACATAATATGTTTAATCTTAACACGAACGATGTAACCAAGAGTTTGTAAGAATATTTTGATTTAAAAGAGTGTCCATGGAGTTTCTTGCCCATTCTTCTCCATAGAGATCTACGCTTTGGAATGTGCAACTACAGTACTTTCTCAAGTTATAATGCCTTGTGACTGTGACTGTAGCTTCGCTTTTTTTTTTGTTTTATTTGACATTCAAAAGTGCCTGTGATGGTCTAATTGAAATAAATGCTTTGAGTTTGAGTTTGAATGATGTTATGTTATGCGATGTATGAAGTTTATTGTTATTGACAATAATTAGAATCACTTTTTATACATTTTGGAGATTCTTGCTTTCATGGTAACAAACTCGAATAAATCAAATCTCAACTGATTTGTTATTATGTCACGTTCCTTTGTCTTTTCTTGTTTCAGTGATTTCATTTAAAAAAAAGGTTTTATATTTATTTAGCGAAGCAAGGAATATTAGTAGTTGGGCTTGTGTAACAGCTAGTCGCCAGCTGTACAGCCGTAGCCCAGGAAGCTTCAATCTACTCACCTCATCATCACGAATATACGACTAACGCCATCTACCGGCTTTAAACGCAACTAGTATAACAGCAGCCATTAATACCTACTGATGCAATCTACTTAACAGATTTAATAGCGTCATCTATCAATATGTAAATACACTAATAATATTGTAGTCTTGTCCTTTTCTCAGAGTATACATTCATTAATTTGCAAATATTATTGTAAAATGTAATTCATATTCAATTGTAGAAGTTTACTTTATAAAACCTATAGCTTATATTCTTATGATTATTGTAATGAGTATGTCAATTTAAGTGTTACGAATACTTTACAATAATAAAAAGGGGATGTTAGTTTGACTTCCTGTTGGCAGCGGTACTTTTCGCTAGCGCGACTGATGTGAAAAGAGAGATTCTTTTTTGTATTAGCGGCTTCATATTTTTTTGGTGAATATACATATTGTATTATAGTGTGTGCTTCTCATTTCCACTTCTGAACACCCATTACAATTCAGAAGTGGGATGGAAGACTTTCACGGCCCATATATGTACGGCTTAGGGAGACGGTCGCCAAGCGTCGACTCTGAAGAAAATGGTGGCCGCCAGGAGGAATTCGATCCAGCGAAGAAAAGTGTAAACGTGATTGGATGGCTTCACAAGATAGATCAACTGGGCGACATGTATAACTGGGAAGAAAGGGACTGGGTCTTCGTGATGCAAACTCGGCTACGCGGCGCAGCGCGCGACTTGTGCGACGACCTGGAAGATTACAGCGCCACGTGGGGCACTTGGAAGGAATGGCTAACAAAGGCGTTTCCAGGTACCACCGATTTCGTCGACCGCCGGGAAGAAATGCTGGCACGCCAAAAAGGGAACGAGACCATCACCCGATACTACCATGATACAATATCTTAAATGAAAAAGTGTGGGCTGGATGGGGAGAACGCAATGTCGTGCCTCATCCGTGGATTGCCGGTTGAACTGCGTGCGAACGCAAAAGCATGCGGCTACAAGACTCCCGAAGAACTATATTACGGGTTCCTTTTGTCAATCGAAAACTACGGGAAAAAAAGCGAAGGGTCGAGGGTCGCGATATATTTTTTCTTACTATGGGGGTCGTGTCATGAAAAAGGTTGAAAAACACTTCTATTCCATCGTTCGATACGTTCATATTTTTGCGTGGGATTTTATGTTTATCATTATCATTGCGATTTTGTGGATTCTCGATGAATTGGCCTTTACATCTTGAACTGACGATACTGCACCCTGACTTGGACTACCGCATTCTTCTTTGGACAACGAGTTGCTTTTGATTTGGACTTTGATTGTAACCACTAACATGCGTTGCGTTATTGCCATTTACGACTTGCGCGCTTACGGAGCCATCATCTCTCTGATGAAGGTGCTCAGATGTTGGACAAAGTGTAGACTTGGGTGTATATGTATGTGTGTTTAGAAGAAATACTTCCTGTACTTATTACCTATCCTGAATTTCATGGTAACCACCCATTTACTTTACCGGCCAGAATTAAATCTATGCACATAGGAAGCAAGTCCTATTATAAATATATCGCAGTAGATAGAAGGCTACAGGGGCGAAGTTGTGTATTGAAGTGCTATTGTTGCCACTGTCCTGTTGGGACACGGACAGTCGGTTGTTACTCTCATGTCATGAGCATATTATGGTACATGGGCTATGCCAGACACCAGAGCTATATCGCTGCACCAGCTTTGTTTTTAGATAATCTTTTAATAAGATAATATTTTTTTATATAACCCTATTGAAAAATATAAAATAAAAACCATGTAAAAATACCATTAAACGAGATTTTTTACGTCACATAATACTTTTTTATTCAACAAAGCCTGCCTTTCAATAGCTGTACTCGTACATAGCTAGTGAGCTCTTGCTGTTATAATTTATGTACAAGTATATCTTCTTTCAGCGTAGTAAGAATCGTTTTATTTCACCATGATTCGCTTATAGATCAAAGTCGCAACAACGTAGTTTTAATAGTGATTGAACTAATTACTAGGTTAGTAATCAGTATAGCCTGTAGCCGCAGTCTGGCAGTTATTCGGATTTTGGCTTCAAAATCAAAATATTTTATTTTACATAGGCCTAGATGGGCACTTATAAAACGTCGAAAAAAAGGTGCACGGTTCGGGTTGGTCGTTTCCTATGGAGAAGAACCGGCAAGAAACTCCATGGTTACTCTTTTCAAATCATTTGGTGTTACATTAATATCATGGATACAGCATTTGTACTTAAGTATGGGGGGACAGCGTAGGCCCGACAATAAGTCGTTGCTTACTACACAAAAAATGTAGGACAAAATAAAATGTTAACAAAAGTTAACAAGCAGCTGGGAATCTACAAAGCCTACAATGTTCACACATTTACAAAAAATTGATAAAAAAGAATCTATACAAAGGTAAAAAAAATAAATTGTAAAGTACTAAATTAAACAAGTGACACAAATATTGTTATCAGTGCTGTAACTATTCTGAGCAAAAGATGTATAAATGATTTGAAAACTATTGTGAAAATCTGATTCGAAAGAGGAGAAAAAATGAGATTGAGAATAGTTAGAGACATCCACATATTTGTGCCGTTTATGAGCTACCAGGGAAGCCGCATGCGCAGAAGGAACTAAAGTCAAAGCCAAAGCTTAAGACGAGAAGCCACACACGTACCGTCAAAATTTTTTCATTACACATTTTTTATTCAACACACACACATCATTTCAATAGCTGTACTCGAACATAGCTAGTGAGCTCTGGCTGTTATAATTTATGTAAAAGTATATCTTCTTTCAGCGTAGTAAGAATCGTTTTACTTGACAATAATTCGCTTATAGATCAAAGTCGTAACAACCAGTCGTTAGAGACCAGAAGCGAAATAGAAAGTTATATTTCTTACAATTTGTCTTTAATCAACAACTAACACGACCCGAACCCAAATTATTACCTCCCCTGGCACCTGTCAGTTGCCTACTACCAATAACCAAAGAGAACCAAAAATCACAGAGCATCATCCAAAGAGGTCGTGTACAGTACGCCATGCCTTTTTATACCCTTCTACTCGGACCGGGTAGGTTGGAAAGGGAATTATCTAAGAGTAGTTTATTCGAATCTTTCTTTATGATTAATTCTAAATATTATTATTTTTTGATTCACTTTAAATAAACAATCAAGACATTCTACAGTTAAAAACCTTAATCGTAAGATTTTTAGGTTATCTTGTATAAAGACGTATATCTCTTTTCTCCCAACTTGTTCGTCTTACTTTCCATTAACTTTTCTGTTAGTCTTTAGTCATTTTACAGCTATGTATAAGTTGCCATAATGAATGCTACCTCTAAGAGTGGGTCCCAAAAACATGCAACTTCGCCAGCGTTCTTTGACAAAGTGCTCTTTTATGAAAAGCAGCGTAAATTACTTGGGTCATGAGGTTACTGAAGGGTCTGTACGCCCGGGGCAAGCAAAGATTACTAGTGTTATTAATTTTAGGCAGCCGCGAAACGTACATGAATTACTACGTCAATTCATCGGTTTAGCATCGTATTTTCGTAAATTTGTAAGAGGATTCGCTGAAATTGTTCGACCTTTAACCAGCCTAACAAAAAAGGACGTAGCCTGGATGTGGGGTTCAGAACAAGAATATTCTTTTAATCTTTTAAAAACCACGTTGACTGAGCGACCTGTGTTAGTAATTTATGATCCGCATGCTAAAACGGAAATCCATACAGATGCTAGTAGCTTGGGGTTAGGCGGTATTTTACTTCAATATCATCATATTATTTTAGTCGCGTTACTAGTAGGGAGGAAATGCACTATCATAATTATTAGCTTGAAAATCTCGCCGTGGTTGAATCTCTAAAACGCTTCCGTATTTACGTCACAGGTATCCCAGTTAAGGTGATTACCGATTGTGCAGCATTAAGAACCACACTGACTAAAAAAGATTTTATACCTCATGTAGCCCGATGGTGGCTAACGATCCAGGATTTCGATATTGAAATCGAATATCGCCCTGGCCACCGGCGAAAGCACCGCAACCCGGTTGAAAGGGTTCCTATACTTAGCATTGATGAAGCTGACTGGCACCTCACGCTACAGTTGCAAGACGATACGGTAAAACTATTATTCGACAGATTAATACGGGCACGAATAATCCGGATATAAATAAAAATTATACCTTTGTTAACGGATGCCTGTTTCGAAAAACTTTACACGGCGATCGATTCGGAATACCTAAACTGTCAAAGTGGTCATTGCTACAAAAATACCATAACCAAGTTGGGCACATAGGTTTCGAAAAGTGTGAAAAGACAAATCAAAGTTTTGTTTCTCTGGTATAACTTGGTTTATACCAAAATATGTAAATGCCTGCTTACAATGTGCTAATACTAAGGGAAATTATGGAAAAGTAGAGGGCGAGCTGCATCCCATTGAGAAAGTAGCAAAACCGATGCACACTTTACATATAGATCATTTGGGCCCATTTTTTAAAACACGCCGTGGTTACTCCTACATACTTGTAATGATTGATTCTTTTACGAAATTTGTATTTGCTCAAGCTATTAAAGGCACTGGTTCTATAGAAACTATTCAGAACTTAAAAGAAATAATATCTACTTTTGGCAATCCTCATAGAATAGTTACAGATAGAGGCGTCACTTTCACTAGTCCAATTCACTTTCAATAGTTTCAATTGCTCGTCCATGATCAAACGGTCAGGTCGAACGAGTAAGCAGAACCATTGTAAACGTTACCGCTGAAAGTGAATGCACATGGGATGAAAAACTTTCTGGGGTATAAATAACAGTCCTCATGCTGTTACAGGATTCTCTCCCTTTAGTCTTATGTTTTCACATGACAACACTTTATTAACTGCTTACCCTGTAAATGTTGGTACAAACATTGACCCTCAAAAGCAGTTACTTGAACGTAGACGCAATGCAAAGTTGCGCATAGATAATAATATGGCAATTATGAAAGGTCGGTATGATGAGAGGCATAAGAAATATAGGAAATATAAAGAAGTAGCGGAATTGGTTTTGTGGAAGGGAGGTTTATCTCGTGACCATATAGTTGAGTCACTAAAAAGTTAGGGAGTGTGTTTACGGGACCGTACAAGATCACTAAAATAGACCATACTATTGGCCAACATACAATAAATAGCATTCAAGGAGTCAAAGGATATAAAAAGTTTAGCGCAGTAGTTGCTGGTGATTCATTTCGCCCGTATAAGTCATCAGTGCCAGACAGCTCTACAGAATAGATAGGGATGATTTAATAGATTTATTGGAGAGTTAATTATAATACCATTTGTTTGCACTAGATATAGTTCTTGTGGGTTTTGTTATTCATAATATCATTTATTTGCACTGTATTGCCTACTTTATTGTACAAATATTATTGTTTTAACTTCCTCTGATAATTTTAAATTAAATAACTACTTTATACTATAAATAGTCGTATTATTCCAATTTAAACATTCAACACTCCTTAAGAATTCATTAAATAGCTATTAAAAATATTGCCCTAACCACAAAACACAACATTTTTAAACTTGATACAGATTAGTGTACTCATTGTAGAACAAAATCTAATTGAGACCCAAACAAATTATAATTGTTAAACTGGGTGATACAGATAATCTGTGTGAATACCTATCCTGCTATACTTTGTGATATGACAGATAGGTGTGTGTGAATATTTATCCCACTATATTACTGTGTGATATAGCAGATAGGTCTGTGTGAATATCTGTCCTGTTCTACTGAGTGATACTATAGATAAATCTGTGTGATTATGTATCGATCGAATAATAATAAAAATAAACATTTAATTCGGACTAGGTCCATATTTTGTTAGTAACAATGTACTTAAAAAACAATATAATTAATAAATAACCAAGGACATTCGTTTGGTCACTCTAGTTTATTTTATTTTTTTGTATAAAGATCTGTTTCTCTATTTCTCATATTTAAATATCTATTCACCACCACCTTTGACACAAAATATAAAACTGGTTCACATCCGTAACCTCACTAATTCAGGTCCAGTTGAAAACCAGCGTCGGGCACTAGTTGTCCGACATTTTGCTGAACTGGGCCTATTTGGCGCAGCCGTGAGGCACACAGTGTCGCACTATTCTATATATATTTTTGTTTTTGATTTAAGTTTTTATTTTTTTTTGTTTTTTATTTGTTTTTTTTTATACTGTGTGCACTTGTGGCATGTGCCAAATAAATGTATTTTCTTTCTTTCTTTCTTCTTTCTATCGAGTTATACTTGCTGTCAGATCTGAATGGCTTTCTAGTTATTGCTTTGTGAAACTTCAAACAGATCTGAGTGCACTTCGCTGTGTGCCATGTGAGGTGGCAAACAGATCATCGCGTAGTAACCGCGGCCGTCAGGTGTCAGGTTGCAAAGGAATATCAATGCCATAACAGAGAGCAGCCAGGCGGCAACAACAAACACTTCGAATGATGAGTCACTGAATCATTTCTTTCGTGACTATGATATAACTCTATCTTGTAACAATTTAAACAAAGTGTCGTTTAATATTTGTAATTACAAATATAGCTTGCTAATAGATACCGGTGCATCCATATCGGGAATAAGTTTGAAATGTTTAGAGCGATTACACATTCCTTACCATAAAGAGAGAGTTAGTGTGAGAGGTATAGGTGGATCTTTGTATTCAGAAGGCTATGTGTATTTAACTCTAAATTATAACGAGTATAACTTTCCCCATAAGTTCATAGTATTTAAAAAAATACCATGTATGACGGATGGAATAGTTGGTCAAGATTTTTTATCACATTATAAAGCTATTTTAAACTTTGAAGTTAATACTTTACAATTATTTTTTAATGACAACCAATTAGTAACATTATCATTTGAGAATAATCAGCCAAATCGCAAAAGTCACTATCTGATTATACCAGGGCGAAGCGAGCCCACACATTACGTTGATACAGAATTAAAAGAAGAGTGTGGAGTGGCAAATCAACAATTATGCGATGGTGTTTATTTAGCTAGCAACATAAATAAACCAGTAAATGGAAAATGCCGAAGGAACATATCAGATAATAAAATGGATCCGATATATTTAGGACCTTATGAAGTACTCGATGACTTGGATTGTAATGTGAAAATTTTGAAAAATGGAAAGGAATATGTAGTGCATAAAAACAGAACTAAACCCTTTAAAATTGATTAATTATTAATTTTATTTCCACTTTACATTTTGTGATGGCTAATGTACTTTCCATGGTATGAACAATACAAAACTTAGATTCAAAGTATTATTATTATAACCACGTTTATGCTTACGTTACATTCAATATAAACAATAACACAATGAATAATCGATCTTCAGTGTAATTAAATATAACCTGCGCAGGTATATAATCTAGATATATAGTCTATCTATATAAATCCAAAAATATTAATCATGTATTCTTATTTATTTTTTTTTAATAAAAGGGGAAGGTGTGATGTAGTAGTAGTAAGCTATATAATAGGGTTCCATTATTCAATATAGTCAGTGTATTCTCGAAGCTCACTCGTTTCATTACTCTCCACAACACCCAACCTTACACTCTATCAGCCTACTTTATGTTTAATATCATACTGCCGCAGCGGGCTGCCCTAGCATATCAATGTCAGGGCGGTTAAGCTGTTGTCCAGGCAGGCAGGATGGGTTTCCATCATATCTGAAGGGACAGCATGCCTCCTTTCTTCGGTGAGTTTATAAAAAACTCGCTCCGTGTTCGTAATCGAACTGAGATTTGGATTAACTATTTTCGGCGAACTGACGGGCGCACAAGGACGTCGACATCTCAGACTACATTGCACTGAATGTTCCTCCGTGTCGGATATGCTGTCCTGCGTCAGATTGGTCTGGGTCGGGGCGAAGCATAAATCGGTTTTCATGAACTCCGTTTGCTCCTCTCACTGCTGGATTTTATAATTTTGCCCCCTTGGCTGGTTGTACATTTTTGCGCCCTTATGATGGAAGAAAAAAACGACCGAACTCTTAGTAAAATGGGACAAGGGCAGTACGATGATGATGAGGTATCTTGTGAACCCATCCCTCAAATTTTTCCATTTAGCCTTGACTGCTACGGCTAAAAAATATTTAGAAATAAATCTTATTATTATTGCTTTCAACATATATCTTTGCTTTTCTGAAGTTTTAACAGGCTATCTATGTGTCTGTGTTCATCTGTTCCTAAATGACTGCAAAACTACACGTTGTATCCTGACAAACGGAGTCTCGTTAGAATCGCATTGTCATTCCGCGTGTCAAAGTTTCTATGGCGTAGCGATAGACGATGGTAGGTATCGTGTTTGGTTTCCTAATAAAAAGTCTTCCGTTCTCACATCTCATCAAACCGGGGTTTATCTATGGCTTTAAGTTGTATTTCGAGCGGGTACTTTTGGTTAAAAGTATAAGACTAATTGAGTTTTTACTGCAGAACTGAGTATATTGTTAAAACATTCTAACGCTTCATTTACGTCACTCTTGCTAGTAACGTTGGTCCAATCCACCTTTTGTAAATCAGGAGACACAGCTTCATAATTTGTTTTAATAGTAATCCTTTTCTTTTTACTTTGTTTTTGTGTGATGACGACATGATCTGTTACCGCACATTTAGCAACCACACCCACCAGAATTTCCATGCTTCTTACAAAAATATGGTGCAAACAACTATGCCACCTTATAGGTTGTGAAAAGGCTGGAGGCAAGCCATGTTGAGCCATAAAATGTGGATAATTTACTTTAACATCAGCGTTTAGATAAGTAAGTCTATATTTAGAACTTCAAGTAGTACCAGTCTAGAATTATGTTTAAGTTTTTTTCAAAATAGGATCGAGAGATAGAATAGCAATAGAAGAGGATTGATAAATTCCAAAAATTTGCATAAAACCATTTATGCTTGTCGTTTATGGTCCGATACCGACGCTGTGATACAGTCCCTCACATAATTATTATTGTTACTCCACTTGCTCTATTTTTTAGAGTTAAAAACGTTTTAACCTTCTATTTGTTTGATAGCAGAGCTTTCATGCGGCCAGCACTCAGCGAGTACAATAACACTATAACTACGAACAATATTTAAACGTATCAGTGCAATTAAAAACTTATCGAGGTTACATTGTGCACTTCTAATGTTGAATGTAAGCAATTTAAAGTTGTAATCGTAGTTAAGATGTGTTCCACATAATTCAAGATTAACTTATAAGTGACAATCAATACTGAGGGTTTTATCTCTGCTTTCTAAAACTTCTAAGTTATCCAAATCCACGATATTATGGAAATATAACTTAAATTGGGTTATAGAATGACTTCTTGTTTTGTTATAGAGTTGGTTAATTTTAAGTATTTAGATTATAGTTATATTGTATTTAAGATTTGTTCAGTAAAAATGTATAAATAAAATGATTAAATAAAATTGTTTTTGTCAGAAGTGGTTTCAACTAGTGTTACAACACTATTACCGGGTGGTATCGTTAAACTTTAAAACACCCCCCGTACCACCTGGGGTACGGCCAAGGGCACGGTCGGTCTGCAGTGTAAAGTTCCTTACTCTCGAAATGTGTTCAGTAATGGATGAACTAATGAGTTTCAAGGCAAGAATTCTTTGTGTAGTAACTTTTTACACTGGGTGGATATTTAGTCTCTGTGGTTATATTCTTTATTTATTTTCTTTACACATAATTTACATTTTAAAATACTTCTATACAAACTAATATAAAAAAACATGTAAAAATAAAAAAAATAGTGGTCCGCCAGTATCGGGAGCAGGGTCCAAGCTACTGGTGGTTAGGGCTCCAGAGACAGGAACCTCCTCACAATGTTTAATATAATAATTAACGAGGAGGAATCAGGCCCTTGATCCAACCGCCTAAGGAGAGCCTCGAAAGATGGTCGTCGAGGCTCTTGGCTATAAGGCCATTGGCCGTCACGACGATCGGCACAATGATAGCCGAGTTCACATTCCACATGTCGACAACCTCGTGTGCCAAGTCCAGATATTTTATTTGTTTCTCTTTCTCAGCTTTCACGAGGTTCTCGTCATGCGGAATGGTAAGATCGACTATCATTACGCGGCGCGCTGATCGGTCTATCAGGCTTATTAGCGACAATAATCCTGTCAGTAATGACAGACCGATCAGCGTGACATGGTCTTTCTCGAGAACTGGGTCGGGCACGTACTTGGTACCTCAGATTCCACAAGTTTATATTTCAAGGCAAGTTGCTGGTGAATAATCCTGGCTACTTGGTTGTGCCTGTGTAAGTACTCGCCGTTAGCCAGACGACAACAACCAGAAATAATATGTCTGATGGACTCACCCGGACGGTAGCATGCCCAACACACATCAACCATCCCGTCCTTCATTATATATTTCCTGCAGTTGTTCGTCATCATAACTTCGTCCATAATCGCACAGACAAATGAAAAATCTCGGACATGGCCTCCTGGAACCAACCCGCCTCGTTGTTGATGTCGGTAGGCCTGGCCGGTGATGACACCCAGGCCTGCACGATCGAGGCTTCCAGGAGGAACTCCCGGTCCAGCTGCTTCAGCGCCCATGGCGGACCACTCGGGGCCTGTAATACCGGCGCGCTTGAGGTCTGGGTGGAGACGTCGAACCGAATGTACCGGTGGTCGGATAAGGTCTCCACCCCCTTCATGACGCGCCAGTCAACGACACGCGGCGACAGAGCGGGGCTAGCGAACGATATGTCCACCACCGACTCGCCCCGCATCCGCACGCACGTGGGGACAGAACCCTGATTTAGGACGACCAGGCCTGTCTCCAGAGCCCGGTCCTCCACCATCCTACCCCGCACATCCGTGTACCGAGAAGTTCTTGGCATTGAAGTCCCCGTGCACAAGCACGGGGTGAGAATGGCTCCCAACAACGACACTCAACTCCCTGAGGGAGTTGTTCGGTTCGGGGAGAAGTAGACTCCCACTACAACGATCTTCCCGAACCGTGCTGCTACGCACCCCTGACCCTTCCTGACACTCTCAAGGGTCGGGGTACCGGCGGCGGCCGACGCAATTATGTTCACTGAGCCGCTAAGGTCCTCCACCCACTCATCCCTGGGCGGGACAAAGTACATCTCAGCGACCACGCGATGTTAATCGACCACTGCGCCATGCTCTGGATCAACAGATCCTGAGTGCAGGCGCAGTGGTTGATGTTCGCCTGGAGAAGGCGTAATGGAGCCGTTATTGGCACTCCATTTCAGCTTCCTCCCGGGTCCCCTGTGAGGGCCCCGCTGCAGAAGTTGCAGCAGTGGCGGCAGCGACGGCGACAGTGGCGGCGGCTGCGGTGGTGGCGACGGTGGGGGTTTTGGAAGTGGTGACGGAGGGCCTTCCGTTGCCCCTGGCCTTGGTGGGTGGCCTTGCTCCCTGCCCGGTGATCGGCCGGCTTGCCAGCTGCCGCACGTACGGCGCAGAGCGACGCGGCCGAGGAAGCCGCGGCCTTGTGACCGGGCTGGCTGTAGCGGAAGCACAGGCCACTGCGGTCCACTTCCGAGGTGCACCGGACCGACACGTGGTGCCCCACATGGCAGCGGAAGCACCTCAGAGGTCTGGGTTCCAGCAGCTTCACCTACGCCGACACCCAGCCCACCAAGAGCCTTCGGCCCTCCACAATGGCACAGGGCAGCTTACCGTTACGGTTCGCATACCCGACAGGTCCGGACGTAAGGTGCCTGCCTTGACCTGCTCGGCAGGGCACCCACCGGTCCTGGTGACGGCGGCCACCACCTCCTCTTCGGTCACAGAGTCGTCCAGGCCCAGTATCGGCTGTCTCGCGGCTGGCGCTGGCACCGTCGCCACCTTGCCCTTCTTTTGGGCCACCGCCTTGCCCTGCCTCAGGGCTGCCGCCTTCTTGGCCGGAACCGGTTTCGCCGGAGCCGGCCCTTCGGAGGCCGACGCAACCCTGCCGGGGCCGGCTAGACGGCCCCGGTGCGGAGGCCGCAGCAGCCGCATATGTGACCGCCCTCGGGCCCGGGGGCGCCCTGTTTGCCGCCAGGGGGTGGCGCAGGACAATGCCCTCCAGGACGGAGAACCGCGCCTGGAAGGCAGCCAGCTCCTGCCGAACCAGGTTCAGGACCTGGTTCTCAACCGGCACGGGCTGGCTTAGTCGCTGCTGGCCCCCATTTTGGGGAGCCTTGCGGGAGCCGGACTCGCGCAGACCGGCCAAGTCTGCTCGGAGCTTCCTGTTCTCCTCTTGGAGAAGCTCCGTTGCGGCCGTCAGGCGAGCGACCTCCGCCCGCAGTTTGGCCACTTGGTCTGACGGGGGCCCCACATATCTGGCCTCTGCTGACGCCATGATGGAGGCGATTGCTGCGGGCATGGCCTAATGCCTGGTGGAAGGCTTTTGTTTGTATGAGACAGCCCTCAGCGCCGCCTCCACCTCCTTCGCAAAACCGGCCTTACGCTCCGCATCGGAACCGCCGTCTGCGCCCGTCTCTTCGCCAGAGGAGCCCGAACGGGCCATCTCCGGGTGGCACCCCTCCTCGGCAAGCTGCGCAGACCTCTCGGTGGCAGAGAGCCCTCTCCCCTTGCCGCGGAGCCCTCCACGCTTGCTAGTGGGGATCTTGCGAGCCGAGGCCAGCTCTCCCTCCGACGGCGACCCTCGGTCGCCTTCTGGCCAGGACCGCTTGCGGAAGAACTTTCCGTTCACCGCAGCAGCCCCTGGCCTCCCGCGCCGGGAGCTCTCTGAGCCTCCCGCGCTCACATCGCCGGATGCGGCGCCGGACTCCGACCCCGCATCCCTCTCCTCCCTTCCTTCGCCGTTACCGGCCGCGTTTCGGGTTATATTTTTATCCATATAGTTCCCACGAGTATGGGGGAAATAAAAAGTTCATCTGGGCAGTGCCCAGATAAGCCATAGCCAGGCCCGGCAGTGGTTTGCACTAGCGACTGATTTTCCAAAGGAACCCGTCAGCCATACATCTCCTCGCGGTGCGCCGCCGCTTGAGATTTGGGGTAACTTTTTATAGAGGTTTTCTACCTCGCAGTCCGGGCGGTTAAGCCAAGACCCTTGGTCCCAATCGAAGCCACGAGACGTGATCCACGACAGTTCGACGGTGGGATTACGATATCGGCGGTGTCTGCTCGGAGGCAGGGTAAATGCACACCGAGACCGCCCTTGCTCCTCCGCTGAGCCCTCTGCTTTTCTGAGGGTCACGCGGAGCAACGCCCCCTTGATCCATAAGAACCCCTCCCATGTCAGAATATTAGCCATGGACAGTAACATTCCCCGAGGAATAAGAATCTCTTCCCATTCCTCAGGGAAGGATACTGCCCACGCCCAGGGTGCACCGGCCCGGCAGCTGCTATTCCCTCCCGACGTATCGAAAGGGACCGGCAGCCATCGGGCACACGAGGAGGAATTCTGACAACGCACCCCTGCCATACTTCCTTGCAATCATCGGTAGTAAGTACTACAGGTTTGCGCCAGTTCTTTAGCCATGGACAGCGGGGTGAGTCCCTAGTCCACTGCGACCACATCTCGGTGCATACCCACCTCGGCTTTTAAAAAATATTCTCTGAGACTGGCACATCTTGCGGTTGTGAAGGGACTTCGCGAACCCTCGACCCCCGTACTTCCGCGGGATGTACAACCTCATCACCGATGATCGTGGGTGATGCATCCGGTTTGTAAGAGTGGTGCGTGTAGTACGTTCTAATTGTTCTGTGTCTGTTTTTATCCATTTAATGACTTCGAATGAATATGTTAATATGGGGATGGCAAATGTATTTAAGGCCTTGATGAGATTTTTGCCACACGATTGGGTTTTAAATACAGCGTTAAGTCTCCTCTTGAGCAGTCGCGCGCGCGCGCATCCATCCGGGGTGGTCGTCATTGACGAAATGCTAGCGTATATTCAAAATAAAGTGTCGGTAATCGATGAAGAAACCCTAGTACAAGTTTGCACATTATCGTTTACAAGTGAGGATTTTAAGAAATCGAAATCATTGTTGTTCGATTCCATACCTACAGATTCTCGTAAAATCTTGAGGAAGAAAAAAGGGAAGGAAGAAAGAGACTTGGCTGATATCGTCAATCTGTTTAAATCTGCAGAACCAGATATAATTCCTGTGTTTGTGGCCCGTCAATTGGAAAAATTACCCCCAATTATGTGGGATCATCTGGATTGTACTAAGTTTTTAAAGGATCTCCTTCGAGTAAAGACCGACATGGAAGAATTTAAATCAACGTATGCCACATTAAACCAGCTGAAAGAATTAAAATCGGAGTTTTTACAATTCAAGAACGATTCCTTACCGCCTGCGTTGGTACCGTCGGTATGCAAGGTAAACATGAGACGAGGGGGCTGAGTAATGGACAGTGGACCGGAGGGCTTAGTGCATCATCATAACTCTACGGTATGTGAACATTATAGCAATAGTAATGAATCATTGAATTATGTAGAAGAGAGTGCCATACAGAGTCGATACCAAGACATAAGGAGGGTAGTAGCAAAACATACCGACCGCGATTTATCAAGACGGCATCGGTTGACTGCAGGTAGCACGGATCACGTCGTCGCGAGCGGTGGAGTGAACTCGCCCGAAACCGATTTGAAGCAGATAGCGACTGAGACTGCGTCATCGAGTGCAGGTGTAATCATACAGAGCGGACCACAGATGACTCATAACGATACCGGTATTAGCGGTGATGGACGAAATGAATGAATGCTGAATGCTGACAATACGGGTGGCAAAGAGTAGAACGGCGCCGGAAACAATTAAAATATACGTACTCGGGCAAGTCGGGTGTGGCGAGAGATTTGGAGTTTAACTTTAGGGCCGCCGAAAAGAAAGTACCTGTGTTTATTACAAATGTCCATAGTGAAACTATGAAAGAGGATATTATTAAATATATTAGCTCGAAAACACGTGAGTCTGTGTCGCTGCAGAAAATCAATATTAAAAAGCAGACAGATCACAGTGCGTTTAACTTTTTCATATACGAGGCGAAATTAGCTATGTATCTGGATGAAAAGCTTTGGCCTGAAGGTATAATTTTCAGGAGATTTGTGAATGTTAGTCACAAAAATATGAACAGAACTACTTCTGTATCCGGCTCGACTAACAACAATGGATAAACGCCCTGTTAGGTTAGCGAGTTTTAACTGTAAGAACGTTAAACGCTGTGTGGACGGCATCAGGGACCTGTGTCGCTCTTGTGATGTGATTGCTCTGCAGGAAACATGGCTTCTACCGGATGAGGTGCCTTACTTAAGCACGGTAGACAGTGAGTTCGGGTATACAGGTACCTCGGCGGTGGACACTTCGGCGGGAATATTACGCGGGAGGCCGTTCGGTGGCGTTGCCCTGCTTTGGAGGAGCTGTGTTTTCCTAGATGTGTCAGTGCTACGGTGGGATAATGCTCGTGGTTGTGCAATTAAAATCATTACAAGTGATCGGCCTATGATTGTTATGAGTGTGTAAATGCCTACAAATGTGGCGGAAAACCTACCGGAATTTACGGACTTTCTAGGGACGGTGAGTGCTATAATAGATGAGTATGGTGTAGAATCAGGGCGATTTTAATGCCGATCAACGTGAACTCTATAACGAACTTATACAGTTCTGTAGGGAACAGGTATGGACGTGTATAGATGTTGAGTTGTTGGGACCTCACTCTGATACCTATACCTTTATTAGTGAGGCACATGGAACGTGCAGTTGGTTGGATCACTGTATTGTTACGCATTTGGCAAAACATTCTGTCCTTAATGTAAATATAGACTATAACACTTTTTGGTCTGATCATTTTCCGCTCATTATCGAGTGTAATTTAAACTTCTTAACACCAAAGCTACCTGATAAAAGCATACTAAGCAACGATGTGTTATGGGGGGACAGAACTGATGAGCAAATTGCGTTATATATGAAAGAATGTCATAGTAGGCTAAGATGTGTTGATTTTCCTGCCGAGTTTCCAAGCTGTGGGCATAGAAACTTTAATAACTCGGACCATGGGCATATTCTTGATAGGCTTTAATCTAACATTCTGGTTGCCTTACGAGGGCGGCGTCGGCGGCGGCGACTGCTCGGGGGGGCACTCGCACGGGGAGAGGTGGGAGTGGGCCACGCATTGCTGGGTGGAATAGGCATGTTAGCGGGGCCCACCGGGTGGCGGCTAGGTCGAAGTTTCAAGAATGGGTGATGTGTGGTAAGCCAAGGTCTGGGTTTGTAAATGACGATATATACCAAAGTCGACAAATATTCAAGTCCAGACTTAAGTGGTGCCAAAACCATCAGAACCAAATCAAAATGGATGCCCTGGCTGAAAAACATAAGAGTGGGCAGTTTCGTAATTTTTGGAAGAGCACCAACAAAGTAAACGTTCGGCCTGATTTACCGGTGAGTGTCGAGGGTGTGAGTTACCCTAAGGATGTTGCTGATATTTTCAGGGACCATTTTCGTGTACTGTCCCCACGGAGACCGGCGGGGACGGTGCTCGATGTTGAGATGCCAGATGAGGGCGTGGGGACTTCCTTCGTTGCCAAAGATGTGGCTCAGGCCATAAAAGCTATATCTAAGGGCAAGTCCCCTGGCCACGATGGCCTCAGCATCGAGCACCTAGTTCATGCTGGCCCACATGTGAATAGAGTCTTAGCAATGTTTTACACACTATGCGTGAGCCACTCTTACCTACCACCTGATTTCATGAAAACCGTAGTAGTCCCGATAGTGAAAAATAAAACAGGAGACATTGCGACCAACGTAACTACAGGCCGATTTCTCTTGCAACGATCATTGCAAAAGTTTTTGACGGTTCGCTTAATACTCAGTTAGACAAGTACCTGGATCTGCACGATAATCAGTTTGGGTTTCGACCTCGACTGTCAACTGAGAGTGCAATATTGTGTCTTAAGCATATCGTCAGATATTACATGGAACGAAAGACTCCAGTGCACGCCTGCTTTTTCGACCTGTCCAGGGCTTTTGACCTGGTGTCATGCGACATCTTGTGGGCTAAACTCGAGGTAATAAACCTACCACGTAAACTTGTAAACGTTTTTAAATACTGGTACAGTCATCAGGTCAACAGCGTTAAGTGGGCGGGTGCAATGTCGGAGCCGTATCAGCTGGAGTGTGGGGTGAGGCAGGGGGGGTTACCTTGATCGTCGCGCTCAGTGAGCAGCATGTCGGCTGCCATGTTGGTGGAGTCTGCGTCAACAATTTCAGTTACGCTGACGACATGGTGCTACTGAGCGCGTCGGTCTGTAGCCTCAGAAAGTTGGTGCGGACCTGTGAGGAGTATGCCCTTGGTCATGGGTTGAAGTACAATGTGACCAAAAGTCAATGCATGGTTTTTGAGGCCGGTACGAAACGTTCGCAAAATTATCCACCGGTTTTTCTAAACGTAAAGTACACAATGCTGACATGGAGCGGGAACGGTGCGGGCGAACATGCTCTCACGTAGGTTTGCGCGCTGTTCGAGGGACGTGTAGATAACGCTCTTCAGGGCGTACTGCACGTCCTTCTACACGTGCGGCCTGTGGGCGGTGTACACACGTGCATCATACAGGGCCCTCCGCGTCCAGTTCAACAACGCGTTTAGGGCTGTATTGGGGCTGCCTCGCTACTGCAGCGCCTCAGGCATGTTCGCTAAGGCGCGCACTGATTGCTTTTACGCGACCATGCGCAAGAGGGGTGCGTAGGGTGCGGGGCAGCACCAATGCTGTCTTGGCGATGATCGCGGACCGGATGGACTGCCCGTACATACGGCACTGTTGTGATAGGCATGTTGCCATCAGCAGGGCCGGTTAGATGTTGTCTGTGGTCTCCTTATTTTTAATTTAATTTTTGTTTTTGTTTTTATTATCTAGTCCCTTCAATTGTGTGTACCCTAAATATTTGTACAAGTTGGACGGTTCCATCGGTGTTATGGTGTCTGTGTTATTTACTACATATATGATGTGAAGTGTTTTACATTTATCCAGACCAAATTGCATATTTATATCTTGGCTGAACTCTGTTGTAGCTTCTACTAGTTTCTTCATATCTTTTTCAGTTTGTGCATACAGTTTAATGTCATCCATATAGATGTGAGGATCACTGTCAAAAGCTTTTTTGTAGTCGATGTAGGTGCAATGAAGATTTCTATTATTTGTGGTGGCATGTTTATGTATAGTGGAGTCTACAATTAACTGTTCATTGCATCCCATATGCTCTAACAAAAACATCACTTGAGATAACTCACGTTACGAACGAGTCCAAAAAAAAACCTTTTGTTCAGTGCGGCCGCCCGGCGCACGGCAATATGATTTGTGTTAAATTTCATGCTATTGGTTTGTATAATGAAGTTAACTTTTTGAACCAAAAATTGTGTACTTTGTCTATACTAGGAGATTTTCAATTATGTAATCTGCCCGTTATATGTGTGATATCGGCCTCCTGTAATCTTTACGAACTCCATTTCATGTATTGCTCTCCATTTTTTTTCTTCCTCTGTTATCCATGTCGCTTCTTCATTTTGTCGTACTTGTTCTTCCCAAATACTAGACCAATATGATTCTAATTTTTCTTTTGTAGGTGTGTCTGTGTTAGTGTCGTAATTTGTGTCAGTGTTTGGTTTGTTTAGGTGTCTGTAGAATATTTTTTCATTGGTGGCAAATATGGCGTTATCGTTTTTGCGCTGTTGTGCTTTTTTGTATCTTCTGAGCCTACGAACTTTAAGTGCTAACTTCTGTTTTATAGTGTCTAAAAACTCGTCTGGTTTTCTGTTGTTATGCTCTTGCCTCGTATGGATCAAATGGTTTCTAGAAAAAGTCTCAACTCTCCTAACCACTTTACTTGATCTGTTGTTGTTAATGTATTGTGTTGTGTGTGTTTGTGTTGTTCTATGAATATCTGCTCTTAATTTTTCTGTCTTTTTCTAATCTCTGTTGCCATGCTTTTTTTATTTTTATTATGGGAAATCATCAAATGACCCCCTCCGCTCTGGGCGGAGCGGAAGGGAGTGTCAGACTTGTACTGACTAAAACCCATCCATGTTCCTTCTTTGCCCTTTGTGTTCCAGGGCCGCGGTATCTCTTTCGAACAGTCCCGCAGCCCCTGTTGCCATGCTGGCTTGACATTCTGTGATTTTAAAGTTAAGTTCATCAGATATAACTACTGCTGTGCAATATATAAGTGTGTGTATATCAATAAGTTCTGTTTCGTGGGAAATAAATTGGTTTAGTATGTTTTCATTAAAGAAGTTAAACTCCGATATAGCCCTAATCTTTTCCGCTTAGTTATGTAGCCTTGGTCGAATTGCTGGGTCCATCCCAGAGTATTGTGTGAGAGTTGTTCTGAATTTATTATGTATTTCTTGGATGTATGTATCTGTGTTTAGGTTATGATTTTCGACGACTAATGTCTCAATATCATTTTCTAGCGTGCGATTGATTGAATAGTTAAGATTGAATACTAAGTTGTAATTCTGTATATGGTTGTGTTTGTGGTTGTTGGGCTATATCGGTTATGTTTTGTAATAGTGGGGTAGCATTGTCATCTACTTGTAGCTGTATTCGTGTCTCTTCTTTTAGTTGGTCTATTATTTCTTGAGATAAAAGCTTATTTCTAACTATAGCTCTTCTCTGAAATTTTCTGTTCTAATACGGTTATCTCGGGGTATTGTCATGTAAAAAGCTCATGCAATTGTTGTCATGGTGGTCATGTTGGTCTCTAATTTAGTGATATAAAAGACGCATAATAAATAGATTAACTTCTTTGCTCCATCTCATGTGAACTCTTGCTTTTCCAGCCTTGGTCGACGCGGGTAAAAAGGTAGATACCCCCCACGCAACATTCAAGGCCGAAGTGGGTGGAACTGTATTTAAACTAAAAATGGGGGGTGATGAAAGTGTTGGTGACGATGATATTGATGGTGATGATGGCCTCGAAGGTGTGTACGACACTGCTTGGAATATACGGTTCTACAGGGGTGTTTGTCCTGTCCGTCAGTCTGTCTCCATCGTCAATGATTTCGGCTGTAGTATCTTTGTCGGTGGGAGCCCGACTGTTTAACTCCTCACCGCTGAGGGTACGCATGCTGAGACACCCAGCGTCAGCTCCAGGTGCGCCCCGGCGATCGCTCCCAGGCAGCGGCCCTATACGTTTACTTTTAGAACGAGTCTCCATTTTTTTATGGGTTTCCAGAGCCACGTTAGCCACGTCAGTAACTCTCATTCGTGTGTCCGACCCCACGTGATTAGAAGGTCAATCAAGACGAGTGGTTGTTTAGGGGGCATATTATTAATGTTATTAATTATTATTATTTCTTTATGCATTTATTTTGCTCGGCTAGCCGGGTACCCGGAAAATACTAATAACACGGGCCAGTGTCAGTGCCAGTAATGTCGAAGGGTTTTCCAGCACAGGTTCGGGGATGTATTTGTAGTAAGGCACTATGGAGTCTACTAGTTTGTATTGATGTGCTAATTTCTGATGTATGACGTTAGCGACTTGGTCGTGTCTATGTTTGTAGTCTGTCTGGGCTATTGATTTACACGCGCCTGCAATATGCTGGATAGTTTCTGGTGCATTTTCGGCAAATATCAGTGCTTAGGTTTTTTATAATGTACATCCTATAATTTTTAGTCTCTATTATTTGGTCTTGTATTGCGAGCATGAAACTTTCAGTCTCCGGGAAGAGTTCGCCTCGTTTAAGCCATGCGTTCGACACTTCCTTATCGACATTAATTTGGCTTAAATCTTGGTAATATCTTCCGTGTAAAGACTTCTGGCTTCATTCAAGTTTGGTTTTGTTATCGGTTACTTTTTCGTTTTTCTGTTCGGATTTGTCTTTTAAATTTGATGGGTAAAGTGGTGGTCGTTGTTTGCTAACTGCTTATGAAGTGTAGAAGATTCTGCCTTGGTAAAGAAACATTGTCTAAGGGTTGTTACACCTGTTTATTGTGTAAGTTTTGAATGTCGATGAGCCCTCTGCCTCCTTCTTTTCTCGGCAGTGTTAGCCTTTGCACACACGATGGTCATGGTGGTATTTATTTTGCGTTGTAGGTTTTTTAGGTCAGTTTATGTCCAGTTGATATTCCGAAAGAATAGGTAATTATTGGTATTGCAAAAGTGTTGTGATTTTATTGTGTTTCTTGAATAAAGTTATGATTTTAGAATAGTATTTAATCGGTGTTGAAACTGCTGTTTTAATTTTTGTTAAGTTTCTTTATGGTTTATCTGGCGTGATTGGTTGTATCCTAAATATTTGTATGTATCATGTTCGTCTAATGGCTCTATGTTCTCCTGTTTCTAATGTGTATTGGTGTTGGTAGTATTGTCCTGCTCTACCTGAATTTATTTTGAACTTATCAATACCAAATTCCATTTTGATATCGTTAGTGAATTGTTTTGTAAGGTTTGCGCTAGTTCATTCAATTGGCTCTCACTTTGTGCATACAATTTAATATCATCCATGTATAGTAGATGATTTAAGGCGTTATTTTGTACCTCGCGCTGTCCGTCGCTGGCTGTGTATTCTAAGGGGAATCCTGTGCGTGTTGAATTTAAAATGTTTGATAGAGGGTTTAGGGCGAGGCACAACCACAATGGGCTCAGTGCATCTCCCTGAAAGATACCTCGTTGTATTTTGTTTGGCCGGGTATCGGAATCTTTTGAGGAATTGATTCTGAGGACAGGTTTCCATGATTGTTTTCAAGAATGTGATAATTGTTGAGTTAAAATTTTTACTAACCATGAGTGGGGAACTGAATCCTATGCTTTTTTGTAATCAATATACATACTGTAAAGATCAGTTTTGGATTTTAGAGCCTTTTTAAGAATTATGGAATCTATGATCAATTGTTCTTTACATCCTTGACTAAACTTTCGACATCCTTTGTGCTGTTCGGTTAAAATATTATTAGTGTCGGTATGTATATATATTAATTCTGCTAAACAGGATGTGATAATTTTGTACAAGGTCCGCAGACATGTAATGGGCATATATTTTGCCGGATTAGAGAGGTCGTTCGGGTCTCATGATATCATATAAGTTGTGCCCGATGTTAAATAAGATGAGATTGATTTAGGGTCTTGAATGAAATTATTTATGTAGTGTAGAAAGCTATGAACAGATGTGAATTTTTTATACCAGTAACTGTGAATATGATCAGAACCGGGCGCCTTCCAGTTATGTAACCGAGCTAGCAAGCACTCCATGAAACATTTGTGGCCATATTTGTTCAAATAACATTGACTGAATGTTCGTGCTGCTATTAGCCAGCTCTGTTTGTATCCATTCAACTTGGGTGCTATGCTCGATTGGTTGTTCCCATATTCCTGCCCAAAAAATTTGTAAGTCTTCTGGGTCCAGATATTAACGGATTTGTGACTATCTGCATTTTTGGTGTTGCTATTTTGAACATTAATGGACGTCTGACTTAGATTGCGATAAAAAAGTTTTTCATTATGGATGAATTGGTTGTTTTGTTGTTTCCTTTGGGTACACGCTTTATATCTTTGTAGCCGGCATGTTATAACTGCGAGTTTCTGTTTAAGCGTGTCTAATGTGTATTCTGCCTGTGTATTTGGAGCTTCGTGTATGGTGTGGATTTCATATTGTTTAGCAATACTTTTTACATGTTTTGTTAGTTTTCTGCTTCTATTGTCGTTAATAAATTGTCATCCTGCCTATCTTTTATCGTAAGTCTTTTAGTTTTCGCTCTTAACGACTCTGCCAATGCGGCATGTGTATCTTTTTTGTATTTGTGTTCATTTCCCTAGGTTGTAGTGTTAACTTTGCACCGTTGACTTTAGCTGCGGTCCATGCCACACTATATATGGCTGTCTGTAATATATGAAAGTCAGTGTCCTTGTTACATTTTCAGGGAGTATTATTTTATTGATGTAGTCTACTATTCTGGCCAAATTTTTTGACGGTTTTTATTTGGGGGTGTACATTCTGTTTGTAGGACTAGTTGCTATGTAAAATTGGTGTGTCTGTTGAAAAGTTTCATCTATTGATGAATCCCTATCTATATTTGTTTGAGGGTTATGTAGTATATCTGTTTCTATATCTGCTTGGTCGTTATTTAGTGTTTGTACTATTGGATTTTCTGTAGAATATAATTCTATGTGAAAATATGATTTTTACATTCAATTTTTTGGACGGTAAATTTAGATACGGACGACCTCCCAAACTCTTATTTCATCTATTAATAGGTCCCTATCTAGATTTGTTTGAGGGTTATGTAGTATATCTGTTTCTATATCTGCTTGGTCATTATTTAGTTTTTGTACTATTGGATTTTCTGTAGAATATAATTCTACGTGAAAATATGATTTTTATATTAATTTTTTTGAACGGCGTAATTCATGCACCTTGATGAGAACTTTAAACCTAGCTGGAGTATGACTTTCATCGAAGGTCTGGCGTTGGAGACGGAAGGCAGTTGCAAGAGGTCCTCAAGAGTTTACAGCATCTATATAATGTTTGGGCTCATTTCATGCACCTTGATGAGAATTTTAAACCAAACTAGAGTATGACTTTCATCGAAAGTTTGACGATGGAGACGGAAGGCAGTTGCAAGTGGTCCTCAAGAGTTTACAGCATATATATCGTGTTTGGGTCCATTTCTTGCACCTTGATGAGAACTTTAGACCTAGCTGGGGTATGACTGTCATCGACGGTCTAACGATGGAAACGGAAGGCAGTTGTGCAAGAGGTCCTCAACAGTTTACAGCAGCTATATTGTGTTATTGGGCTCATTTCGTGCACCTTGGTGAGAACTTTAGACCTGCCTGGAGAATGCCTGTCATCGAAGGTCTGACGTTGGAGACGGAAGGCACTTGCAACCGGTCCACAACAGTTTACAGCAGCTTAATCGTGTCTCGGCTCATTTTCTGCACCTTGATGAGAACTTTCGACCTAGCTGGACTGTGACTGTCATCGCGTTTGATAAAGAACTGCTGTTGTGGAAGGTTCCTAATCCGCGATAGCATCAGATCTTTCAAACGCTCTCTAACCCTCTCTCTCTCACTTATGTGATGTAGACGAAGTTGCGCGGGTCAGCTAGTATGTTTTATGGCTAAAGATGGGTGAGAAGATAAACTTAGGAATTGCCGGCTAAATTTATGTTAAGCTGCAACCCCTTGTCTAAAAATAAAGATTTTTCACGGCAACTTGAGAATACGATTGTCACTTACGATTTGATACAACCATCTTGGATGTAGGACTCGCCGGTCGCTGCCGCGGCACTGCTCACTTAATCCGGTCGAGGTGCCTTAACCCAGATACTGCGATTATCTCCGCTCGCACATGGATATGGTTCTAACCTACATTACCCTACTAAAAAATGACTGCTAATCCTATTATATTGAAATGATAACACAGGAAAACAGCATGTCTGTTGCATGAATTTTGTTTCATAATCTGAATGGTTTTTCCACGCTGAGTTCAAAAACATAATTATGCCGTTTTTATCTAGCAGCTCTAGTTAAGCGGCAATGAAATGAATGTGTCCGGAGTTCTGTATGGTGTCCGGACGTAAAGAATAGTACCATCCCATATCTTCCCGTGGGTGTCGTAAGAGACGACTAAGAGACTTGGACCTTGGACCAGAGAATGGGCAGCAGCGTTCTCTGTGATTTTATAACACCATACTGCGATCGCCAACCTGCCTGCCAAGCGTGGCGATTATGGCAAAACCCCCCCCAATGATGAGCGCAACACAAAAATGGCCCTAGTACCCGGCAGACCGTCTACCCTCGACTATGGTAGCGGTTGAGATTACGGCGTGGCAAGGGGTGCGAAGAATCTCCGGAAGGGATCAGGCAGCCTATACCGACGACTTGACCTGAAACATACAACATAGAACACGCTTACACTCCGGACCGACGAGAAGAAAACGAAACGAACTGACCAGGGTGGTGTACCTTATACTCAGAATATCTCTAGATATTTGCTGAAGGTCATACAGGTCAACGCCCCGACCTCGGCATACCTTGACGACGAAGTGGAGACCATGTATTTTCAAGAGATCTGGCTATTGGGCAGAGCCAGCTCAAGAAAATGAAGACCGACGATGGCAGGATCGTATCCGCCAAACCGGAGCTGCTGAGGGAGATCGAGAGTTTTATAGGCAGTTGTACACGAGCTAGACTGACCCGACACTATACCGAAGACATTCCGGATGTCAGCCTGTACGAGATTAGGATGGCTCTGAAACAGCTTAAAAACAACAAGGCACCGGGAGATGACGGAATTACGGCCGAAATTCAGAAGGCGGGCGGAAAACCGGTCCTTAAGAAGCTGTTTGATTCCGTCATACTCGTGGGGAAAACGCCGTAGGCATGGTGCAGGGGTGTGGTGGTATTCTTATTCAAAAAGGGCGACAGTGCCCGGCTGAAGAACTATAGGCCCATCTCACTTCTAAGCCATGTCTACAAGTTGTTTTAAAGAGCCATCACGAATCGTCTCGCGCGCAGGTTTGACTATTTTCAGCCTCCCGAACAAGCCAGATTCCTTGAGCACCGTAGACCACATACATACGCTGCGGCAGGTTTTTTTTTAGGATGGGAAATCATCAAATGACCCCCCCCCGCTCTGGGCGGAGCGGAAGGGAGTGTCAGACTTGTACTGACTAAAACCCATCCATGTTCCTTCTTTGACCTTTGTGTTCCAGGGCAGCGGTATCTCTTTCGAACAGTCCCGCAGGATGGGAGGAGAGGGGTAGTCATCAACGTCAATGGCGAGTACATCTCTCACCTTCGATTTGCCGACGATATAGTGGTCATGGCTGAGACCATGGATGACCTCAGTACAATGCTCGATGACCTTAGTAGAGCTTCCGAAAGAGTGGGTCTTAAAACGAACATGGACAAAACCAAAATCATGTTGAATGCCCATGTAACACCCACTCCTATCTCCTATCAAGATCGGAGACTCTACACTCGAAGTTGTAGTCGATTATGTCTACTTGGGACAAACGATCCAGTTAGGTATGTCTAACTTCGAGAAAGAGGTCAATCGTCGAATCCGACTCGGCTGAGCAGCGTTCGGGAAGCTGCGTGGTATCTTCTGGTCTAACTTACCGCAGTGTCTCAAGACGAAAGTCTTTTGAAGAAAGTCTTTTTTGCGGACCAGTGTGTGTTGCCAGTGATTACATACGGGACCGAAACTTGGTCGCTCACAATAGGCCTTATCAGAAGGCTTAAAGTCACCCGGAGGGCTATGGAGAGGGCTATGCTCGCAGTTTTCTTGCGTGATCAAATCAGAAATGAGGACATCCGCAAGAGAACCAAGGTGAAAATGGCAGTGGGCAGGGCACATTGCTCGCAGAACGGATGGCCGATGGGGCCGAAAAGTTCTGGAGTGGCGACCGCAAACCGGAAGACGCTGCGTTGGCAGGCCTCCCACTAGGTGGACCGATGACCTGGTGAAGGTTGCAGGGATTCGCTGGATGCGAGTCGCATGGGACCGGTCAATGTGGTGACACTTAGGGAAGGCCTATGTCCAGCAATGGACGTCTTTCGGCTGAAATGATGATACGATTTTCTCGCGTCAGGTGTTTTAATTACTATTTTGAATGCTCCAACAATAATATAATCCGCCACCATATTTACGTTCCAATATCCCAGATATCTCTCCTCCATGGTGCGAATATCCTGGTGAAAACGCTCTCTTTGTTCCTCGCTGAGGTCACCGGGACTTTCAGGAAAATATTCTAGGTGACTTTGAAGGCCTTCTTCTTCTGATACAAAAATAATAATGAGTATATAAATAGTTACTCTCAGTTTTCCTTCTTTCGAAAAAAATTTGTGTGTAGAATCGTATATTTGTTCAAAATTGGAAATGTTAAAGTCTTGTTTCCAGTTTTATGAGTGGCAATCTGAAACATAATTAATCATTTTTGTTTTCATATGCGTCACTGACTGATAAGATAAGGTAAGATAATTAATTTATTATATGGTATGGTTTAAGTGATTTGTGAAATACATCGTGTGATGTTGTAGTTAGATTAGATATAGAACACAGTTGAAATAGGAAAATACTTATTTAGAAGATATTAAAAAAAGAGTAGTTTTCGTGTAATGGAAAAACCTTTCAAAAATTTATAGGTAAAAGTAAGGGTCACCAAAAATTACAACATGTTTTTTGGTACATAGAGTTAACAAATAAAATGGTGTACAGATTGCTAGGAAAAACAATGAGTTACTATTGGGAAAGTTATTTTAATTTGGGCCTATAAATTATGCGTATAAGAATATTTTCTGCTACAAAAAGAGGCGGTATAGACGGCTCTTTTTGCTCTTTTGTTTGGCTCTGAAGTTTAGTTAATACATTGACTTGTATATTGACAAGGTGTTATGTATTCCCAGTTTTGTAATTCTATTTACTGTCTGTAAGACAAGTATTGAGTACTGAATATATGTGATATCAAAAGTTTCTAGGATCCTTTTACCGCAAAAGAAGTACCTTTGTTAATGGTGGAATCATCATCTGCCTAGCCTTTTCCCAACTATGTTGGGGTCGGCTTCCAGTCTAACCGGATGCAGCTGAATACTAGTATTTTACATGGAGCGACTGCCTATCTGACCTCCACAACCCAGTAAGTACTGGGTAATACGATACCCCTTGGTAAGACTAACTACCTAACGATTGTCAAAAATTTACAAATGACAGCTTAACGTGCTTTCCGAGGCACTCGAGGTGGAAAGTCTTATTATAAGGGAAAAAAACACTAGTGAAGTGAAAAAGATTTTTACTTTCGGAAGTCGATGACTTTGTTTGTTTCATTGATTTTTTGCCACCGGCTTCCGAAAGCAAAGTTATTTTTCTGTATTTTGGTGTTTTTTTGGAAATCGAAAAATATTACCATTTTACCCTTTTTAGTTAAGATATCCTACACAAATTCTTGTCATATATAATTTTACTTTATAACGAGAAGTTACTATGATATCATCATGTCATCAACAAAATACAAAGAAAAAAAATAAGTATAGAAAATAACTCATAAACTACCCAAGTTAAGTTAATTTAATAATTTATATGGATCCACTGCGCGAGCCTCCTCTTCTAAATGAAAAAAGAATCGCGAAAATGGGACTCGTAATCACAGAGAAATCGGTGAACATAAATGAATAAAAAAGATGCTGGTGGAATACATAACCTCCTCCTTTTTTAAAAGTGGGTTATAATAATATCATCAGAAGGACGGCCAGGTGGATTAAAATGGAAAATTTTAATCCACCTGGCCGTCCTTCTGTCCCGTTTGACCTTGACCGCATTATTTGTCACATGTACTGACAACTCGTGAAACAGACTTACCGTGAAAATGTGTTAATAATTCGTATCGATTGGAAAGCAGTCCTTTTCAACACCATGGGCATTAATTATTCAAATCAACATTACTCAGTTCGCGTTAACGATCTTTTTGTGTGATGAGTTATGGTTTGCAGTCGTGACAAATTTAGTCATAAATTCAATCTTGTTAGAAAATGTTAAGCAATATGTACCTTGGTAGAAAGTACCTATTTTGCATTTTTCCCAAGAACAATGTCCTCATCCGCTTAAAAGTTTAAATGAACTTGTAGATGCAGGACAATAATTGATATTTTAGGGGCTTTTATTCTGAAATTTTCAAAAAATATTTTCAGATACTTGAGGCAGATCTTTCGAAAACGGGCAGGCAGTTGATTATTTATGTCTCTTAAAGTGCCGTGATGTAAAGAACGCTGGCGAAGTTACATGTATTTTGGGACCCACTCTTAGAGCTAGCATTCATTATGGCAACTTATACATAGTTGTAAAACGACTAAAGGCTAACAGAAAAGTAAATGGAAAGTAAGACGAACAAGTTGGGAGAAAAGAGATACACGTCTAATTACAAGATAGCCTAAAAATCTTACGTAAAAGGTTTTTGACTGTGGAATGTCTGCTTATTTATTTAAAATAAATAAAAAAATAATAATATTAAGGATGAATCATAAAGGAAGATTCGAATAAACTACTCTTAGATTATTCCCTTTCCAACCTACCCGGTCCGAGTAGAAGGGTATGGGGTACAAGGCATGGTGCATTGTACACCGCCTCTTTGGATGATGCTCTGTGCTTTTTCGTTCTTTTTGGTTTTTGGCAGTAGGTAACTGACAGGTACCAGGGGAGGTAATAATTTTGGTTCGGGTCGTGTTATATTATTCTGATGTACTTATTATTTACTTATGTGCTAGTTGTTGATTAAAAGACAAATTGTAAGAAATTCTATTTCGCTTCTGGTCTCTAACGACTGGTTGTTACGACTTTGATCTATAAGCGAATTATTGTCAAGTAAAACGATTCTTACTACGCTGAAAGAAGATATATTTTTACATAAATTATAACAGCCAGAGCTCACTAGCTATGTCCGAGTACAGCTATTGAAATGATGTGTGTGTGTTGAATAAAAAATGTGTAATGTGACGAAATAAATATCGTTTATTGGTATTTTTATATGGTTTTATTTTATATTTTTCAATAGTGTTAAAGAAAAAAATATTATAATATTAAAATATTATCTAACAAGGAAGCTGGTGCAGCAATATAGCTCTGGTGTCTGTTATAGCCCATATACCTTAATATGTTCATGACATGAGAGCAAAAACCCTCATCAGCAGAACTTCTGTGAGCACTATCCACTATTTCAACATTAAAAATTTGCTCTCTGTTCAGAAGGTACAGGGTGTGTACTTTCCTCTGTACTTGTTCTGAGTACAACATTAGGGGAACTCCTCTGAGCGCTATCTACAATTATTTGTGCTCTCAAATAGCATGGTATGCACACTTCATCATTAGGTGTTAACTGAAACAATCCCAGTGAAAAGTAGTCAAAAACACAAAATAACAGAAAAAATATAAATAGTGTTTATCATAAGCTCAGTATCATACTGACCAGGCGGGGCTTGATTCATTGAGCACATTGAGCACCTTCATCAGAGAGACGATGCCTCCGTAAGCGCACAAGTCGTAAATGGCAATTAACGCAACGCATGTTAGTGGTTAAAATCAAAGTCCAAATCAAGAGCAACTCGTTGTCCAAAGAAGAATGCGGTAGTCCAAGTCAGGATGCAGTATCGTCAGTTCAAGATGTAAAGACCAAGTCATCGAGAATCCACAAAATCTCAATGATAAACATAAAATACCACGCAAAAATACAAACGTATCGAACGACGGAATAGAAGTGTTTTTCAACCTTTTTCATGACACGACCCCCATAGTAAGAAAAAATATTTCGCGACCCCCGACCCTTCGATAAGAGATATTTAGGTAGAAAAAAATAAAAGAAAGTAACTTTTGTGTCCTTGCAATTTGATTAATTTACGGATATTGCGGGTTGTGCGCAGTTTGTAGCTTTTGTGCGTTTTAAATCGAATGAAAAATTAATGGAAGAATTATCCTTTTGTTGTGCACTTCTCACCAATACTACAGGTCAGTGCTTGCATAACATGTTCCTTGAAGCTACGCATGATATGTATATCAATTGGGCAAAGAAATGCATTGCTATTTGTAGTGACGGAGCAAAAGCCATGACTGGTGCGAATAGTGGATTTATTGAAACACTGTTTTAAGCTTTCACGGTTTACAACAAAACTTATACTGTCACTTACGGGCTATCTTCCGTGATTGTTCATTGCAACAGCGTTGACATATCGGGAGCTCAAAATAATGAACAATCACGGAAGATATCCCGTAAGTGACAGTATAAGTTTAGTGGATTTATTGCTAGACTGAAAGAGCAGATGATGAAAACGGATCCATGATGAGCGATTTATATCCTTAAGTTAACATTTTCTTAATAAATCTATCTTTTTAAAGTTTATTGTTTTTTTTTTGCTGAGGTAGTATTCGCGATCTTTATAGAAGCTTCGTGAACCCACAGGGGGTCGCGACCCACACGTTGAAAAACACTGGAATAGATCATCACAGATGTTACACTGACAGTAGTGACGGGACTCAATCGATCACCATTGATTCCTTTATAACGAAATCACCATAGTTTAATTTTTTTTACATGATTGTGCCTTGTTAATTGGCGTTTTAATATCAAGTTTATTTGTTGTTTATAAATATTGTACATTATAGAAAGCATAAAAACGAAGAGAAAGAGCTATTTATAGTAAGAAAACCCTTAAGCAATTGGATTGGAACGTAATCTGAAAAAAAGTTGCGTTTTGTAATTGCACGATTACTTAATTTTGAGTAAATTAAAATATTTATCACTTTTGATTCCCGTCTCCTAAAAATTCAATATTTTTTTAAATAAATATCTCATAAAATTGTAGTTATAATTATTTTATATTGACACTTGCATGGAGCTTCCTTAATTTTTAGATTCTTTGGGTCCACTTTCGCCACCCTCCTTTATTTCTCTTCTATCTTAGATCGCCGTCTTGTCAACTAGAACTATGACATACCGTTCTAATCGAGAAGACGGCGATTCGCGCGATTCGCGAATAGCGTTAAGAAGTTTCGAGTTTGATTTGGTAATAAAAACCATTTGTAATTGTCATTGCCAAGTAATTTTAAATAAGTGTCGATTGAGACATTCAGTTGAAATTCGCTTTGTCAAGTAACAACCGATTTAAGACAGTAATAATCTAATAGGCATTACTATGTATGGGCAGGGACACAAGAGCGCTGCGGCGGTGGTGGCGGTGGCAGCTCGTACTACGAGAGGGCGGCGTGGTGGCGGCATCGATCCGCCCCGCCCGGCTGCCTCCTGGGCGCACTTCACTCCAATACTTCCATACCTTGCTCACTTCACGACATCCACCTTATGTATGAAACGTAGTATCTATACGCTTTATTGTTTAGCCACCCCCATTAACAAAACCTGATATCTACCGCTTGGCGGCATAAAGGTCACTAGTCGAAGAGCGCTGGGGACGTTGGATTTAGGCCATGGTATAGACCTCTATTTGACGTTTTCTTCACGATCCCGAATTATTAATCTTAGTGTTACATACGGGTCAAACCTCAAGAAACGCGGTACGATACATTTTGAGATAAGTGAGAACTGTGGACGTTTGTTGTGATCGACTGGTTGGTTGCGGTAAATTTTAAATCACGTCTGTATTATTTATTAATATTATTAACGCATTACGACGTTCTTACATCAATTTGTCGTACAAACTAGCAGAGCGCGGACTTATAGTTCAGTGTAAAAAGTGGAATGATATATATTAGTGAAAAACATATCAGAAATATATAAAAATACTTAGTGACTTAGAGCTAAAACGTTTGTGTGTTATTGTTATTTATTTAATAGACGGAATAAAGCTTCACCACGTTCCGTCACAGCAAATTACGTTATTCAAACCATTTGCCTTCGCGAGGTTCGCCATTAAATATCCGAGGACAATCAGTAAAAGCGGCGTCATTGAGTCGCATCGAAGCTTCGCCGAGGCTGGCAGCAGCCCCGGAGTGCGTCCGAAGCGCGGGCGGCGCAGCCGGCGGCGCCGCCGCTGGCGTCCGCCCTGGCTACGGATATGAGGCGCTCTCGGCGGCGAGCGACGGTAGTGAAGGGGATCCCGACGAAGCACCCGAGTACGCCGCTTTTGAAATGGAACTCTCAGGAGGTGGCGAATCCGTGGAAGGGCCTTCTTCACGCGGCTCAACTAAAGTCAATTTTCCACCTGAAGTCGAGTTGGAGCGGCGACCTACAGTCTCCGCAGTGGCCACCGCAGCCTACCATAAGGGCCGCGGAAGATCCATGAGTGCCTGGAGCGACATTAGCCGATCCAGTATACGCTTCGAAGAAAGGTCAGTCTTAACAATATTAAAGTCTTAACAATATCTAGTTTGTTGCAAAATATTATAATGTGTTGTACAGGTAAATTGTGGAGTAGGTAAAGGTAATCGCTATCAGTTTAACAGTCAGTGTCTTAAATCAGCAGTAGTTGATTAGTCCATTATCTATCAATAATATATCATGCGACAGAGTAAAAGTGCGGAAATTCAGTAGTGCTTTACAGGAACCACGAATTCATGCTAGTAGCAAAATCTTCTGGAAGGAAGGATATTATCATTAAACCATCGGGAACAGGAAACTCTACATCCACTCACCAATTTGTACATTTAAAACCACATCAACGAGCACCCTTAGCATCATTCTTGACGCATTCTGGCGTCGGGCTCATTTTGACATGCGCGAAGCAGGCCGGACGACTTACTGCAATTTTAGGTCGAAAAGGGCTTTTGTGCGACGTGACTGAATTTTGAATTTGATGCTATTTCTTTGGATAACAAATTGTAGGTGATTTAAATAAATGAATATTTGTTCCTAAAAATAAAATATCTGATCGAATTTATATAAGTACTTACATACTGAAACAAAACCAAAATCTTTAAAAGATCTTTATAGATAGATTGGAATAGAGTAGAATATTCTTTATTATATACCTACACCATTATGTTCTATCTACGCCATCGTAAAGATACATGATTGTGGTTCATATTCATAGTAAAGTGTAACCTAATAATAATGTTACGTTTAAGAATGTCTCAGTAAAGCCCCACTGCAGTTATTTTAGGTTTTGTTTTCGCTTCAATATAGGGTAATTAGTAATTGGGTGCATTCCTTGAAATGGGTACGAGACCTAATTTGCAACATTTTAAACCCCGATAGCCTGTGGTACAAAATACCAGGTACTTTATTAGTTTTTCGAGATTAAGATTAAGGAGGGTTAAATCACATGGTGGCTAATACTCATTTTGATAAGTGATAGCAGTGGTGTAGCTTGGTTGGTGGTAGGAGTTAGGGTAGTAGTAAAGTAGTAGTTAGCTGAGGAGCTGGGTTCTGGCACGTTGAAGTTTGGCTTAGTGTCTTGAACACGTTAGGATCCAGTCCAAGATCAGCCAAAGTTACGGTTTCACAGTTTCCCTTCAAGAGACATTGTAGATTCTAGGTAAGCTAGTACAATTAATAGGATGGTGGCTGATGCTAGGAGCGAGAGGATCAGATACAGCAGAACTGTTGGTTCCAACTCCAGGATTGATTCCCTGGTGGATTGAGATATGATGTGTCTGTTTTCTCTGATGGTGTCTAGGAGAAGTTGGTGTAAGGGTTTCTGTGGGGACTGGGTTTTGCCTGCATTGGACTGATAACACAAAAGAAAAGAAATAGTATGTGAATCGCTAGATAAGTCTATTACTTTTTCTTTATAGGTAAGTATGAGATAAAACTACTTGATTTACAAAACTTTCAGTGGCCTCTTTGCGGTGCGTAAACCCATTTCTGCTTTGTAGTGGCGGACAATTTGAACAAGATTTAATTAGATATTTATTAAATAAATTATTATTATTCATTTTCTTTTTCATTTCAAGTTCGAAGAAAGTTAGAACCCTATGTAAGAAAGAGATAAGAGACTGCGTAAGAGTGAGATAACAGTATCTACCTACTTACAGCATGTTATTTATACGAAAACTAGTGTTTTATCCTGAGTATGGAGTAGCTTGATGGTGCGTCCCAATACACAAATTTAACCAATTAGCGAAGTTATTAAAATATTTTTGTAGCATATTGCATACCGTTGGAAAGAGGACAGACTAGAGAACTTTTTAAAACAATTCGAAGATCTCGATCGCTTTTTTTTATGACAATTTAAAGTTGAGTTTTAAGTTTAATTTTTCTTTTTCCAAAAGCTTTGTGAGTTATTAAAAAAAACCTAGATGTTGCTAGCGAGTACTTTTGAATTTGATAGAACCATACAACAGTACGTATTAAAATTAAAATTATTCGGTGTGGCCAAGAGTGAGTTCTTGGGCCTGAAGAGATATTCAATTTGGCAAACGATGCACCAAACACCCTGTATTATGATACACCCATCCAATGAATTCAGATTTTAAGATTTGTGATCAAATATTCAGCTAATAGAGTTTTGAATGCATAGAAAGTGTGTAATTTTTTAATACATGAGGGTATTTTGTTGTACAATTGTGCTCCTTCAAATGTTTACATTTTTTGGCCAAACTTAGTTCTCATCTTCGGCAAAATCAGAAAACTAGCTCGGCGAGTGCTACGTTGGGTTACTTGTTTCACTTTTATAAATAAATTAGTCTGTATACTTTTATTGAGTGTCTTACGTATAAAAATACATGTATTGTAAATATAAAGGGTGTAAAAAGTCCCTTAACGAAGCGGAAAGGCACTTGTTCTCTCCATCATTGCGATATTTTTTTTGTTCTGGACCATACCTGGGAACCTTCTAGTTACGGATATATTTGAGGTCACAGTTCCAATTTTTTCACAAGTTTTTTTTTTAAATACTAGTTTTTAAGGTTATAAATTGGCTTTAATTACCTCAATGACCGGTTTACTATTCAAAGCATCCATCACCACAATGTTTTGAGTGCGTTACATTGAGTTTTACCGTAAAACGTGATTTTTTTACTCCAAAAATAAAAGTCGTTTCACAGCTACAATTTTTAAGTAAGGGGGGTTACTTAGTTTCATGTACATGATGCTTGACGGCTTCTTGAAGGGTCCGTTTACACCCTGTATAACTGTCTAATGTTAATTATTTTGGTTTCTTTGGTTGCTTGTTGATGTTTAAATATTATTATTTATTTATTTTTCTGTGTAACTTGGAGACTTGTTAGCTTGGTCTTGGCCGTACTGCCCCAAATTTCAACCAGATATAAGTAGGTGTGGTTTTACTAAGGCGTTATAGATGGTGTGACGCAATCTAAGTGGAATACATTGAACTATGTTTCGGAGGGATCCAAGTAGTGACGTAAGCTTTGTTTTTATATGATCCAAGTGAACAGTCCACGATAGAGAACTATCCATTTTTAAGCCAAGATATTTTTCACAAGATTTGTATATTGGGATTATGTGTGCTTTAAACAAGATATAGTACGTTTTAGAGATATTTATTGTTAAAAAGTTGTATTGAAACCATGAAAAAAGGGTGTTTAAATCGTCTTGAGCCTGGGGAATAATGTTAAACCAATATTTATTAAAGGAAATACATTGATTAAAAGTACACAGTATTTTTATATTAAGAAACAAAATCAAATCAAACTTATTATAACAGAATGCTAGCAACGATACATTTCCGAAATAAAATAAGCAGGTGTCATCTGCATATAGAGTAAGGTGGCCATGTAGTTGAATTTCCTGAATATTATTTATGTAGATCAAAAAGAGCAGGGGCTCCAAAATTAACGCCACAAGTTATAGATAATGTGCCACTTTGATTTTATTATCCGTTCTAACTAACTGCGACTTGTTTTTTAGGTAGGAATGGAACATTTTAGGGCACTGTCGGTAATTTGGTGGTTTTTAGCTTTTTAAGTAGCAATTGCAATGACTTACGGTGTCGAACGCTTTTTTGAGATCAATAGAGATGCCAAGTTTTTCTACATTTTGCTTAATTTTAGTAACGAGGTCGACTGTAGGAAAGAAAGTTGATAGAAGTTAAATGTTTATCCAATCGGTTGTGTAGGATTTTTTCTAATATTTTTGACAATACAGGCAACACTGAAATAGGTCGGTAGTTCCCTGGGTGCATTTTTGAACCCGATTTGTGTATGGGAGTGGCCTTCGCCATTTTCAGAGTATCGGGAAAATTACCTTCAACTAGCAATTTCTTGAAGCATTTGCTCAGGTTGCTCGCAATTAATTTTTTTATGCACTTTATTGCTTTGGTACTAATTCCATCTATCCCAGTACTACAGTTAGGGTCGAGATTTGATATGATTTTTGTGATTTCAGTTGCAGAACTCCGTATCATACCCGTCGTATCCTCAAACCAAACCGTGCCGTATTCGTATCTCCTTTGATGATCGGACTCGAAATGGAACGGGCCTTATCGCGCTTTGTATTAGAGCGGTGTATCATGATTGCCTATCATCACCCGTCCAGGGGATCTAAAATGGCCACTTTCAGCAATTCCTCTAAAAGTAATTCATATTCCGAATTGCCAGCAGTTCATTAGCAATTCCTCAAATTTTCGTAAAATGGTGACACATAGTAGCAGAATCATACTCAAAGCAATTCATATCACAATCATATTTGTGGTAATGTTGCCACGTGAAAAAAATAAAGACCGTATTTTTACTGATTATTTTTTCTTTTCAGATTTTATTAATAAAATAAGTGTTTTGTAAGCATTTCAGTGATTTAAACATAATTACATTAAAGGACAATTATGGCACAGTTAAAAGATTGCAAAAAAGCTCTTAGAAAGGGAATCTAATAATAAACATAGATTTTTTAGCCTGGCAACATAGGCATAGTTGTCAATCCCTGATGGAGATGATTTTTAGTTTTAAGTACATTATTATTTTTTGTACCGATTCTGTAGGTGACTGACCTATACCTGCTAGGATAAACTAGCATTCGGAAGCCTGGAGCAATGTGGTCGGTCTATGGCAATAGGCTCGCCTTCTATTAAAGTAATGATGTAGGTGGGACTTACAAATGCAACTTAGGTACGCGCAAAAGCACACCGATGAAGACGTTCCGGAGGTGACTGGGGTAGACCTGAGCAACCTGGCAGTACGCAGGCTGAAAGCCAGAAATACCGCCCCGGGACCCGATGGCTTGCCTGGCAAAGCCTGGGTCCTGGCCTCTGAGGCTCTCGGGCCCCGACTGGAAGGGCTCCTAAGCGCATGCTTGGAGAGAGGCCAGTTCCCGCTTCGTTGGAAGACGGGGAAGCTGGTCCTCATTCGGAAGCCAGGGCGCCCTGCGGACTCTCCGTCCGCATACCGGCCCATCGTGTTGCTCGACGAGGTGGGCAAGCTCGTTGAAAGAGTTATTGCTAACCGCCTCGCCGGGCATCTCGCGGGGATGGGGCCGGATCTTGAGGAACACCAGTTTGGTTTCCACAAGGGGCGCTCGACGGTGGACGCCATGATGCGCATGAGAGCCCTCAAGACGGGGGACGCGGTTTCCCGGGGCGGGGTCGTATTGGCGGTGTCTCTTGACATCGCCAACGCCTTCAACTCCATGAACAAAAAGATATTTAATAAGCAAAATTTAACAAAAATAAATTAAACATTAACACTTGTACTTATATATACACAATAAATTATACTATAACACTTATATATAAATATACTACAATAATAATAATTAACAATTTTTAAAGCGAGCAAACAAATAAGCAATTTTAAATATAATTAAATAAATAAGAAACTAAGTAAAATTGGAAATATAAAATAGTTAATAGGATAGAAAATAATTCAAACTTAACAACAGGGAAAAGTAATAAAGCGCTCTTCCTCTCTCTACTTATTTAAAATATTTGCTGTGCACAAGGTGCGACAGGGTCCATAATTGTTTCCATTTTTATTTTATTTTTTATTTAGTTCTCGGCTCCATAACACCCTCGCTTGCAACTCGGGTGTTAATTTCGCCTCGAATGCAATAACAAAGTTTCCCCACTTGTATCAAAATATACTATTAAAGACCTATCCAAGGACATACCACACCATGGGGTACGCGAGAAGAAAAATATCCCGACTTTACGCGTTGGTACAGGATATACCCTAAAAATATACTTTTCGAGATTTTATTTTACCTTTGTCGGCGTAACTAATCTGTCATGCCAAATTACAGCTTTCTAGTACTAAGAGTCTTTAATCTAAACTGCGGACAGACAGACGGACATGGCGAAACTATAACGGTTCCTTTCTTTGTTGACTATGGAACCCTAAAAACTAACGACTGGTTGTCCAGCAACATTGATTTTAAAGTATTCTGGAAATCTTCCACCTCTCCACCATAAACAGATGATTGTGAGAAATCTACGCCATTCGGGTGTTAAACTGAAACTTTTCTGAAAGCTCATGAATGAACGAATCTTTCAAAAACCAATTTGTCAAAAAAATTACATCTGCCTTTAGAAATTACGCGCCATAAAGGTCATGTTCTGAATTTTTAACGAAACTTCCCTGGGTTTTGAGGCAGTTTTCTCAAAATAAATATATTACACTTGTCGTCCAAATTTCAGGAACGACGTTCTCGCTGCACCAGCTTTCTAAAATGGTGCCACAATACTCACTTGTAAATGACCAGAAAACAACGTTTGTTCCTGACGAGGTAGTATTTTAATAAAACTTGGTAGTAAAGTTTTTTCGATGCACGTCTTTCCTTTGTTGTTGCAAATTTTCTTGTTACCAGTAATTGATGTTGACTGTTGACTTAATGCGCCAGGTCCTGGTCGACCAGATCAGGAAAGATCCGTCTTTATCTGGTGTATTTTTACCTATCGTACTAGACAGTTAAAGCTGTAATTTTCTTCTGTTTGAACGTCGTAGTTGAAGCAGAATTAGGACTGGCACGTTGACTGAGTATTTTTATGCTCTGGTTGCACCAGAAAACTGGCGTGCATAAAAATTAGGCCATCGGTAAAAGATAATTTTATTTACGAATACGGATGTACATACACTTTTTATTTGATAAAAAATGTTTGGTAAAGATAAATTGCATGCTAGTTTTCAAATTAATTCCTCACAAAATGATATTTTCAATATGTGGCATTGTTTCAGTCGCAGTTTTTTTTTCAGTCATTATAAGGCTGTTTATTAAACGATATTTGATCTGATACGAGAAAAAAACAAAAGTTTCTCCTAGTGACTGTCAGGGCAAGCAGCAATAAGCCCAAGGGACAGGTACCGAAGAAGAAAAGGCCTTGCCCCCCATGCTAGAACTTTAGTTTTTGTCAAATAAGAAACAATTTGTTGTCATTTGCTGTTGGAACCAAAGCAAAAAGATACTCGGGCACCTTCCTGGTTCTGATCTCGACTAAACGACGTTTAAACAGAAGAAAATTACAGCTTTAATTGTCTGATAGGATTGGTTAAAATACACCAGATAGACCAGATCGGTTAGATCTTACTTGATCTGATCGACAAGAACCTGGCGCATTAAGTCAAACAGTCAACATCACGATGTTGTAACAAGAAAACTTGCAACAAGATAGATGTGCATCGAAAAAACTGTACTACCCAGTTTTATTAAAATACTACCTCGTCAGGAACAACCGTAGTTTTCTGTTCATTTCCTTTTTTTTTAACAAATTTCTTTTTCAAAGGATTCATTCGTTCATGAGCTATCAGAAATGTATCAGTTTAACATCCCGAAAGGCGTAGATTTCTCACAGTCAGCAGTTTATGGTGGAGAGGTGGAAAATTTACAAAAAACTTTAAAAGTTCTATATCTCAAAAACAACCCTGTTTGGAGCCCCAAGTTATCAGGGTCAAAATTGTTGTAAATTAGGTCTAGTATCACCCATTTCAAGGAATGCACCCAATACCAATAACCCTGTATACCTTCCACTACGCATGCCTTCGGCAATGTTTTACAACAAGCATTGAATGTTACTTTTCCGAAACTCAAAGCATCAGTTACTTTTTCTATTCCAGTATCCAATTTCCTCCAACTATAAAGATCACTATCGACTGCTCCGGATTGACGTAAAAGCCACTTGGTCTGTCGCTGGCGTTACAAAACGGTCACCCGAAATTGCCGTGTAAACTTCGTGCTCTCTAATTACAAGCTGTGGTTTGTTCGTTAATTAAAGGAATAAAATTTACTCTGGGTCAAGGAATGTTCCTGCTACTTGACTGTTGTCCCACTTAGGTTAAGTTATAATCTTAACATAATAGTAGTAATAAAACGCTAATATTTCAGTCAGCTCTATCAATATCTTACCTGAGTTGATCACTAAGCCAGGCTACAAAGAAAGCTTTGATATACTGTACATCTAGTGTGTGTGTGCAGGATTAAAGAGGAGTAGAGTACGTATAGGTTGGGTTGCGAAGGACGCGGGGGTGCGCGTAGAGCGCGGCGGGAGGCAGTCGTGCAAAGGGCGGCCGGCTGGCGGCGGCGGCGGGCAGTATCTCGCCGGCGATGCCGACTCAAATCACATAGTCTTACAGCCGGGGTGATACGCACGGCGCTCACGTCACGCCCGCGTGCTCGCGTCTTGCCGCGCTCGCATGTAAACACTGCGCGCGTTCCGCGGTACCTTGAACCAAATGTGAATAGGCTCAGTGATCACAAATATTTTGATTTATTAAAAACAATACAATTAATGTCCTATTTGTGTCTAAAACAGCCTGTTTAATGTCTAATTTCATAAGTTATCGCCTCTAACTATATCCCTTTCCTAATTTGAGACAATTTTCCGAAAAGCTTGTTACTTACGTTGTCGCGCTAAGTTGTTCTAATTAGTTGGATGGAGAGTAGCGGCATGGAATTAGGAGACGATCTATTTTTCATATATGGACGCTCCGGGTTTGTATTTCTTATTTCGGCACGTACCTAAATAGGTACCTAATAAAAAAGAAGGAAAATCATTTAGTGTGGTGACAAGAAATACATGGTAGGTACGTAAAAAACCGAATAATTATGAATAAATCACGAGAGAAACGGAAAAAATGCAAACTCATGTTTCTTATTACAACGAAAATCTGGATGGTATAGGCTGAAAAGTATCTCCTTTTTAGGTCAACTATAACGAAAAACAGCTCGCAGCCGTCAAAAATAGACAATTAAGAAACGAAACAGCACTCTAGACGCTAGCACTCATCTTCCTGCCCCTTCCACTTCTTGTCGCTCCGCAATACATACGTACCTTTCTGTACATATACACTGTGAATATCCAGTAGTGTGCAATGTATATAGAGTTTGAGCACTATAATATAGATTCGATACGTGGTTACGTGCCGAATGATGTCGATTGTTTACACATTTGGTATTAAAGTAGGCACGTAAGCACTTCATGATAATTTTTCGTTAAGCCTTTGTGCGGGAAGACCAACGGAACCGCTTTCTAATAATGTTATCTGTTATCTGGAACAATAAATAAAAACATGTTTTAAAGTCAATGAATTAACAAATACCATTTATAGTGTAATTTGGTTATTTTAATGTAAAATATTAATGGATTTTCCCATGTTGCATACCACTGGCGCGTCTAAACCCATGGCAGTGAGGGGTTAAACGTGCTGAAAATTACCAAAATAATATCTACACAAACGAAATTCAAAACTTTAAAAAAATCACCGATATATGTATGTTTATACTCGATTTTGGAACTTGGTTATCCGGTTCGAATACGTGTTTTTCTCCCTAATAATCACAGACTTGAGCTTTATAACAATATTTTATTAAAACTCGCGACACATAAATTTTTCATAAATATAATCTACCTAGGTTTAGTTTATACAATATTTTCACTGTGGTAAAACTAAGTTAAAATTACAAGACGTTTTTAAATTGAGTTGCATTTGAGGATTCGGCATTAAAAAATACCACTAAGACCAGGAATCTAAAAATATTTCAGAACCAAATAAATACCATCAAATTTTCGATTAAATACCAGCTCCGCGACTCAACTTCTGTCTTACTTAATAAAGAAAAATAAAGATTGATGATAGATGTTTCGAAGTTTCTGACTCAGTCCTATTAGATAGCGTATTTGGTTTAGGACAGAGTGCTTATTTTCACTCTAAGAAATGAACATAAGCTATTCTTGAGATTTAATGACAACTTAATAATAAATAGACAACTGACACACTCAGTAATTATGTAACTTTTCTCATTTCCGATTTTATTTCAATATTGGGTTATTTATACGCTTCTTCGAAATTGTTATGCACGATTCAGACCACGATTATTAACAGTATCGATACAATAGAATAGGCTGCGATATTACCAGTGTCGATACAACAGAACAGGGTGCGATATTAACAGTGTCGATACAACAGAACAGGGTGGGATATTAACAGTGTCGATACAACAGAACAGGGTGTGATATTAACAGTATCGAGGCAACAGAACAGGGTGCGATATTAACAGTGTCGATACAATAGAACAGGGTGCGATATTAACAGTGTCGATACAACAGAACAGGGTGTGATATTAACAGTATCGATACAACAGAACAGGGTGCGATATTAACAGTGTCGATACAATAGAACAGGGTGCGATATTAACAGTGTCGATACAACAGAACAGGGTGTGATATTAACAGTATCGATACAACAGAACAGGGTGCGATATTAACAGTGTCGATACAATAGAACATGGTGCGATATTAACAGTGTCGATACAACACAACAGGGTGTGATATTAACAGTATCGATACAACAGAACAGGGTGCGATATTAACAGTGTCGATACAACAGAACAGGGTGCGATATTAACAGTGTCGATACAACAGAACAGGGTGCGATATTAACAGTGTCGATACAACAGAACAGGGTGCGATATTAACAGTGTCGATATAACAGAACAGGGTGCGATATTTACAGTATCAAGACAACAGAACAGGGTGCGATACTTACAATATCGATACAACAGAACGGGGTGTGATATTAACAGTATCGATACAACAGAACAGGGTACGATATTAACAGTATCGATACAACAGAACGGGGTGCGATATTTACAGTATCGAGGCAACAGAACAGGGTGCGATACTTACATTATCGATACAATAGAACAGGGTGCGATACTTACAATATCGATACAACAGAACAGGGTGCGATATTAACAGTGTCGATACAACAGAACAGGGTGCGATATTAACAGTATCGATACAACAGAACTGGGTGCGATATTAACAGTATCGAAGCAACAGAACAGGGTGCGATACTTACAATATCGATACAACAGAACGGGGTGTGATATTAACAGTGTCGGTACAACAGAACAGGGTGCGATATTAACAGTGTCGATAGAACAGTACAGGATGCGATATTAACATTATCGATACAATAGAACAGGGTGCGATATTAACAGAATCGATACAACAGTACAGGATGCGATATTAACATTATCGATACAACAGAACAGGGTGCGATATTAACAGTGTCGGTACAACAGAACAGGGTGCGATATTAACAGTGTCGATACAACAGAACAGGGTGCGATATTAACAGTGTCGGTACAACAGAACAGGGTGCGATATTAACAGTGTCGATACAATAGAACATGGTGCGATATTAACAGTGTCGATACAACACAACAGGGTGTGATATTAACAGTATCGATACAACAGAACAGGGTGCGATATTAACAGTGTCGACACAACAGAACAGGGTGCGATATTAACAGTGTCGATACAACAGAACAGGGTGCGATATTAACAGTATCGATACAACAGAACTGGGTGCGATATTAACAGTATCGAGGCAACAGAACAGGGTGCGATACTTACAATATCGATACAACAGAACGGGGTGTGATATTAACAGTGTCGGTACAACAGAACAGGGTGCGATATTAACAGTGTCGATAGAACAGTACAGGATGCGATATTAACATTATCGATACAATAGAACAGGGTGCGATATTAACAGAGTCGATACAACAGAACAGGATGCGATATTAACATTATCGATACAACAGAACAGGGTGCGATATTAACAGTGTCGGTACAACAGAACAGGGTGCGATATTAACAGTGTCGATACAACAGAACAGGGTGCGATATTAACAGTGTCGGTACAACAGAACAGGGTGCGATATTAACAGTGTCGATACAATAGAACAGGGTGCGATATTAACAGTATCGATATAACAGAACAGGGTGCGATATTAACAGTGACGATACAACAGAACAGGGTGCGATATTAACAGTATCGATATAACAGAACAGGGTGCGATATTAACAGTAGCGATACAACAAAACAGGATGCGATATTTACCGATTTTTGTATCGATTCAACAGATCTGCGATCCTGATCGATACAAATGCAAGTATCGTGCATCCTTAATTCGAACGAAAAGGCATTTCACTTTTTTAAGTTTATTAACGAATATTTACAGATGAAAAGTATGAAAATAATTTATTAAATCTATAAAGAAAATAATTATTTTATTATCAAATAATAAAATGTACATAATTATCTCGTTTATGCTATCAGCATAGTTAAAGTGATCTTAAATATTCTTAATAGATGGATCATCTGCCTCGAACTCTTGGGTCTTACTTAATCTCGCAAAGCCCTCAGAAAGCAGCTGAAGTAAGTTAAATTGGAAATGGATAAACGTTGAATTTTGATCCCTTCGTTTTGCTGTTCTAGATATTTGGTTTTCCCATTTTGTTCACGTATCTCGTTTCTATTTCACCCATGACGTTAAGCGAGTGGATAGAAAATAAAAAAAGCTTTTAACAACGCGCCAAATTGGAAGGTTTCCGTTTACAAAATTAAATGAATACTACGCCGTGTAGCAGTCGCAGCGAAAAATGAACTTGTAACTCAGCAGTTGTATATGAGTGCCACCTTTCAGCTGTTGTTTAATTTGTTTAGGCCCACTCACCAACACGCATAGCTCATATCGCATTCTACATGCTGTAGGTACAAATAAAGCTATTAATACCGTTTAAAGTTGGATGTGTATTAAATGACTGGATTACAATGGCAGACACAAAAGGATTTGCGGTTCTTTATAGAGCAAGATGCTAAGGCCGCTAGACGCTACTTATTTTCTGATTAACAAAATGTTTGGGATCGAGAAGTGAAGTATATACTGTTTACGTATGCATACCTGGTAGTTTGGACCGACGGCCAATTTGCAGGTAAGGGGGCATCCATTAATTACGCGAGGCGATTTTGGCGACTTTTCGTCCCCCTCTTGGCGAGATATCGTGAGATTTGACCCCTAATCTCACGTGAGATTAATCACAGTGCTGAGTTGAATTTATTGAAAAACTTAATTTGCTCAATTATTTTCATTGAATACACGCCCGCGACTTTCGTCCCCGTGAAATAATTATAAATTTACTACTTCCCTATTTGAATCGGATTTGGTTAACAATTTCAAGAGTTGTATTTTTTTTGCACGGAACCATATTTCTTTTTTCTAAAACGTAGCCTAAGTTACTCCTTATATCATCAGCTGTCAATGTTATAATTCTAATAGTACAAGACAAAAATATAAGGTTACTATTGATATTACTGATTAAATAAATACGAATTAATATTACAATTTGAGGCATGTCAGTTAAAATATAATCTAGGATAATGTCAAAGTATTACTCAATGTCAAAGTATCAACTATTAGAGAGAGATGTCAAAGTATACACTGACGGTCCCTTTTTGACCCTGTAAAAAGCTTAATATTACTCGTGAAATAATTCAATGCTATCCAGAAGGGCGGTGAATTTCGTGTAAGGATCCGTTACATTGTTTCAACAAACAATATAAAATCATGCATTATTAATTATTTTGCTAATAGAGTATGGTTTGTAGGATGTGAAAATAAAGGTACCTATTGAGTGTAATAAGTTGATACTTTCAACAAACTATGTCCTGTTATAAATCACACTGAAATAAACTTTTTCAGGTTGAATTTTCACTCACCAAAGAAAATTAGGGCCCACTTGATTCTACGTCGTCTTGATTCTACGTTGTAGGAAACACTTGACTCTACGTCGTGAATGGCACGTTGAGACGTTGTGTCGTGGTGTCGTGATACAATGTTGTTTCGTAGAAATCTATGACGTGCATCGTAAAAAATCGCGACACGATATCGCATCACGGCACGACGTTTTCGATACCATGTTGATTTTTGTAGAAAAATTGCTACAGTTTGTTCCGGATAATTATAATTTTATGGAACGCACTTGATCCTCTTGCCTTTATTTACAAGATGCTTGTTTATGTGGCTTACGAAGGTTTACCGCTAACAAAGATAACATAATGTGTCCACCCTCGACAGCATTTGACGATATAATAAGGAGATTTTGTAGAATATGCATTCGGTGCCCTGGCCAATAAGTGCAGGGTTTTAATCGACCTTGTAATCATTCAATTATTCCACTGACATTATAAAAGAATGTTGTTTTAAACACACTACCGTTGTGGATAGAGATTGAAATCGATCGACTCTTTTATAGAAATACAACAAGCAAAAACACAAGATATTTTGTAATTACAGTTGTAATTACTTTAATAGTGAAATTGGAGCAGTTAGTTGGCAACTAAGTTATATATGAGAACAAGATTTTATAGCTTATCAACATCAGGGAATAAACTACAAACATGTTTCCATGCTGCCGTTTTGAATTTCAATTTTAGTAGTCTTCTTTTTTATTCCATAGTAGGGAAGCTCTTCCACTATTGATTTAAAGTGGTTTACATCGTTTGACTGTTATACGACAATTACGGTAGCGGAGCACGATTCTATCGTCAGTTTTACGACACGGCGTCGTATCGTGCATCGTACAACACATCGTGTCGTTCGTTTTACGCTGCACGTCGAGTATTTCTACGACACGGCAACACATCGCGACACAGCATAGCCGGGCATGGTGGCACGCCCATTTGTTTATTTCGAAGTTTTTACTTGAAATACCACCAATTGAGGAAGCTATAAAGTGATTTATAGTAGCGGTTTTGTGTTCCAGTAGGTAATACATTTTACCATCCATAGTTAAAGTTTTCTGACATCTCTTAGTTAAGCTTCCCAGCTTAAATTTGACTAAATTATCTGCACTACAAAATTGTTGTTTTATAGAACAGTTGTCAAAACAGTTGTCAATAATAGATATACAGCTAAGTAGGTTCGAAAACCTGCATTATTTTACGAATAACATGATTGTGCCTTCACCTTGTGCAAAACAGAATACATAAAGATGAGGTAGCCTTGACGCTAATGAGAGATAAGGTGGAGTGCTGTCTGTCGTCCACTACCTTGCTGGAGAATCTAGACGCGTGTAGGACAAGACAACTGTCTAATAATAGACTACCTTCATAGTACATGTAAATGATGAACAACAAATCGCATCAACAACAAATCTGGAAAAATACTCATACACTAGTGAATTTCAAGTGTCTATAACTCAAATAATATCAGGGTTTGTCAACAATGGAAGCCCAAAGTTGTCTCTTGATCTGTCTAGCCGAAATATACATATAATAGGTACGAACAGAATATTTATCGGACTCTTATATCTGCCTATTTTTTTACACCGTGTTTGGATTTGCATGGGAGAATTAAGTGCAGCCAAGTTGAGTATATTGTCGGATCTAATTGAACTGTGGTGAAAGCGACATGGTGAAATCCATTAGTGCTATTGTCAATATTGTTATCTAAATACAAGCGATTAGCAACAAAGGACAGGTTGGCGTCTCAGAATAGACCAGAGACATAAATTATGTAGCTAAAAGCTGCCGCTCCCGAAACAAATGTAGGTCATCAACGTAGGAAAAGGCTCATCCTCTTACTAAGTATATTTATCAATAGCTAAACGCAATTCATTACTGGCCAAAATTGTTATATTTAAACACTGAATAGGTACTTGTGTTTATTGGATGCTACATAATTGTATATCTTATAACAGAGGCTAATTTGACAATTTTAAGAACAAACATGCATGTTTCCTAAATGAGGAAAGAACAAAAAGAAGAAGAAGCGCAAATAATATAACTGCATTTTGTTGAATCAGTGTACAAGTGAACTTTTAAACTAAAGACAGCAGTGACTTACACGCGGTACAGAGACTGGGACTAGAGAGACTTATGCATAAGTGCACCTAATTGAAATATAATGTCGATTTTCTTCTTCCGATTCCACAATCTACAACGCGCCGAGGAAAAACGAAAGAAGCAAAACAGAAACACAAATACTAGACGAAATATGAACTCAGACGTGCTTACCGCCCCGTCCCGACTGCTCGAGCGACCGCTCAGCGAACCGATTGACAGCCTCGACGAAATCGCCCTACAGATACCCAGGTTTAATAGAATTGTTATCATTTCGCTTTAGCTTTTTGTCATAACCGGGTCCCGTATGCTTTCCCTGTGCTAACTGCTCAAATTTTCAACACCCAAATGGCTATCTTCTAGAATTTTAACTAGACGTAAACTCCTGATAGTAGAGAATCAGAACTAAAAACGACCTTCACTCATCTGCCTAATGGCTGAAAACTATATCAAATTTAGTATGTTAAAAAATATATCGCGAGTGGGTTAGCTGAAAAATTCCTGGCCAAACGATTATTAATTAAAAATTGAAAAATGACTTTTCATTAAACAGTACACTCATGAGTTTAACGAATCAATTTAATCCGAACCGAAGGTATGAAGCCTGTAAAACATGCAAGTGTTGTCGTGGCGTTGTGGTTCTCTATTTCTCTCCTGGCGTAAGTACTGGTTTGGCAGATTATATTTTATAGTATTTGTTTATTAAACAAATGGGTGAAAATAATTAGAATCAACATACCTGTTTTATACCTGCCAACCTAGTATTTAAGCCAGGAAAAAAAATAGACAACTCAACGCTTGCATATTTTACAGGCTTCATACTTTCGGTTGGTATTAAATTTATTCGTTAAACTCATGAGTCCACTGTTTAAGGAATTTTTCAATGTTTAATTAATAATTACTTGGCCCGGAAGTTTTTAGCCAATCCACTCGCGATATATTTTTTAAAGTACTAAATCTATATATATAAAATGATAAACTGACTGACTGGGTGATATATCAATACACAGCCCAAACCGATGGTCCTAGAGACATGAAACTTGGAGGGTGTGTTCTTTGTGAAGATTAAGTATCCACTAAGAAAGGATTTTTGGGAATTCCACCTCTAAAGGGGTAAAATAGGGATGGAAGTTTATATGAAAGTCCGTCAGTTTTGAAGTTAGGATATTCAAACTTTGTGTCAAGGCTGACGATTGAAAATTCATTTATGCGTGTCTCAGCGTTTTTGATAATTCTACCCCCGAAGTGTTAAAAAGGGGGATGAAGAAGTAACTATGTTTGTTCGCGAGCAATATTTTTTGACATCCATGCGGACGAAGCCGCGGGCAAAACCTAGTTTGATATAAAATAGTTGAATAGATGGGTGAAGGTCGTTTGTAGTTCGGATCTTAGTCTATGATGTTCTTCGAATTTTGTAAGTGCCATCTTCTAAGATAAAGTACTGTTATGTAGTCAGTGTCTCGATTAAGCTACTTATAAGAATCCTCGAAACACAACATTAAAATCTATGGTACACACAATTCCACTAAGTGGTTACTCGAAAAGACATCATTTTCATCATTTCAGCCGAAAGACGTCCACTGCTGGACATAGGCCTCCCCCAGGAAGGGGGGTATTGCCATAATCGCCACGCTTGGCAGGCGGGTTGGCGATCGCAGTATGGTTGTTATAAAACTCAGAGAACGCTGCTGCCCATTCTCTGGTAAGTCCCTTAGTCGCCTCTTACGACACCCACGGGAAGATATGGGATGGTGCTATTCTTTACGTCCGGACACCATACAGAACCGAAAAGACATGTGCGTTCAAATCCGTGATAGGCCCAAATTGGTTTTTGTATTTTGTAAGAACATTATAATATATTATAATTAATGTATTGTTTTAGTGAATAAATAAGTTTAAGTTAATATTTATTTTTAAAGTAGTTTATTTTTTCAATAAAACGTTAATAATTGTATTATTGCATATAAGGACAAGCAAAGTAAATTGATAATTCATGGAATTATTAACTACCTATCTGGCTTAGTTGGTAACAGCAGTTATCACAGGATAACCAATAGTTCGATGGTTCGAATCGTGTCCGGGCATGTGAATATTTTTTGTATTATTCTTAAAGATGTATATATTTGAATTACAAAGTTGTTGTAGCAAAGTTAATTTTAAAACAACTGGGGTAACCTTCGTCGTTTACATCAAACAATTTTGGATGAATGGCTTAATTTTATAAAGAAAATGGAAGTTAGAAAAAATAATGGATACCCTCAAATTATAACATCTATCGATTAGGCAGAGACATAAAGATAAACTGACTCGGACGATAGTAGACAACAATTTAATCGCATTGCTTATGGACTCGCTGGCTAGTTCGCCAAATGAGTATGACTACATTCGGTGATGGGATAGTTCGAATCCAAGTCGAAACAATGAACTCTTTTTGAAGTATTATGCGTCACGAATTCAATGTCGTAGCAGTGTTAACATTTTAAAGCTTGAGAGGTTAGCAATTACTGACGCGGTGTGTACTATAATCATTTAGCAATCTAAATGATGATAGTACCATAGATTTTATTGCTGTTCTGATTCTGAATCAATTTTCAGGGATCCAATTTCATTCGTAAGTGAATTTTCAATAATCAGATACGAATAAACGATCAATATTCAATACCGGTGCCGGGCCTTTGTCCGTAGTTACCGTATTGCAAAAGATTTTCAATTGAATTTATTACTTTTTCATGGGAATTGGATTCTAGAACTCTTCTGTACTTATTCATAGTTTGAATATGTTTACGATTGTTAATGTCGCTCTGCGTAATTTCGTGGTACCATTTTTTTAGAAATTTATCTAAATGTGTGAATTAGATGCGTAGCCTTCTAATATTAAATCCCTCCATAGTAATTTCGTTACTAAGGAAGCTTTACGTTACGTATTGAAGAATTATTTCCATACGCAGCACGTAGTTAAAGTAAGCATGTTGCACCTACCTATCCAATTTAGACTACTGAATGTACACACATAGAAATACATACACTTGGACACTTAACCCAAAGAAGTGGAAACGTTGTCCTATTTGACTGGAAAACAAATGGCTCCCCCCCATACCTGCTTTGGTAGCATACATATTTTTAAGTTGTCGGATTCAAGCTGCAGATAACACGACTTTGTCTTGTTTATGTTTGTAAGACACAACGTCTCACAGGGCAACCAAGTAACCGGAGTTTTCGTTTAAAACTGGAGATGGGCCGACTACTTGGTTGCAAAAAGGCCGACTAATCGGCCAAGCCATTCATTGCTTTCGATGCATTTCAGCGTTGGCATCGGCTATGTCAGTTTTTTGTTTTTACGCTGTTTCATGTAGAGCTGAGTCGCTCGCATTGAGTACATCGCCCAACGCACTCTCTCGCACTCGTCTAGCGGTCATAAAAATTCTTAATTTATTTTTGTTATAAGTTTAACTAGCTGTTGCCCGCGACCTTCGTCCGCGTAAAATTTTAGCCTATAACCTTCCTCGATAAATGGGCTATCCAACACTAAAAGAATTTTTCAAATCGAACCAGTAGTTCCTGAGATTAGCGCGTTCAAGCAAACAAACAAACAAACTCTTCAGCTTTATAATATTAGTATAGATTATATTTTTCTTGATTTTAGTTCAATTTTATTGACTATCAAAAGAAGAGTTCCGAATCTAAAATTATAACAACATTAATCTGATTAAAATAAACATTATTAACAAAAAAAAAGGTTTCAATCACTCGAGGCAACTAGCCGGCGCTTTGAACAGTGTACAAAAATAAAGTAAGTAAATATTATAAATAATAATAATAAAAAGGTTAAGAATTTTGAAAAATGATTAACGTAACGCTGATTTTGAAAAGAACTCCTAATAAAAAGGATTTTTATTTTTTATTTCACTCGAAAAGTCGAAAGTACCCTCAATGTTGGTTGTTAAAATTGTATATTTTAACAAAGAACGGAACAGACAAAAATAAACTATATTACCGGGCCTAAAATGTAAAATATTTGTAACTTACCGTAACTTAAAATCAAATAAATAAATCATTAATATTTTTTTTTGTTTTTGTTGAAATAGTAAACATAAATACTTATTAGTAAAGATTTATTTAGTATCTATCTAAGGTGCTAGTAGTAGTCTTTTCTTTATGATTCTGAATAGTGCATTGTCATTGTAATACTTTACCGTTCAATAAACGTTGTTAAATTCTTCAATCTCGAGTTATTAATTTCTACAGGTTATGGGCCGTCCCGTAACCTAAATAGATAGAAAATTTAATATTTATTGTTATAAAGTATCGAACAATTGTTAAGAACAAGTAATTTGCGAGTATTTCATCGGAGCATCACCCGGAAAAAATGGCTACGTCTACAAATTCAGAAATTAACCGGTCGGGATAATTATTCTACGTGGAAGTTTGCCGTGAAATCCTATCTCCAACACGAGGATTTATGGGAATATGTCGATTCTGGCACCGAAGTCGACCTCAAGAAAGATGTAAAACCAAAGTCCAAAATCATTTTGTTGGTCGAAGCAATAAACTTCGTCCCTAATGAAAATGCACAAACGTCGAAGGAAGTATGGACGAACTTACAAAAAGCGTTCGAGGACACCGGGCTGTCTAGAAGGGTCGGCTTATTGCGGGATTTAATAAATACATCTCTGGATAGTTGTGCAAATATCGAAGAATACGTAAATAAATTAATTAGTACTGCATACAAATTACGAAACATCGGATTTCAAGTTGATGACGAATCGTTGGGAACACTCATGCTGGTAGGTCTACCGGATAATTATAAACCGATGATCATGGATTTGGAAAGTTCCAGCATAAAAATTTCATCAGACTTTGTCAACATAAGTTTTGAGTCTTCTGTGTTATTTACAAATCACAAGAAAACTTCTAATAACAATATCAAGCCTAAAGGAAAAGGCCCTTGCTGTTTTAGTTGCAATAAATATGGACATTATAAAAATCAATGCACAGAGAAGAAAACTAATCATAATTGTGGATAAGGGTGACTGGTATATTGACTCAGGTGCCACAATGCACATGACAAGACGCTCTGACTGGATGTATGACATACAAGCATCTCCGATTCAGCAAATTAAGATGGCTAATAATGGTGCTGTCTCCGTGCAAAATTTGGGTAAAGTAAAAATTCAAACTACTTTTTGCAAAGATGAGTGTCCGATCCAGGTGAGAAATGTTTTATTTATTCCTGAGCTCAGTGTTAACTTGTTATCAGTTAGTCAATTGACCAAAAACTGTTGTAAAGTAGAATTGACTGACATGGGCTGTAATATACATAATGCCAAAAAAAAATCTAATAGCAAATGCCAAACAAGTAAATAACATGTATAAACTGAATACCATTACTGTAAATGCTTATGCTGGTTCATTTGAAAATAAGTCAGATCTGATTACATGGCACAAGATAATGGGTCATTTAAACTTGGCTGATGTTAAGAGGTTAGAGACATGTGCTGAGAGTATAACTATCACTAACAAACATGTTGTTACTGTGTGTATACCATGTTGTGAATCGAAATAAACACGATTACAGTTTTCACATTGTGGTTCGAGAGCAAAAGCATTACTAGAAATAGTACATACTGATCTGTGTTGTCCGATGGAGACATTATCTGCTGGCGGTGCGAAATACTTTTATGTTTATTTTCTCAAGAACAAACAGAATATTATATCAGTGTTTCAAAATTTTTAAGAAGAATGCTGATGAAAATGCAGAAATAGTGAAGTATAAGGCTCGACTTGTAATTAAGGGTTGCTCACAAAAACCTGGGATAGATTATACAGAAGTATTTTCACCAGTAATAAGGTATGCGTCTTTAAGATATGTCAAATGGATACTGTATCAGCTTTTCTTCAACGCGACATAGAGGAAGAGATGTGTGTCGATTGAAGAAATCCTTATATGGATTAAAACAAGCAAGCAGGCAGTGGAACAACAAGCTTAGTTCTACACTTAAAGGAATGGGTTTATCATAGAATAAGTTAGATCCTTGTATCTATTATAAAATTGTGGACAACAATGATATGATTAAAAAATCATTTAGCATTTAGCTGTCTATGTCGATGATATAATTTTATTAACAAATACTAAGGATCTAAAATTATATTAAAGATGAGCTTAACAAACAATTTAAAATAAAGGATCTAGGTGATATAAAATATTGTATTGGTATACATGTGGAAAGACAGAGAAAGAAAGGAGCGATATATTTAGATCAGAAAAAATACATACACGAAGTACTCAATAAATATGGCATGTCTGATTGCAAAAGTGTTAAGATTCCAATAGATTCTAATATAAAGGTCAAAGAGATTTCTGAGGAATCAGGTATATTAAAAGGAATTCCTTATCAAGAGATAATTGGATGCTTATTGTATATTTCACAAATTACAAGGCCAGATATAAGTTTTGTTATAAATGTGCTGAGTAAATACAATAATAAACCTGAAATAACACATTGGATAGCATTAAAAAGAGTCATGCGTTATTTGAAGGGCACTGAAGAATATAGACTGCGCTATACACAAAATATGACTCATGGTTTATGTGACGCAGATTGAGCAAGCTCAGAAGATGACCGACGTTCCTGCACTGGTTACACATTCTTGTTTCAGGGAGGAACAATCAGCTGGAACTCTAAACGCCAACCTACTGTTGCTCTATCGAGAACCGAAGCAGAGTATATGTCTTTGTCATCTTGTGTACAAGAGGCTATGCGGCTGAAGCAACTTCAAGAACCATTTTGGCCTCTACTGAAGAATGAGGCAATGATTATATACAGCGATAATCAAAGTTCTATCAAACTTTCAGGTTCCGATGACTATCATTCTAGGACTAAACATGACGTGAGGCATCATTTTGTACGTGACAAAACTGTTCAAGGGACCATTGATGATCAGTATACAGATGGATGTGGTGGTAGCTGATGCCCTTACCAAAGCAACACCATATTCAAAACTGGGTTATTGTGCTACCAAGATGGGGTTGTTAAGGGAGGATGCTGAAATAGTAAACTTCAATATTAGAAAAGATCTATTTAGTATCTATGGTGCTAGTGCGTCTTTTCTTTCTGATTCTGCATAGTGCATTTTCATTGTAATACTTTACCGTTCAATAAAGGTTGTTAATGGAATTATTTATTATCGAATTCATAGTTTAGATCCAAAGTGGTTAGTTGAGTATACTGTCAGTCTAACTTTGTTAGGGGTTTCTGAAAAAAATAAATAAAATGGATATAGGTTTAGATTTTTATTACGCTGGTAACCTTGTTTCTATGTTGTTATAATTTGAATATGTTTTGTTTTGTGCCAGACATTCCAAAACTTAAATCTCTGTGTAAAGCAAGATATATATATAATCTTGCTTTACACCTACACCTACTTTTTCACCGGTGATCTTATTGTTACAAACGAATAAATTAGTCGAGTGCAATTAGACAATAGGGTGGAACGAAGTTTATAGTGGTCGGATTTTCATAGGACTTTTTATTGAGTTTTTTTTTTTTAAATTTCCTTTGTAATGTTTTTTTTCGTAAATTAATAACTTCAAATTCGACGAATTCATATTGTGGCGTAATAGTGTGACCTGCGTGCATCCATTAAATTCCAATTTGCTCTGTTTCTTTGTTCATTGATGTTGATGTAATGCATATTTCAATATTTTTTTGAAAATTTCAAATGTTTACAATTATTTCTAAAATATCGATTTTAAGACTAAGATTTCTTTTGAAAATGGTAACTGATACTTTTTCACAGATAACTGGACTCAAAAGTATTCAAGAAAACCATTTTCATGAGTGAGTGACTTAAAATTGATTCACAAATACCAGAAAATTGTCTATGTTAATGAAGGCAATTTTTTTTCGAAATGTTTCTATGAAATTCAATGTGTTTATTATTGTTCAAATCCTCATTTTATTAGCTACCAAATGAGAGGTATAATAACTATAAAAATATTCAAGGATACTTGTTCAACATTAGTTACTGCTGAAAAACTAAAACATGACAAAAGGCCTTTATCGCTAAGAATTGGTAGCGGTATCGGTATTGATCCTTGCAACTAATCTAAGATAGAAATCGTGAGAAATGGTTACGTTAGAATTACTATATTTTTTGTAAATTTACCAGAGGCAATAATCAACATTAATCGAGTACTACTAAATTATTTTCATTGGTTTTTGTCATTTATGAATAGCAGATATAATAAGTATATTTTCATGATAATATTTACGATGACCGTCATAAAAATATTTTGAGAAAAATGGCCTTCTTTAACTTTTACATGACGATTTCCTGAAAATTGTGAATTAATTTTTAATGACCACTCGTGAAAGTGGTATTTTTGAGTATTTTTCATTCAGTTATCTGTGAAAAAGTATCAGTTACCAATTTCAAAAGAAATGTTAGTCTTAAAATATATTTTAGAAATAATTGAAGTAAATAGGAAATTCTCAAAAAATACTTGAAATTTGCATTACAACGACAACAACGAACAAAGAAATAGACCAAATCGGCGTTTAATGGATGCACGCAGGCCACACTATTACTCCACAAAAGGAATTCGACGAATTTAAAGTAAAAAAAAATTCCAAAGGAAATTAAAAAAATAAAAATAAAAGTCGCGAGCGTCGAATTTTTTTTTTTAACTTTCTTCTCCACTTCTCTAGGAATTCAATAAAAAAGTCCCATGAAAACACGACCACTATAAACTTCGTTCCACCTTTTGAGTATGTTTTGTCTAATTGCACTCGGCTAAATTATCTCAGTTTGAAAAATAATTATCTAGGACTCTAATAAATATACATAATATATATACACTACAATATAGATAAAAATACTTTAGCCGTAGTGACAAAAACAACTTCCTTAAACCTTTATAACTTCTGTCGAAGACTGCCTAAATTTTATATGTACATTCTGAGGAACAGGCTCATAAAATTTTTGGCTATCTCCTTTCGGCTGGATGGATAGTCGACATTCTCTGCAGTCGGCGACTAGTCGCTACATCTCTATTTCTAACCTCCGTTTCACAAGAGCTGGTTTTAATAATATCCTAACCTAACTACAAATGGCACTAATAAAACTTTCGTGGATGTGACACAATAGGAAGACTACTGCAATATGAATCTCATGACCACACTATTATTAACTATTCAAAAATTCAAAATTCAAAATTGTTAACTACCAATAGATACTTTCAAATATTTCATCGAAAAATAATAGATTTTGTAAAATAATAGGTAGGTATCTCACCGGTTTTGGAAATTAAAATCGAGGCTATCTATCGGCGGTCCCGGTATTGTTATTCTAAGTCTCACCATTTTGTTTTCTTTTTGTTTTATTGGCAAGACAACATTTTCTTAATGAGATAAATTACTGGTAAGTCTGATGGAATGCTACAAAGCCTTGAACTGATGTGATCGTATCAATTTGACAAAGTTTGTTTATCCAATAGAGTAGGCCTACTACTAATATTGAAGACCACATGTGGTTCCAAAAAAAATACATAACTACATTAATAATATTCTTTAATTAGATACAATTTCGAACATAACCTCGATACACTGTTCTAGGTAAAGTTTACAAGCTTTGGGAGTCGAGTTAGTGTTGGAAGCCCATCGGTGATACTGTTACATCGTGTGCATTTCGGGGGGAGAGTGGTAAAATTTCACTATATATCTCCCATATGGCACTCATCATCGAGCGAGCAGATGGAAACCGATGCGCCGTTAATATGTGAATATATGTGGGATACTCCTCACCTACACAAACGAAGCGCTTCGTTAGCGCATTTATAATGTAGGTCACACAGTATTATATACAAACTACTGAAGTAAGCAATCATGTAGCTTTATGTACATTAAAAAATTCTGTGCCAAAGCCTACTGCGCCTAAGTGCGAGGCTTACTTTTTAGTCATATTATTATAAACTAGCACTTCTCCCGCGACTTCGTTCGCAAAAATTATAATAGCTCTGCTAATATGCATGATATTCCTACGAATAATGTATCTTTCTATCAGTGAAAACATTTTTAGAGTTGGATCATAATAGTTACGGAGATTACCCCCTACATACAAACTTACAAACAATTTTTACCTCTTTATAATATTAGTATAGATCTAACCGACTTAGTAAGGTTTTTATGAAGTATAGATGTTTTTCTAGCTACAAACAGAAGAAACAGTAAATAAAAAATTCAACTGAACGTGTCAGTCAAATGTTAAAATCTTTTTTCCACACCGCGGCCTACAGATATAAGCATTTTATTATGCTCGAGCTGCGGGATCTCTGCCCTGAAAACGAGATAAGCCTCTCACAATAATAAGCCTTTCATCTGTATAATATAATCTCATACGTTGTAATCCCTGCAGAAAATACTTGTAGTCAATGTAGGATTAGGTATATGATGAGTATTTTTTGACTGAATGTATGCTCAAAAGAAGTTGACTACTGAAATGACGAGTAATAGAAAAGAAGAAGAATCTGCTGCCCCGACCCCAAATAAATTAGGATTAATTAGGGCAGGAGAATGATGATGCTGCTAAATGCACTTAGGCCGTGTCATATAAACACCTCTGCTCAATCCTTCGGCGGGTACAGGCGTGATGTTATGTTATCCAAAACTAGTCGACTGAATTGTAATTCCGGCGATTTCAGTGCGTCATCATCATCATAATATCAGCAAAAGAGACTACTAACTCCCTCACATCAAACGGTTTAGTGGTTCTCGCATTCAGCCACGTTCGCCAGATCATCAGTTTTAGTACATGCACGGGTATTATGTATGGGTAATTAATTTTTTGTATTATTTTAGATGGCAAATACATGTAATATTAAAGTTTTTGTAAGTGGTAACGCAGATGGCAGTGGTACACGAAAGTGGCGGCACTTGAGGCTTATAAAATGAATGTGGCCTTATAATAAGACTTAATGGATGGATATTCAAAGATGAAGAACACAAAACGGAGCTCATCATAACTATGCCGAATAACATTGTGTGTGATAAACTGATACCTACCTAATAACCATTTTTATCGACGTCCTAAACAATGTTGTGTAAATTGAACTGTTGCTATAGATTACCTATAACTTGAATTGCTGGAGAATCAATAAACTTTGACCATTATACCTGTGTTAATGTTTGTTTGCTTGAACATGACGATGTTGAATAACATTGAAAACGAATTACCATTAGCAACTCCTTACTATAACGACACGTGTAAGAGTCTATATTATAAAGTTGTTATAGATTATAAACACTGCTACTGAGAATCAATATATTACTCGCGCGAGTTTTAGACCGCTAAAACTCGCGCGAGTGCTCGCTGTCAAAATATCCTTGAGAACATCGGCCACACGCCCTCAGCGCCCAGGCTTTTTGTCGCTGCTCATACTACTCTTCAATACTGACACGCTACCGTGCACCTAAACCTTACCATACCCGTGCGTGTTTTAGCGGTCGTCCTTACATCTTTTGAACATTATTTGTCATCCTCAAATCATCCACAACTTCTTACACTCAGTCATCCATCCTACTAGACCTACAAGTATTAAATAAAACTATTATTGCTAATATTGGTTTATAATCAGAATTCTTTATTATACAGTTTGAAATACTCGAAGACTAGTCCATACTCGAATTTCCTGGGATTATTTCAACGAGCTTCATACTTCCTCCATCCATAGAGTGGTTTCTAAAACACATCGATACTGCATTAATGATATACACGATTCTTTTAGGTCGTTCTGGAACCGAAAGCCATAAACTCGATCATCGAACTCGAAACGAATGGGACTATTTTTTTTCAAAAAGTAACAATAAAAAAATCACGGAAAATTAAATTTATTGTTTTTTTTGTTAAATAATGAGAACTCGAAGTAACGCGTCCTTGCGGTAAATGCATATGTGTGTGTACGTAACGTATCGACGATCGGCAACACATGCAAACGGTACCCATTGAAAAATCCATTCATCGATCAGACAGCTTGATCCGTAAGCCACGCCCCCACCCTTACACAGTCTAGCCAACGCGATCGGCGAACTTTTAGTATAGTCGCGCGTTTCGCTGTATTAGGTCACTCACGCGTAACCTAATCACGTGTCAAAAATGATTCGGCAATATGTCTACTCCAATGTGGAGTATTGGGCAATGGTGGATTTTTATGGGATGGCACCATAACTTGGAAGAGGCTAGACGCTTGTATGCTCAGCCGGAAAACCTGAACTCACTGCGCGCTCGTGGAATCACCGACCCTCAAGTTCCCTTCACCTCCACCATCCTGGCTGTAACCCAGCGCCTCCTCGATCATGGCATGTTTGGGCAGGCATTATACAACAGACAGACCAAATAATAGGCTTATTTTTATTGAAGGGCACCTGACTGGCGGTTCTTATTTGGATATGCTGCAAAATATGATACCGGAGTTGCTAGAGGATGTGCCTCTGGCATATTTACGCGGTATGTACTATCAGCATGATGGATGCCCTGCTCATTATTCGAATTTAGTGCGTGCGTATCTAAACAGTGAGTTTGGTGAGCAGTGGATAGGTTGTGGTGGCCCTGTGGCTTGGCCCGCAAGGTACCCTGACTTAACCTCACTGAATTTTTATTTGTGGTCTGAGATAAAAAGACTAGTTTATTTCGAGGAACATACTACTCGAGATGAGTTAAGAAGTGCGATTGTGGACGCGTTTAATATTGTGAAAAGTGACAGAGGCACATTAGCTAAATTAAAAGACAATCTCAATAAAAGTGCCCGTTTGTGAGCGAAATGGACTCGATACGTTGATTATGTTTGTAAATAGCTCAATTTTTTTAAATACGCCTGCGCCTGCATTTATTTTTCTTGACATTAAAAGTGTACTAGTAAGTAAGTATTTAGATACGTAAAATGTATAACTGACGCGACGTTCCTAAGCCCGTAGAAAGTATGACGGAAAAAATTGAGTTATTGAACTGATAAGTAGATAAACGCAATTTAAATCAAGCAATAGGTCGGCGCCGCGTTGTTTATGATAGGTACATCAACATAAATCAAAATACATACGCGGTAGATAAATATGTATACAATTAATAACACGAAAAGCGAATTCAGACTTTATTTATTAACCGTAAACGGTGAAATTTAGAAATTTTATCAAACTAGGTAAATACTTAGTTTACTAAAAAATATTCTGAGAAACCTATTGTCTCGTGTTCGACTGGATGCACAACCGAATTCCACGGTTAACGTTATAAAAATAAGGTCTTTTTCTGTTCGAATTGCCTGCCTTTGTAGAAGCCGTCACAAGCATTGCCGCAAGAAAATTGTTTTAAGCTGTAATACTATTTTTTATTTATCATATGGTAGGTAGGTAATTGGGTATGTTTATTAAGTACCTATTAGATCGATTGATCAACATTCGATTCAATGCCTTAAAAACAACTCCCAAGCGTCCTCGTCGTTGTGTAGTTGAATAAGTACGAGTATTAGTGATTTCGTGATGAGACTGGTGAATTAATTGTCAATTAATTTCTCTCGTTTACGAGGAGACGAGAGATGATGGAGGTAAATGAACTTACACCTACCTTAATCGTACCTGAAATGAAATATCTACTTGCAAGTACATTTTCAGCTGGTTATTCGTCCGAAGTCCATTGACCCACCACGAGCGCACGACCTTGCGTTTATGAATGAAATGGTGAAACCGCTACTAAGATTTAACTCGAATGACAGAATAAAAGTGATAAATTTCTAACTTTTTTATTTGATGTCTTAGAAAAACAATAACAATGCTAATAGTAACTATTACTCGACTGGAGTTACTATGTTTCGGCTCCAGAACGATGTAAAAGCATTCGTGTATGTCCCATTTGTTGCTCTTTCCCTCTCAAGGGAACATAAAAGTTCGTAGTAGTCAACTTTCCCTTCTCAATCACAATTAAATAAGGATAAGACCAATACAAATTGTGGATAAGACCGCATCTTCATAAGGAGCGGTAGTTAGTATCATATTATTAAACAGAAATCTAATAATTTCGATAATAAGTCTCACTCGTGTGTCAACCAAGGTTTTAGTTACACCATAAGCACCCAGCCAACTGGTTGAGGTCCAATACCCGATAACATGGTTCAGAAACCACCCTGACCCGTTCTCAATATAATTACCGTTTGTCCCAATCTCACTTCAGCACGGAAGGCCCTAAGGAAGGGAATTCAAGATAACTCAATCAATTTTCTATGCAGGAACTGTCAAGTCAGTCCTTGAAGAGGATTGGATTTCCTATGATCGACTCATAGGTAAAAAAGGAGAAGAAATCACGCCTCTGAATATGGTACAAACTGAGTCTCACTCTAGGGCCATAGAGGTTCTGGAGGTGGAATCTGTTCAACCAGATGATGACCACTGGATGGCAGGATATGTCTTGGCAATCTTTTTTTTCTTCTGCTTGTATTTGCAATCAGCCCTGAGGACTATGAGCAAATTCGTTCTGTGATGCTGGCATGCGGAGTGGCTTCCCAATGGAAGCATCTACTCATCTGCTGCCGAGAGCTACTGCTGGTCTTCGAGCTCTAGGATATGATGACGTTTTAGTCGTCTCACATACTGGTCCATGGTGAGTTGGCGAGCAAGTTCGTTAGGATGATGGATTAACCGTTCTTTGTATTTAGCTGCCAAACTCCTAATTTCCTATTTGGTTGTTCTCATTACAAGGTGCTCGTGTACTTCATTGTTGGTTATGTACCATGGTACTTTTGAAATTGTTCTTAGGATCTTGTTCTTTTGGCGCTGGAGTATATTTATGTTGGAATCGCTTGCGCTGCCCCATAGTTGCAGACCATATGTCCAAATGGGCTTTAGGATGACTTTATATATGAGCAGCTTGTTGTCCAAAGATAGTCTTGAGTTCCTTCCTAGCATCCAGTACAGGCTGTTGTACTTTAGCTGAAGCTCCTGCTTTTTACATTTGATGTGGTGCCTCCAGGTTAGCCTGCGATCAATGTGTAACCCAAGATATCTTACATGGTCACTGTGGGGTAGAGTATATTGCCCCAACTTTACAGGTGGGCAGTCTCCTTTTTTAAGGGTGAATGTCACCTGCACTGACTTTGCAGCACTAGCCTTTATTTTCCATTTTTGAAGCCATTCATTTACTTTGTTAAGGCCCTTCTGCAAGTTCTCTGATGCCAGTCTTGGATCTTTATTACTTGCTAATATAGCGGTGTCCTCTGCAAATGTAGCTGTGGTTATCCCTGGCGTTAGCGGTAGGTCAGCAGTGTACAGCGTGTAGAGCATGGGGCCGAGAACAGATCCTTGTGGCACCCCGGCGTCAATATCTCGGAACTCAGAGGTGGCGTCACCTTCTTTCACATAAAATATGCGATCCTCGAGGTAAGATTTGAGTATTGGAAAGTATGAGTGGGAAATATTCTGCTTGATCTTACATAGTAGGCCTTTGTGCCAGACTTTGTCAAACGCCTGCTGGATATCCAAAAACGCTGACGAGCAGTATTCCTTTTGTTCTAAGGACTTTCTTATGGCGTCACATACTCTGTGGGCTTGTTCCAGTGTGCCATGGCGTTCTCTAAAGCCGAATTGGTGGTCTGGTATCACTTTGCGTTCCAAGAGGCTTGGCATAATTCTGTGAAGTATTATCTTCTCCAGTACCTTGGATAGAGTATGCAACAGACTGATTGGTCGATAGGATGTTTTTTCAGTCATTACTTTGCCAGCCTTGTAAATCATGATGATTTCCGAGACTTTCCACGCGCTCGGGAAGTACCCTATTCGTAACATAGCGATGAAGATGATGGTGATGAAGACAATAGCTTTTCTCGGTAGTTCCAACAATACTTCTTTAGTTATCAGGTCGTAACCCGGTGCCTTTTTACTGTCCAGCCGTTTGATCGTTTTTATGACTTCCGCGGGCGACACAGGTCTTGGGGGAAGGTCCATTTGTCTTGGCAATCTACAGACTGATTAGAGCTACAGTTGGAGAGTATAAAACTCAAATAGCTCTCAGAGTCAGTACTCAGCTCAAGGCACTTAAAAGCAGTGCACCTGCCATCTCAGATATAGTGGATTTGTATCGAAGCTGGGTAAGTGACAAAGGTTATAACATTTTAGTGGCCTCTTTTGATATGTACTTCAATAAGTTCCCCTTGCATCAACATTACAATCTTCGTATAAGAACAACTGGGTCAAGATTCAGAGACTGTGCAGCTCTAATATCATATGGTTATCTTATCAATCTTCTAGGTTTAGCTAAATCCACTGATATCATGGATTGGGTATTCTTGGAACATATTGGTAATGACATTGACAGAATGATGACCTCTGATGACGAACTGTTGGATCCTTATTCCTATTTCCCCTATCATGTAGATTTTGGACTTGTGACAAAGTCAGCATTTTCAGCAACAGCTAATCCATACTTCTTTGAATGGGTACACGTGATCGGATCTTTAATGAAGTCTCAACGGTCCCTTAATGCCAGGCATATTAACGAATCTAGGTCCCTGGATATCTTAGCCAATGCAGCATGTGTAGCCTATGCCTATTCTACAACATTCGCATTCACTAAAGTTTACACAGAGGACGGAACAGAGCTTAAGGATCATGAGGATTCATATGAATCAGATGAGGAAGACATGGGGGGGACGGGTGATGAAGCTGACCTAATTCTGAAATCTCGAGATCCTAATGCTTGGTGCACCCTGATTAAATCCATGAACGGTGAGTTACCAGAGAAGGTTAAGAAATTCATAGTCAAATCCATGATGCATGTCTCGGACCCTCGTGAAGGCACCATGGAGGAACACCTCAAAACCATATCAACAATGTTTACGTCTAAATAATTCTAAATATTGAAGACCATCATATAAAAAAACAGAATCAATTTTTCGAAAAAGTTTCTTTGTCACAATCAGAGCACACAAGAAAAGTAAACACTATTTATTTAATTTACGATTTAAACATAAACAGATAATTGATTTTTGTTGCTAACCACTGACAAGTATTATGACATAATGTACTTTACCTAGGAAAAAGATCATGTTACATTATGGCCACGACCTCGTTTTAAACTTACTACTTACTGCCTACAGAAAATTCCTCAAAGATTTATTTATTGATGGGTTTTATGATTTTTATGAAAATTATACAAATGAAATTTTGATACGTAATCATTTTTTATATTTTAATTACATTTATATTTTGCTCCAAGACTATGACTTCACAATACGAATCGGACCGTTTATTTGTGAGAGAGACAGCGCTATAAGTTTTTATTGCTAGTTGTTTCTTTCATGTTATAGCAGGGAATAGACAAATCTTATAAATCGTTCGTTCTTTCCCCACACTTAGCAGGAGTAAAACAATATTGTTTTGTAGAGGTCATGGTACCAAACAAAGTAATATTATTATAAGCCTGAAACAAATGTTCCTGCAATAAGATTGTTTTGGTAAAGGTCATGACGTCTTAAAGCAGGAGTAATTCCAGGGTGTGGGAAAGAGATGGCGCTAGACGACCTGTATAGCTCTGTCTCTTTCCCACACTGGAATTACTCTTGCTTTAAGACGTCATAGTACCGCCCTGAACTTTGGATTAGTGTTACACTCCTTGTTCATCTTTCTGTGAGTGCTAATTTCTCTAATCTTTTCTTAATCTGGCCATCGAGACTTCGAATTTCAAGTTACTAAAAAAAAACCACGAACCTAAAAATAACACTTAGACATTTAAGGTGTGGCCACGCACTAAACAAGCGAAGCACCGGAACTTCGCCGGGAAAAGCTGATTTCTACTTGATTGATTTTTTTGCAACACTACCACTGAGCAAAGATCGGTAGACATATTTAATAACATTTCCTTCAAAAGCTTATTGAACTTGATATTAATTCGTTTAAATCTTCATCATAGTCCTGTGTTTATTAGGTAGGTAGATTTATTCATGTGCATTATTATTGTATTTAGATCTGATTGTAAATGTCAAGCCTATCAGAACTCGGGGTTGACTGAACATGGAAAATTATCGTGAGATAACATGTGTACCGGACACACAATAGGAGAGATGCCACTGAACTGTAACAGTTAGATAAATCACAGACCGCTATCGGAAGAATGTCAGCACAAATACTTAAAAATATGTTTTAACTTTCAAACAATGTAATAGTTATACATTCAGTCAAAAAAGTATCGGGAATGGATGATTTGTTTATGGTTCCAAATTCAATTTTTTGTTGTTAGATTGGCACAACTGTTTTCCGTTTTGGCGCGGAGTTTGACTTGCATCTGTTATTTAGACTAAATACAGTGCTGTTTTTAGTTAGATCGTATCTAGTGTGTATTTCGAATTTCATAATGGACAAAAACATCGAACAAAGAGGATGTTTTAAATTTTGCATCGCCAATGGAATTTCGTGTTCGGAGTCCCTGAAAATGTTACAGAAAGCTAACGGTGAATTGGCTTTATTAAAAACACATGCGTATGAGTGGTACAAAGTGTTCAAAAACGGTCGAGATATGATGGAAGAGTTGCCTCTCTCTGGTTGGTCATCAACGTCTTCAACTGAAGTTAACTTCGCAAAAGTGAAGGAAATTGTAACTGAAAAACCCGTTCCGTTAAATAATCACTTGGGTATGAAACATGTAACAAACAACACACACATGTAACATGAAACATGCTCGGCTAGTCCCAAAAGACCTGAATTTTCTCCAAAATCTCAATCGCATAAGAGTCGCTGAGGACATGCTGGAACGAGTCAATTCCGACTCAACATTCATGAAACGCACTGTAACTGGTGACGAGACGTGGGTTTACGAGTTTGACATGCAAACTAGTCAACAAGCTTCGGAGCGGCGCCTTGTAACTGAACCAAAACCGAAAAAATCACGCCAAAGTCGATCAAAAGTCAAAGTCATGTTGACCGTTTTCTTTGACTATCGCGGTGTTGTGCACTCGTATTTCTTGGCGAAACGTCAAACAGTAAATAAAGAATATTATTTGAGCGTTGTGCGGCGTTTAAGAGAGCAAATTCGACGAAAAAGGCCCTATTTGTGGAAAGAAAATTCTTGGATTTTGCACCACGATGATGAAGGCGCATTATCGTGGTGCAAAATCCATCGCACAAAGCCATCATAGTGCACGAATTTTTGACCAAAAAATCAACAAATACCATCGAGCAACCACCTTATTCACCAGAAATGGCTCCAGCCGAATTCTTTCTTTTTCGCAAACTCAAATTACCACTTCGTGGCTTCCGTTTTCATTTGGTAGAAGACATATAAAGGAGAATTCGCGGCGTAAACTGAACTCAATTCCGGGAAAAGCGTTTAAAAATGTTTTGATGATTGGATTATTCGTTGGTGTAAGTGTATCGTTTCTGAAGGAGCATACTTTGAAGGCGATAGAATATCTTTGGATGAATAACTAATATTTTATAAGATTTTAAACTATCATGGTCACTAACATTATTACTTAGACAGGAAACGGGATATTTACCATGTTTACTATTTTTGTGGAGGGTAGACCGATTTGTCTGCTCATAAACACCCACCTGCAATAACTTCAGTTTATCCGTGATCATGGTGCTTGCAACAGCGCCGAAATATCGGGAACTCGACAAAAATAGTAAACATGGTAAATATCCCGTTTCCTGTCTAAGTAATAACTTTCCCGGTTGATTTTAGTTTTCTTTTCCGAGGTTTTTATTATTTGCATTCGTTTCACCACTAGTATGCAAACTACGATCTAGATTTTGAAGCCTTTCGAGCCAGGAAATGATCCCGTTAACCAAAACACCACACTTATTTATTGCACTAACTGATAGAGTAGCTGGTATAGATTAATTATCGGGAAAAACTACCAATGTGACAAAACATGGGTATGGCCTTTTTAAAATTCTCCGTAATAAATTAAAAAACAAAAATATTGCAAAATCTGACACTACCTTTGATGTTACACAAACTATATTTCTTTGCAGTATTTTATTCTTATCACCGATACTAATGCTCAGTGTATTAATTCAAGATGCATTTTTCGAAAGATATACCTGGTTCAGGAAGTAGCTTTTGCAAACAAAATTAAAGCAGCAGTTTTATTTTTCTTCAACAACGAGGTCATGGTTCTTTCGCTTTGGCCGGCTACTTATAGGTTCAAGTTCAACCGAATGTGCAATCGAAAACCCTATTTTCACTTATGCTACTTACACACATTCTTCTCAGCTGAAAATGCTTGTATTGTTTTATATTTTTAATGTCAAGAACTAAAAAAAAACCACAGCTAACCTCTCAACGTCACTATGAATATACATAAATACATTATAATATATAACTTGTAACTCGTTTAATAGACGATAAATATTGAATAGTTCGTACTGAACAATTTCAGATGAGAATATTTTCTTGTTTCATACTTTTTAGAGCGTAATTTTTGAGTAGTTGGGTTTTAAATACTGTATCTTAGGTCTGCTTTGGCACGTCGAAGTAGCACAGTACGAGCTACGTCGTAGCACAATGCGAGCTACGCCGTAGCACTCAGCGAGTTTAGTCTTAACTCTACGCGAGACCTCTAAACGATTCATAATAATATTATGAATTTAAAATTAACATACTTCGCTGCCTACGTTCGGGAGATTTTAGAAATGAGTTTCAAATTATATCTGGACGCCTGTTTCTATTTAATCGTGCTTACGGCTTACACAGATCATTGCACATGAAGTACAAAGTTAACACTAGTTGACATTTTTTTTACTTAACTAACATTAATGTTTAAAACGGCTTATAATAATAAGTACCGATATAGAAGTTGCAATATAGAAATTGCAATATCACAAACAGTAAAACACGTGATCATATTTTCAGTATCATTCGGAAAGAACATCTAGAATTAGAACTTACTGAAAAGGGCGCTGAGGCAGGGCGCAGGCTGGAGACTGATTGATGGGCGGGGGTTGACCTTGATTTTGAGATAAGTGGATAGGCCGAAACGTTAAAACCTTTTTAGTAAATCCCGACGACTTTTACAGTAGCATCCGACTACTCTGAACACCAACGTTCTGGAACCGTTCAAACATTTGTTTAGTCCAATCGATTGACTGTCCGATTACAATCTAGTGTGAAGTGACACGCACGTGCGGGTCGCAGGTGCAGGCACAGGTGTGGTTCTCCGAATTTGTGAATTATTATTGCATGTTTTAAGCTATCTACGCATAAATGTAAACATCACGCTTGCTTCCGGGATTACGGTGAACAGAATTTTATTATTGTTATCAAATTGTCATTATCACGAACATGGCGCCGAAGGATCATAACTGCTTATGCTGCCCTAAAACCTTACCAAGGGCTTCCTAAAATGTTTCGAATATAAATTCAAATACCATCTTCAATGTGCAAAAGTAACTGAAAAAAGTTTCCAAGCAATGACGCCCATAGCAAATCTTCCTGGACTTGCAAGGACTGTCACGTCAAACTGGCTAAGGTGAATGCCTCAACACCATTGCTCAGTAAGACTAGTTCATCTGCCGAGTGTATTAACTGCAGCATACTCGAAGGTTCCTCCGACGATGGGGACTCCAACATAACCCTGAGGCAAAAGTCCAACATCTGCAATGTGTTTTCGGACAGCTTGGTACAAAGTCTTGATCTAGAGGAAAAACTACGGACCATCATCAAACAGGAATTAAACAGCTTCCTTGAAACCAAAATCAGAATATTAGTTACAGACCAGCTTAAACAAATGTCAGAACAAATATCATACTTCAAAGCTTCAATGAATTTTTACAAAGCACAATTTGAAACTCTCAAATCCAGCCTGGAGGAGAAAGATAATTAAAAAGTTACAAACTGAGAATGAACGTCTGTTAACTACATCCACAGACCACGCTATGAAGCTGTCCTTGGTAGAGCAGAGTCTTCGTGTGAAGAACGTCGAAATCAATGGGATTCCGGAACACAAGACGGAAAACGGTATCACCACCGTAATACAACTAGCAAAAACTGTAGGAGACAGTGATATCGTTCATGCTACACGAGTAGCCAAATTAAACCCAGAGAACAACAGACCCCACCCAATGGTAGTTAAACTACGTCCACCTCGTCTCCGCGATAGCTTGATAGCGGCAGTAGTCAATTTCAATAAAAAAACTACCTCAAGACAAGCTCAACTCTTCACTTCACAACACCTGGGTATAGGAGGAGAAAGTTCGCCGGTGTACGTTTCGGAGCAGTTGTGTCCGGCTAATAAGCAGCTTCACGCTGCCACAAGGAAGTTAGCCAAGGAGTTAGGCTACAAGTTTGTGTGGGTTCGAAATGAACGAGTGTTTGTTCGCATAGATATAACTCACGCCGCAATTCTTATTCGCAACCTGGAAAACTTATCACTACTTAAAAACAGTGATTAACTCAAAAACTTTTGATTCTCCCACTAACTCATTTAATGTATCCGGTTATAATTAAACAATTGCAATGTTAGATATATATTACCAAAATATAAGAGGTCTAAGAACAAAAACCAATGTGTATCAAAATGCTTTACTGAATAAATATAAAATTATAGCTTTTACTGAGACTTGGCTGAATTCAAACATCCTGAATAGTGAGTTGTTCGATTCAAGGTACACTGTTTACCGTCGCGATAGAGTATGTATGTCACAATAATGCCAAAAAAGATGGCGGTGGAGTTCTTCTAGCTGTTTCACATGATGTTCCATAAGCCAGAGTCTATAGCTGGGAAAGCAACAGCGAGGACCTTTGGGTGATTGTAAACCTAAATATGAATAATATTGTTAAAAATGTAGCTATTTGTGTCTCATATTTACCACCTCCTAAAAACAGAATCTTTGTCAAACTTTTTAAATAATGTCAGTAATATTTTAAACAACGTTAAAGATGTTCTTATTTTCGGAGATTTTAATCTCGGATTTATCAAATGATCAGCTTTAGACGAATACACTCATTCCATTCCTGAAAACTATAACAATACCCTAGGGGAAACATTTGTTGACTTTTTAGCAATCAACAGTCTTTTTCAATTTAACAACGTTCGTAATATTGATGATATAACACTGGACTTAGTTATAAGCAATATGCATAACCTTACTCCTTCTCATACCTCTCACCTTCTTACTAGACTTGATCCCAGACATCCTGCCGCGCTTATAATAATATCACAGGGAAATACAAAATACTTACGCTCAAAGAACAACATCCACCCAAATTTCTACAAATGTGATTATGCAAAATCATGTCAGATCTATAGCTATTGACTGGCATCTTGAATTCTCTCAATTCGACAATATTAATAATCTTCTTTCCATATTCTATGCAAAGTTAAAAGAATTGATCACATACCAAAACATAGTCGTAAAAATTCAAAATATCCGTCTTGGTTTAGTAAAGCGCTCATAAAATTACTATCCGAAAAAGAGAAGTATCTCCATAAATTCCGTAAATACAACAATCCTCGAGACTTGATGAGCTACGATTTACTTAGAAGCCGTTGTCGTACAATGATCAACCAAAACTACAGCGATTACAAACACCATATTGAGACAAAAATTTCAAAAGAACCAAATTCATTTTGGCGTTATTGCATTAAAAACAAACGTAATAGTAAATCAACGATTCTGGCCAGAATGTACTTGCACGACGAAGTAACTAGTAATGGAACTGAAATTGCAAATCTTTTTGCTTCTCATTTTTCTTCAATTTATACCGACCCCAATGGTAATGTAACAACAGATATCAAAGAATCCGATGGAGTGTTAAGTAGTATTAAATTTACCACAGATGAAGTTCGAGCAAAAATCAAAAATTTTGATACCACCAAAGGTGCTGGTCCCGATTCAATTTCACCTGTTTTTTGTGACGTCGTGTGGTCAAGCACTTGCAAAGCCGTTATGTCTGTTATTTAATCGATCTATGGAGTCGCGAATATTCCCCGACGAATGGAAAAAGGCACGTATTGTACCTGTGCTCAAAAAAGGTGACTCGAGCGACATCAAAAACTATAGGCCGATTTCCATATTATCATGTTTCTCGAAGCTTTTTGTATGTCTTGTTTGTCCCATCTTAACCAATTACTTAGATGCTAAACTTTCTGACAGTCAACACGGATTTCGAGTAGGGCGATCTACTGAGACTAATCTAGTCAGATATTTGTCTGATATTTCTGAAGCGCTTCATAGCAGACAAGAAGTTGACGCGATATACACGGACTTTAGCAGCGCGTTTGACAAGGTTAGCCATTCACTCATGGTAGCGAAACTCGAGCTCAGTGGTGTCCACGGATCGTTGTTGAGATGGTTCGCATCCTATCTCATAAATCGCTCTCAGTTCGTTGCCGTCAATGGGTATGTGTCTTATGAATTTCACACACGATCTGGAGTCTCACAAGGCTCCCATCTTGGTCCAGTTCTGTTTTTGTTATTTGTAGACGACATCACAAGTCAAATTAAACATTGTGAAGCTTTGCTGTTCGCCGATGACTTAAAAATTTATAGAAAGGTCTCGGGACCTGCTGACACTGGGCTTGTTCAAAGTGATTTAAAAAATATTGAAAACTGGTGCATAGCAAACCATATGACCCTAAACACCAAAAAATGCTTCTTTATTCGTTTTTCCAAAAAAAGAACATCTTTTGGCTGCGTGACCGTCGCGGTTCGCGCGATCTTATTTTTCTGTACAAAATTGTCAACGGAATAGTAAAATGCAGCGAATTAGTTGAGCGTATTCCGTATTCAGTCCCTTCAAAACCTCCCAGATATCCCATCACCAGACTGTTTCATATTCCTTTCCGTAAATCAAACCTTGGTCTCAACGCTCCCTTGCTACGAATATGTAGAAACTACCATAGTTCCTACACATCACTGGAAACCGATTTATTCGGTGTTTCCCTCAACAAATTCAAAAGATCAGTTTCAGAGGTACGGGAGAGCAATAATTTGCCATTAAACATCTAATCTCTATCAATTCGTGTAACTAGTTAACAAAAATGTAAATTAAAATCTTTATATATCACACTCATAATACATATATGATCGTAACTCATATCATCTCATTTAGTTTTAAGAAAATTTTATATTGTATTCAATTTGTATTATTTTATTATTAAGATTTGAGAACTTTATGTTGTTGTCTTATGGTGAACGCTGCGTATACCTATAATAGGCATACATACCAGCACTTTATATTATTTTTATCGTTTCACATTAATGCTTAGTATGTACTGCTGTTGGTGTACCAAATAAATAAATAAATAAGTGTGGATTTATAGTCAACTAGATAATTGAGACTAATCCAATTAAATTCATCCGGGCTTTGCAGGAATAAGCATGGCAGATTTATCATGTTCTTCGGTAGAGTGTATCGAAGTACAGTTGATTTAGTAGTACGTGCACTTGGGCAGTTCGCTTCTAGACTTGGGCCTTATGTCTAAATGATAAATCCCGGTCTGTTCAGTAAAAAAAGGTTGCTGAAACTGTAATTATATTCAAATTAAGTTTCCCGTCACTATTACAGAAAACAAACAATATTTTCCCATCGCCAATAATAATTTTCGTATAAACATTCATCCCTTACTAAGCCGTTAAGCAGATGGAATTTCAAAAATCCTTATTTGCTCAGTTACATAAGGAACTGTTGCGCAAAATTTCATGCTTCTAGACCCTTTCAAAGTATTTGTTATTAATCAAATGCATAGTAAACACTGATATAAGTTTTCACGGTTTAAAAATAAACTTATACTGTCTCTTACGGGATATCATCCGTGATTGTTCGTTATTTTAAAAAAGAATTTTCGAATTTTTATTTTAATTGCACAAAGTACGCGTTCCCCGAGGATAAGATCCCGTATCGATATCCTGAAGTGTATAAAATTGACTGCAGTTGCGGCAGTTTATACATCGGTCAAACGAAGCGAACCGTCTCATGCTACATCAAAGAGCACATAAAGGCTGAGAAAAACAATGATGATTAAAAATCTGCCATAGCCAAAAAAAAATACAGCCGCCAGGGCCCAATTATTGGATCGAATATCACAACTCACGTATTTTGTCAACGGACAAACATTACTTACCAAGGCTGACAGGAGAAGCAATTGAAATAAGAAAACACGAAAATTTCAATCGAGAGGATGGCTTCCATTTGTCAAGTACGTCGAATCCAGTTTTGAGTATGCTCAAAAGTAGCAGCCGGCGTCGTAATAAGGACTCCACAAAACCTGGTATTACTGTGAGTGTGTTTTGCCGTGACTTAGTGTCGAGTTCCAGTAGTGCGCGTAGCAAAAGACAAAGAGGGTAGACAGATTTGTCTGCTCCTAAAAATTTACTACCCAAAGCTCCTAAAAATTTATTATCGAAATATCGGGAGCTCAAAATAACGAAAAATCACAGAAGATATCCCATAAGTGATAGTATAAGTTTAAATGCATAGTAGTGGTTAAATCATGACAGTATAATAATTTAAAAAAAAACTGAAGATGTCCCAACTTTCATTAATAGCACTTTATATTCATTTAATTATAATCTATCTACATTTTAAATGCGACGAGCTTTTAGTTATACCAGTTTGATTGCTCTAATGCATTCCAGGGACTTACGGTGCTCACAGGAGCCTTCCTCTGAGGCCGCTAATATTTAGGCCTTAGAGGTTTATTTTGTCTGAAACTTACGAATATATTGACTTAAGTTCTCTAGAACTAAAGCGAGACAAGCATGAAAGTACAAAAAGTGAATATATGTCACCGTATTATTGTGAATAATAAGTAATCTAGCTCGCGATATCATAAACTATCGAAAAATTGCGAACTGCAACAAACCGTTTTCAATTTAACGCATTATTTTGCAACCGACAACTTGTTAACTAACCTAACTTGCATACGACGGAACGCATCTCGCGCGCTGATTGGTTGAATGTCACGTGTCTACCGCCAAGACCGACTGATCAGGGCGGTTCATAATTTTACGGGTGATAAAAAGCGTCAGATTTAGTCGATAATTGGCCGAGGTTAGTTCACAATTTGACATTTATAGATTTTAAACGGCATGTATTTAAATTATTGTTATATTTTGCAAAAACAGCAAGAAAAAAAGTCTAAAAGGTCATCTTTTTTAATATAGATTTTTTTATATCTGTTTACAAATTTGAGGTGCTAGCTGTTACGCAATACGCTCGAGTGTGATTAAATTGAGAAAATTAAAACAAGGTTATGTACCACTAGATTGTAGATAAGGCGTAGTCACAGGAGTCCCGCGGGGCTGCTCTTTCTGTTTGCATGGTTTAAAGTAACCTAACACGAAGGGAATACCAGGGTCTTAGTTTGTTCACTTCGCTCGCTCACTAGACCTAACTAGTGACTAGTCCGAGTCGGGGTGCCACAAGTCCAGAGCTCGCTTCGCTCCCTCTTGCTTCCTATGTTCTCCTTACCGCAATGACCGGATAAATAGATACTTACTTGCTTTAATAGTCGCCCATTCAGTATATTATTCGCCCGATTAATATAATTTCCCATTTTAGTCTACCGAAAATGAATGCGTTATGTTGTAACACTGCCCAATTTTTCTGCAGTTTAATAATCTTGTGACAAATATTATTGAGTAACGGTGTTCACAATCTTACAGTGACAAATATAATTCATAGTTGGCTTTAGTCAAAACCACTAAAATTATTCTCAACCGCAGCGCTGACATGTTGAATGGCAGTTGGATAATTAACAATTTAGTAACGCTACGCTGACCTCCGAAATTCACGTGTCAAACAAATCTACGTCAACACGCAAATGGAGGATGGATTTCGCAGAACAATTTCGGTATGCATATTCGGAAATTCGCATCGAGGTCGAATTTCCAAAAGTTTCACAGCAGCATGTATAATCGAATCCTAAACTGATGATAAAATGAGTTGATCGTAGCAAGCGTGTAACGTTAGGTTAAAACGTGGTTTTTCGAGTTGTAGAAAGTTATTCTTTGCGTGTCTATAATTAACTAGGTGTTAATTATAGACGTTTTCTACGGGGATATAAGAGTGATGACATTGTAAATAAAAATATTTTGTTATGCTATCTTCAATCAAAGCTGGTAGTAAAAGCGAGTAGGTACGTACGTTTTTGACGACTTTACACTTCTCCGTGTGTAGAATACAAACAAAAGAGGAATCAAAGCCGCCTCCGGTTTGGTTCAGCGAATACAACACACGACAAGTTTGAAAGCAAATACCACGAGCCTTGTTCTGGTAAATATAGCCCCACCGTTTGAACAAATAAAAGCTACGTTACGGTGAAATCTAAAATCATCTCGGTGTGCATATTCCGTTTGGACGGTGCTCACCGCGAACATTCGAGAACAGAATTTGTTTTGCTAACATTCGTGGCGCGAACGTTTTTATTTGCGAGCAATTTTTTTTATCTACTATTCGTTGCTTGGACGTTTTTCAAGCCGTTGTGCAATACGGTTACAACTCACTTCTTTTTTCGAAACGACAAGTTGAGTAGTAGTTGGTCATTGGTGGCACTGTACCTATTATTAGTTAAAAAGTAAAGCAAATGTGTTTATATAATATTTTTCATTTTCCCTTTTCCATCTATATCAAAATTGATTTCACTTCCCCTGAAAACCTTCCGAAAACTCATCAATATTGTCCTATGCTCATCGTCCGAGCGATCTTTCGCTTTTAGCTTAGGTCTAAGTAGGTTTTCCATTGAGCCAAATCGGCTCTATTATGTGTCTTGTAATTGCTCATGGTCTATAAGTCTTCATCTAATCAACTTTGATGTACATCTACTAACCACGAAGTCTGTGAGCCGTCTGCTATTGTCCTTTCAATTAATTATTTTTCTTCAAGATCAATAAAAAAGTTTTGATTTGCACAAACATCAGTTTGTTTCCTTAAGTAGGTTCGGGGTAGGGCTCGTCATTAGATACGCCAATGTAGTCTTCGAGAGACCACTTTTTTGGGTTCCGTAGCCGAATGGCAAAGAATGGAACCCTTACAGATTCGTCATGTCTGTCTGTAAGTCGCTCTGTCCGTCTGTATCTCACATCCACTTTATTCCGAAACTATTAGGAAAACAGAGTTGAAACATGGTAGGTAGACGTATTTTGTGAACCACTTTACGATTTTTATACAAAAATAAAGGATTAAGGGAAACCAAAAAAATGTCATGAAACCTATACGCGGGGTGTCTATATATAGATAGGTCTTTAAAAATGACATTGAGGCTCGTAAAACCATTTAAAAAAAAGAAACACTTTCAAAGTGGTAAAATCTGTCTCCCCCTCTCTAATTTCTAAAGTAAGAGGAGGGAAATTCTGAATAATATATAGGATTCTAGAGCGTAATAAAAATTTCAACGAAAATTTAATTGAAGAAGATTTGATGTTTAGTTTTTGAGATACAGGATTTTTTCATCAAACTGCAGCAGTAACTTTGTTTTTCATTAACATACTATGAAAAAACAAATTGTATTATATTCTTTGGTGCTACGGAACCATGTGTGCGTGTGAGTACGACTCGCACTTAGCCGGTTTTTCCATCGTTAATTCTAAAAAAAAAAATTGTCATCTTAACTTGAATGTAATAAAACTTGCGATGCGTTTCGTTGTCGTTATGCTTGAGGTTTGAATTTATTTTGCTGTTATCTCAAAATCTGTGATATTTTTAAAGATGAATGCTCCTTTTGATTTCACCTCGAAATCTGAACTCATGTTCAAGAGCTTTGCTTTAAAATAGGATCTACATAATAAAATAGCAATCCCTGAATGCTCAATGACCATGATCATGGGGCTATACTTCTCTGGAAGCCCTGCCAAGAGTAAGGACCCGATCTACTCATCATTTATCTCGAAACCAGAGTTTCTACGTTGTTTCCACAACTTGTGTTACGTAAATAATCATGGACTCACACGTTTCTAAGCGGATAGAAACAAGATTCGTCAGTCAAGAGTCGTCAAACTATGACTTTAATTTCTTCCATAAACTTAACACAGTTTTTTCTCCGTTTAAATAAGAGATGGATCGATAGCCATAATGATCTTCGCCTTGGCTTTCTTGTCGTTTGCTTTATCTAGCGATTGGCTGCTGTTCAAATCGACACCTTCCAAGATGAGATAATTTTCCACCGCGAACGCCCAATCATTGTAATTTCCTCGTCCCTTTAACTTGGGAACGTTAACCGAATAATGGCTTGCCATTTTCACTGTGCGCTACTTAGAACTTTTCAAAAAACTAATTATTTGCGGGACTGGGCCAAAACCCAATAAAACTTCAATGTGGTTTTCTACTGACTCATCATCATCTGCCTAGCCTTTTCCCAACTATGTTGGGGTCGGCTTCCAGTCTAACTGGATGCAGCTGAATACCAGTATATTACATGGACCATCTCCACAACCCAGTTAGTACTGGTCAATACGATACCCTTTAGCCTTTAATCAGTCTTTGGTTGTCAGATTTTCGAGCCGCTAACTACCTATAACGCCTATCAAAGATCTACAAACTGGCTACTACTGACTGGTTTTCTACTGACTTTTGAATATATTTCAAAAGTTCTAGTAAACGTTATAATAGTCGGGACGTGAGAGGGAAAGAGTAGAGAGAAAAAAAAACAAAACTTATAATAGTTACATCAACAGGATAGTAGATGGCGCTACCAGTAGTTTCTTTTGGTTCATATCTAACAGCATGTTCATCATTGGAACATTATATTTTGTGCAAGTTAAACATGACATATATTTTTATTTTTTGATTTTAAGCCCCCAATTAAGGCTCATCATTTTAGTTACAAAACAATAATTCAGTCTTGAAAGATTCAAAGTTGTTCTTTGTAGCGCTTATTACAAAGATTTGTGTTTTTTCAAGGTAGCTGCGTTGCTAATAGCACAACTTATCAAATCACAAACATCAACATTTGCCTAGCCTTTTCGAAAAAAAATTTGTTCGGCTTCCAATCTACCCGGATGCAGCTGTATTAGTCTTTGACATGAAGCGGCTGCCTATCTAACCTTAATTTTTTTGGAGAATAAAACAGCAGTATTCGTTTTTTGAAAAGGTTTTTATCAGAGCCAGGAATGTATTTTTTACAAAAAATAGCATTCTGTATTGTGGCACTCATCGATAGTGTTTCTGATATTATTTGTGTAAAATCACAGGAATTACAGATAAAAAACCATCTCTTCGCAACATTTAATCCTTATCAGGGTCGGTTCGTGCAATAATACAGAATGCCGATTTATTATTGAAAACCCGATAAATATTGAGATGAAACTGGCATCCCGATTTTATGGATCAATAGACAAACAGCGCCACCTGTTCATAGCTTTGCGTACAGGTAGCCTTAACACGGCTTTAAATTGCAGTTGTGTCCAGATGAGAGATTTAGACTAGAGCTTTACTGCGTCGATGACGTTTGTCGTTAGTTGGTTCTACGTGAATTGTATAGGATGGAAGTTAATTAAATATTTTAACTTCTGTATCTTACGAACGTGGAACGAATATATATGTATGTTACAAATTACCTACGGTACCACTGGACCAGTAGTGCAGAAGGGAAAAAAAATACCCACGACACTACCAGTGGTGCGGCTTAGTAGTGTGGAAGGGAAGGAGGGTTTCGTGCTATGAAATCACACTGGGTGCTATACACTGTTTCTAGCAAACTAACGAATTACTTGAGATTACAACTTAACACAATAACACGGGCACAATGAATCGGGTACAGTTCCAAGACGTCTCAACTCCGCCGCGATTCGACACTTACTGTCCTCCTCACCTCGAACTGGACATCAGGGCTCTGTACAAGTACGCAGTGTTGTCTGTAGACTTGTAAGTAAGTCGCTTGATGGAACCACTGTACACTGGCGCGCTTTCTAATTCATTTTATGTCCGTACGATTGACCGGATCCGACACGGCCATCCTGCTTGCACACGTCCTCGTGTGATGGTATTACCCTGTGAACAAATAACTCCACGACAGAATTTTGTTCCACTCGGCCACTCCTGACCAAACTTTTAACTAAATTCTACTCTTTGATTAAATCAAACGCGGTTAAATTGGAAATTATCGAAAATACAAAAATCACTACCCTGGGCCATGTACTATAGTCGTTCGAATCAACCTTTAAAACTCTCTTACAACCAAAAACTGTCAAGCTTACAGAAACCTTCGAGTAAAACCTCTAACGCAATCTAGATTCACACACAACGGTCTTTCCAGACCCCGACCTCCGCCAGAGCTACGCACACCGCACACCCACAGACTACTTGAGTTTCCTCAAGAGAAACCGATTTCTAAGAGACTACGACTACATAATAACTACTGGTACGGTCAAATACGGCCGATAGAATGCTTCATTCGACCTTCTACCGCAACTTAAGCCCCGCACATTTCGCAAAATTTCGGTTTTTATTTATTATTTAAAAATATTAAAAGAAATAACAGAAAAAAAACAATACATATTGTTAAGTATATCATCACGTATTTGTTGTTACAAAATTCATGCCGATCTATTCAGCCGTTACAGAGATAATTTACAATTAAGGTTGAAAAAGGACCTATTTTCTACGATTAACCAACTGAGAGTCGTACTCACACGCACACAGGGTTCCGTAGCACCAAACAATATAATCAAAATATTTTGAAGGCTCATTCATATGTTGTATTTTAATACATTCAACAGCAAAAATAAATAAAGACACCCCGCACTCAAAGGTTTGATGAAAAAAAAATTGTTTAATACAGACAGACAGACACATAACGAATCTTAAAGGGTTTCGTTTGTTGCCAATCGGCTACGGAACCCTAAAAATGAGAATAATAAATTTGTTTTGCACTTTTTTTTATTGTATATTTTGACCTCATTTTCGTTATCAGCGACCCCGAAAACCATGAAAATGACACCCATGACGAAAAATCCAAAAATTTTCGTGGGCGCCATTTTTGATTTTCATTTTGACTTCATTTTCGTTATCAACGATCCCAAAAATCACGAAAAAATGAGTCAAAATGAAAAAATATCATGGCGGTGATGAAATTATTCTGAGTTGTTGTTGATGTGTTATTTTCGTGGTACTCAGGGTCGCTGATAAGTAACGAAAATGAAAATCCAAGACGGCGCCGATGAAAGTTTCTGGTTTTTCCTTCATGGGTGTCATTTTCGGCGCCATCTTGGTTTTTCCATTTTCAAAACACTGAAATTGACACCTATTGAAATAAAAATAACATGATGCTCTTGGCGCTGAGGAGCCAAAGCGCTACGAGATGCCCTAGTATGTTGGATAGGGATTCTTCTTATTCAATCTTTTGCCACCCAATGCTGAGTGCAGGTCTCTTCCAAATCTCTCCACTTTTGGCCGTTTTGCGTTATGGATAACCAGTTTCTACCGGCCACTTTAATAAGCTCTTCTCAACATGTGATTAGCGATTCTTAACTTGTTTAGCGATTTAGGTTTTGTATACCGATAATTTATTAATTATATAACTAGTACATCCTAGCCCGTTGGAACTTTGTACTTGGCCTCAATCATCATATCGCTTGTTATTATTAATACGATCTGGAGACAATATGCCCAACGTAATTTTATTAATGTAATTTTGTTTTTTTTTTAATTTTGATCGAAAGGAAGAACTAAAAGCTTTTTATGAAAATCAAACCGCGAACCATCAGAAACTGTAAGATGTATTTCCTGCAGTAGCGTAGTAGTAATCCAACTTTCAATAATTCACATCATAAAGCGGTGTAAAAGTGTATTTTTTTTAGGCTGAGTAAAGAAATAACGAACCTGTCGTTTGTACTCTTAATAATTACCGAATGAAGAGTGCCTCGTAATTCATTTACACAAAATGACGACCCCGACGCGGACATTAGGCCGGCAAACATTATTTCAGTTATATTCCTACCATTTTTATACTGTGAGTACCAACTTTTCGAAGCACCGGTAGTTTCAGTTAATGTTTGAATTAAATTATAGTTTGTACTTTCGGTTCGTATGTGCGACTATAGTGTCCTATTGCAAAACAACACTGAGATAGTAAAATGTTTTTGTATATGAGTAGTCCGTAGGTGGGTTATGTTGTAGTGGCGGGCTAGTGGGTGCAGTGGTCGGGCGCGACCGGCGCGAGCTTGGGAGCGGGCGCGGGCAGCGGCTGGCGGGCCGGGGACGCGCGCCGCGCGCCTCGCCGGCAGTCGGTCGAGAACGGTCGCGCGGCGCGGTTCCCCTGCCGCTGAACATAATACCAACACTTATTACTCTACATAAACCGAAAGTAAACATGGAAGTATTTTAAGCTCACATTAATCATCGCCGCTCTACATTAGTTTAAAATAGAAGCTGTTAAATAACATGCCGAGGTTGATATTACTTGTAAAATAAACAGGTACACAGTTGTTTTACGAACATTCAAACAAATTAACGTATTACTTGAATCCTGTGTGAAATTTTAAAGAGTGCTTTTCGCAACGTATGAAAATTTTATCAATCAAATTATTTCAGTACTTTATGGTAGGTACTCTAGGTACTTGTATTTTGTAATATTGTTGACTATTAAAATCATAGATTTTATTATAAATAAAATCATTCATCTCTGAAACAATATTTTGTGTGTAATAGTTTTTCTAAAACAAATTAACGTATTACTTGAATCCTGTGTGAAATTAAATAACAATATCATTGTTTTAAGGGGTTCCGAACTTTAAAGTTACAACGACAATCGTTAAATTGAACAAATTATGGTAATCTCAAAATTGAATATGTAATAGCATTAAGTATGTCTTCTTTATTTTACGCCGAGGTGTCGCATACATTTACTTTGAAGCTTTTAAGTAAATTAGCATCTAATTGAATATAACTAAATTACCACGTCGCGAAACATGCGATCAAATGTGGGTTAATTTCATAATTATATTGTGTACTCATCATTGGTAGAGGATTTGGGAAAAATAATAACTTTAAATATTGTTTTAAAGCACTTTTTGTGCAAGACCAGTGAGTACGACTGAATAAATGCAATCAGGGATTTCAAAAAAATAGGTCCATTAGAGCGTTTGCCACCTGTGGATCTATCTTTTCGGATTAAGGAAAATTGAATATTTCTGAACCACTCTATTTTCAACTCAACATCAGCTGCAGTCGGGACCGCCAAGCCGAGTTTCTTTGAAGACTGCGGAACTTTAGGCTGCTTTATTTCTAGATCACTGTGACACAGTTACCATATTTTCCTAAATTGTGAGGACATATACAATGGCAGCCATCAGCAGATATAGCTCGTACAATTGCTTGACAGGCTGGGATAGCTATGACAAGATACCGAGGTAAATATTTTACATTGATGTGTTGTCCTACTCAATTTAATATTAGATTTAATATAATTTTCAGATTTAACTATCGTTTTGTAGGTGAAATCTTAACTTTTATAGCAACGATTAACTGCGTGCACCAGTGAGATCTACAGCACGTTACATTATATTCATCGTGTACTACGATCCTTATAAAATTTCCAGTACCTTTACATAGCATGCAACGGGGTTTATTATCAAACACGATACGACGGGGAAAAAAATTTGGACAATGGTGAATACTGAAACTGGTCAGACGTAGATATGTATATACGTGTTTGAGACAGTGTTATTATGCATTGGCACTGCAAAAAAACTTATCCTCAAGAACTTATCGGGTCATGGGGCCCGAGTGCGCGTCTCCATTTTAAGGAAATCTCTCGCCGACTGATGGACACTTCGCATGACCAGAGGGCCGGCTCTATCTTTGGCCAAAGAATTAGCATTGCCATTCAAGTACTCCTCCGCATCGCTGTCATCTGGAAACCCTTCCAGATGACAGCGATGCGGAGGAGTACTTTGACGCCTAAAGTGTTTATTGTCGTCGTTGTTTATATGTTTATACTGACTTACTTTTAGTCTTATTTTTATCATTACTTTAGTTCTATTTGTAGTCTGTATATAATGTACTTAATATAGTTTTTCAAGTTCCTCAACAATACTTTTTGATGTTTGATTGTGATCGTTCAGCTTCATGAATAATAAATATTGCTTCGTTGGCAAAGTTCCCCGCTGATGGCTTTGCCATTAATATTTGTCTACTACAGGGACCCATAAGTGGTATGACGTAAATATCGCGACAGAACAATAAACGAATGCTAACGACACTTTGAGCACCACATTCTTGGTTATTTTTGTTATACCATACAATCATACATACCAGCCAGAGCCACCTTAGGTAGTAACTTAGCAAATTTTTTTTCTCAGAATATTTCAAGATCGGGTTTTCAGAAAATTGACAAAAGAGTAGATGTAGAACACACAGAAAGCAAACGGAATATTATTCCGTGAGCTACGGTTGAAAGTTGAAGGGTCAGTAAAATTATTTTACAACTAAGTCTTAGTTACATAATGGATTACGAACAATTTGAAAACCCTTCTTAGAAGCTTTGTCTCTGTGGGATATTTAATCATAAACATTGCTGTGGCGATTGTTCTGAAGAGTCGACGCACGCATGTACGTGTATGTTCGAGCATGCTCGCAACTGCCTGTGTGGTGACCGTGAGGAACATACGCGAACGCATGCCTTTAGGAATTATCTCTTACACGCTAGTTTCACTTAGTACTTTGAATTTAGTTCATTGTTTACGAGCATCTTGCTGCTCTGTCTGCGATGACCCTAACAATTTATTTCTGAAGCGTATTGGTGACGTGGAACAGTTCATCATACACACTTATATTATTAGTATGTTCGTAAGTACTATTACTCATACCGAATACCTGAATAATAAGCTTTGCATCAATTTATATGTTTATAATTAACAAAGTAATGAAATTTTTATGTAAATGCGCTGTTCGTATAACCAAGTAATCTCTTGCGTAGGATTACCTTATATTGTTATATATTACATGAATGTTCGTATTCCCATAATTATAGGACAAAGGTGTAAGGAGACGATTGTAAAACTTAGGCAGTAATAACCATTTGGATGTGAAAGTACCACGTCAACGTCCCACAGCAACTCCCAATAGTGAGACGGTGTATGGCATAATATGAAAGCTTATGGGGCTAACTTTATTACTTTTATGGCAACTAAACTTAAATCTACCTCAAATCTAATAAAGTTGGTTTGGGGACATTCAACAAACAGTTTCTACATCACTCACAAATATAGAAATCTTTTACGTTATATAAAAAGTCAAAAGTCATTCAATCAAACTTACAACGATTTTTTCAACATTGCAATTTTTTTTTTTTTTCTTTTTTTTTTTTTTTTTTTTTTTTAAATCTGCCGGCGTCGTGATTTCCTTTTGGAACTGATACAACTTAAAATCCAGGTATGGGGTAGGTCTTGGGCGGAGCAGCGCCGTGTCCTCGTAGAGGCGATTGGCGGCGGCGACCTCTCGCGCCCGGCCCTGGTTCAAGCCATGGTCCGGAGCGAGAGGGAATGGGAAGCCGTCACCTCCTTCTGCGAAGCAGTCATGCTAGTGAAGGAGGTGGCGGAACGTGAGAGGAAAAGAGCCTCACGTCCCAGCCGCCGCGGGAGACGCCCTGGGCGTCGGGGGTCACGTGGTGGCCCCCGGCCACCGTAGGCGCGGGCCTGTGGACGGCGAGTTTTGGGCTAGCTCGCCGTCCGGCCGTCTTATGACGACAGGCCGTGTCGACGGCGCGTTCGTGTTCCACGCGCGCCTCAAAGAGATGTCAGCAACCACGTAGGGGTCCGCACGGGCCGATGCCTGCCAGGGCTGCGGGACTGTTCGAAAGAGATACCGCGGCCCTGGAACACAAAGGGCAAAGAAGGAACATGGATGGGTTTTAGTCAGTACAAGTCTGACACTCGGAGGGGTCATTTGATGATTTCCCAACCTAAAAAAAAAAAAAAAAAGGTATGGGGTAGGTAAATACGTTAGTTTTTTGGAAGCTTTCGCCGAGTTGGTGTACATATTTTTTATGGAAATATTCAATGTAACGCACACTAAACATTGCGCTGATAGATGCATTGAATAGTGAACGGGTCATGGAGATATTAAAAGTAAAGTTATACCTTAAAAAGTTAAAAAAAAAGTTGGAACTTTGACCTCCAATATCTCCGAATAACTAGAAGGTTCCCAGATGGTCCAGAACAAAAAAATGATCGCAATGATGAGGAGAGCAAGTGCCTTTCGGCTTCGTTAAGGGTCTTTTTACACCCTTCCGTGTCGAGGGCAAATTTTTAATTAAATATGTTTGGCCCAAAATTCACACCCTTTATACAGTGATGGTGACCAAACTATTTATCGAAAACAATCCCTAAAGGTGAAAGCGTAAGGGTGCCCGGGAAATTCAAAATTTAAATTACGCGGGCTACTCGGGTGCTTTTCCCATAACAACTGTTTATTTATACAATCCTGTCATTTATTTGCATAAGTTAATTGTTAATTCATTTATATTTGTTTTGCGAAAAATACTTACGCGCAGTATTTTACTTTCCGCACCTGTTTAAAAGCTGTTAGGTACTTTTTATTCACAACTCATATTAAAATTTCAATAACCCACGTTTGTACGTCACTCATTAGCCAGACCACCTGCAAATACACGCTTTGGATGACACGGTCAATAGTGAATTTTATCCATGTCAAGGAAGTGTCAAGCAATCGATGCAGACATCGCTCATTGAATACCTCATTTATCTATATGCCCCACGTTGCTATCGTCAAGTTCGATTTAAATACATATATGATCAGAAGAGAAATAGGGTGGTTAAAGATATTTTAGAGAGATCGTTTACGACAACTGATTTTAGTGTTTTAGTGTCCAAATATGTATGTTTAGTCATTCGACCTTCTTCTTAGATAGGGTAACTAATAATTTATTCAACAGTTTGTTCACACAGAAACAGATAAGAAGAAAAGAAACATACAAACGTGATCCTTATGTCATCGTTCAGACTGTTGTTTTCATATTGTGTCCCACAGCTGGACAAAGACCTTTTTCCCTCAAAACCTTCAGTTTTGTGCAATTTATGGCCACGCCTGCCCTGCGAACGTGATCTGATGATAATTAATAAATAAAAAAATCCAAGTACTTAAAACAAACTAGGCTGTGCAAGTTCTGTTAGTTTACCTGAATAATTTAGTTTTTAAACATTTAGTGTCATCGGGGAAATGAAGCTCTGAATGTGTATACAAACTGGCAACTCAGTACTATTAACCGTGCAGGAAAGCTATTAGAGACTATTCCGACTTCAGATCTCTGGTTTCGCGAGTCCAAATAAGTTCCACATCCGTTTCGGCATGCGACAAGTGGCATCCGTTACTGAGTTAAATGAGTTAGTCAACACTACATGTAGGGATATGAAAATGGAAAATCATACCATTTTCCCAAAATCATTGAAATTTTAGTGACGGTAAACGGTAGTTTGGTTTGTTTTAGGTTTTTCTTTATCTGCGCGATTAATGGCCACATTGTTTTCTATTCATTCAATCATTCAGTTAGGATAATGTTTACTTAAAGTAAGTACATTCAATCTAATTAACTTCTTGATGAACTCATATTTACACTTCCATCCAATAAATACACAAGGGCTGTTTGGTAATGAGTTTTTAAAATCCTTCCTTAGCTTCCAACTTTGTATTTTTGGAATTCATGGCTTCGAGTACATATAATAATGATTAGATTGATGCAATAGTTTCGATATGTTCCGATATTCTTAAATTCAATAATAATGTGAGCGGAAGGCACTCGTATCACTAAACAGCTAGAAGGCAATTTTTTAGGGTATTTTGCGGAATCACAGTCGTGGTCATTCCCCTTTAAATAGAAACGAGGTCAGATTTGGTCTAAAAGCACACATCGATCCAAATGAACAAAATTAAATACTCGTCGTATATGGAGTCTGTATCCACACACCCGGCAAATTTTAAATAAGGGCCATACCAGACATGCAACTTTTAGCACCGGCGAACAATGATTTGGTGACGGCAGCAATTCTGAATCACGTTTTGGCGCTCTTGAAAAAAGCCCTAAAAATTATATTGATCATCGAGTACTGCTCCGTAAATCATCAGCTTCCACAGTCCACTGCTGGACATAAACTTTATGAATTGCATGCTATTTAACTCGATTCTCGGCAACTCTCATCCAGTTGCTACCAGCCACCCTGCGAAGGTTGTCGCTCCACCGAGCCTGAGGGCGTCCCACCTTACGCTAGCCTATTCGCGGTCTCCACTCAAGAACACGTCTACGATCATCGGTTCCACTTCAGCTTACTTATTCTGTGGGCTATACCCCCCTCTCAAATTTGTTCTTACCAAACTGTAGAGTTTTCCGAGGTAAATATATTGTCTAACAACCTCCAAAGAGGACCGCTATTGACAACAATAGGTCCTGGGGTGACGTGTTCGTTGATCATAACCAGGGTTTTATCCTATTTCACCTTGAGACCAATGAGTATTGAAGAATCAACAGGCCATCCAGCATCTGCTGCAAATCCTGCAGCGATTTAGCCAGTATGTCGATGTCATCTGCAAATCTCAATTGTGAGATGCACTTCGAAGAAATAAAATAACAGTACGAAAAGTATTTCTGTCATGAAATGATTAGGAAACTATGATTTCATTTGCTTTATTTCCGCAATTTGGTCCCGTAGTTTAAAGGAGAAGCAAACTAAGTTTGAAGCCGCTAAAAAGCCTAATATAAAATTGCAAATTCAAATATTTTGAATTTAGAAAACAAATAAATGTTAATTTGTTCACAAAAGTAAATTGTTGATTTTTAATTAACAATATAAATATTCAAAAAATATTTACACCGCAAAATCTGTTTAAATTCAGCTACTGTAGTTAAACTCAAACGCGAGGTATGCGTTTGAGTTTGCCGAAATTTAAATACAACAATCACCGCCGACCACAGGAATTGAACCAATTTGGTCTTAGTATATCTGTGAAAAAAAATATTGAGATAATATAAAAAAATCCACGAGTGTGAAATACATCATGTTGAACCTAATCGTAGTGCGATAAGAGGCAGTTTTCGAGGAACTGTATTGAAAAATATACGCCTATATAAATATGTACCGAAAGATCAGTTTGTCCCCCATATTTGTTTCCAGTCACTAGATGAGTTCCGAAACGTCGCCCTTTCCTGCGTACAGCAAGACGAAGGCCATATTGATCTTTTTTTTGCATTTGTTTTATTATTTCTATATCGTGTGGTTAGAGCCTAACCTGGTGTCAGAGGTTTTATGCCGCCCATGGGCCTCTGACTTCGCTTATTTGTTTTATGAAAGTAGTAAAGGGGAAAGTTTGGTTGTAATCTCCGGAACTACACATGTGTCTTAGGATATGAATTCTGACACACGAAAATATTTTCTTTGGCTTTTATTTTTACCTTTTTATTAGATATAAAACTTTTAGATCATTCCACATAAATTGGCCAAATTTTGACTTACGCCATATTAGAATTAGGTCGACGATATGTTATGCTTTGAACACAGAATCGTACAGCCAGTTTGTCAAATTAAAGAAGCTTTAAAGTTTAGCTCGTGTTCGCGTGTCAATCGCTATCCAACCAAGCCACCTTACATCATACAGTATTTAAAAATGTATCCTAAAAGGAGAAGGGCGATCTTGGGCTCAGTCCTTAACTACTTCAGCTCTTACTACATTTGATATCGCTTGCGGGACGGCTAAGCTTAACAACAAGATAAAATCATCAAATTACCGCGAGACTAGTCTATTTCAGTTACTTGCATGGTATCATGTCTTACGGAATTTTACTATAGGGACGGGCTGCAGACATCAAGTCTATTTTTATTAATAGGCCAATCACTCTATCACTCACTATTTTAACTCTCTTCCTTTTCCACTCATCGTACCTACATTCCAGCTCACTCACCTAATTCTTTCTTCTCCTGAGATTACGTCCTGGTGCGACAACCCTTGTCCACTTTCCGCAGTGACCGGGTGCTGCCTCTGGGCGTTGCTTGTGGGGTACACCTTAGCCCTACCGTTACTTCCATTTGCTCTTTGGGTACTGCTTAAGTTCCGGCCGCCTGCCAAACGCCTGCCGAACATCAACCCTCCTTGGGAATGCTATTGTGCACATCTTTATTATTGTATATATGCTAAATTGCTAAGTATTCCATTCTTCTTCTTTTCGTGTGGTTAGTGCTTAACCTGGTACTCGCCTCTTAAAACACCCGTTGAAAGAGATGGGGTGGTGGTATTTTTTGAGCCCGGCACCACAATTTTTTTTTTCATAGTTTGTTTATGAAAAACAAAGTTACTGCTGCACTTTCACTAAAAAGGCCCATATCTTATTCAAACAAATTTTCGTTGAAAGTTCTTTTTAAGTTCTACAAACCCGCATTTTTTCATAATTTTCCTCCTCTTTAAAAAATAAAAAGGGATACAACATTTACGTCAAACGAAAAAAAAATTTTTTGCAACCTCGATATTAATTATTAAGAGCTGTCGATAGACCCCACACAGTTATAGACGTAGAGGTTTTTTTTTAACCCTCACTTATCTTTGGAAGGCCCTTTTTTTATAATTTCACATCATTTTTGTGTAGAGGTTCATAGAAGGCACTTAATCTTCAAATATCAACTGATGTTATCATCTCTAATCTACTTCAGGAGCAGAAGGGTATAAATTTATCAGAGAGTTTAACGAATACACCATGCCAATTCCGACAATGACCGAAAGGTCTCAGCCTTAAGAAATTCCATTGACCCATTTTCTTATAAATAATTTGCCAACCTAGCGGACGAGTGACTTGCGGCCATTAATAGACAATAATGGCACTTGAAAGAACAGAATTAGATTGCCATTGAGTGGAAAAATTGCCATGAGTGCCTATCGATTTATTTAATGACAGAGTTACACAAACGTAGAAAGGGTACCCTGCTGTGTTTATATGGACAATATTTAGTAAAAGATCCAGTTACAAATGGTAAAAATATATTTTTACCAAAACTAACCTGTGTCCAGTTTTGCATGAAATTTCGTACCTATGTTTTCATGAGGTTTACGGCCTCACAATGTCAAAACACAATTTCTTAACAATCAGTTCAGTGGTTTAGGAGTAATAAGGAAACAGACAGAATGTGAATATAAAATTTCTAATAAGATTATAAAAACATGAGAAATTGCGAATCCTTGCTGTTGATACAATTGTAAACAAAATTACAATCTTATCTTCCTATATGTATTCCTTCAAGTTAACTTGCATAGTGCTTTTCTCCCAGAAGCACTGTGTGCAAGTTTTCTGCAAAACTTTCTCCCGTGTGGATCTAACGAGATGTTGAAGTTTGTGTGAACCCCACAACGAGCGACGTGGCGGTCGTAGATATTTGCGATTCAAGTATACTTGCATTATTATGTGTTCTAAAATAACACATACGTTATTACTCCATTTTATTTCTTTAATTTTTTTTCTTAATTCTACGGTAGCCTTGACCTTTACTGATATTAAAAAAAAAATTAAAGACATAATCATGCAGGTGTTTTAAAACAACTCATCAGAACACATTAAAAAATGATAGACAGTCAGACAGTAGTTTCTTTTCGAAGCGGACATGATAGATTTTTTTTTGCGTGTGGAAATCCTCATGGTGGTCCTCCGCCCTGATATTGATAACCCCTGCGGTAACACTATCGGTTAGCGCTAGGGTAATAACTCAAGTGCTGTTTTATTAAAAATATACATAGGCTCCATTCCTAGTTCCGGTAAAAGCTTTAAAAAAAAATTAAATCATATTTTTTTTTATTCTGCTTTAAAACCTAGGTCATGGTTCCTTTGACCAGTTTACGAGTTAGCTCTACAACCCATGCTTTCGGTTTTCGCTTTGATGAGCTAATGTAAACATTGCCATGTATAGGCTGATTTAAGTTAGTTCAAACTGAGTTATGAGCCTTACTATATTAAAAATTTTGTTTGTTTTGTTATTTCCGACGTGATAGGATGAAATCACCAAACCGTCTTAGCCAAGCCGAATACTCGTGGCTTCTCTGCAGTGTGGGACGGTAATAGGCTGTTATTATATGTTATTGTCTCCTTCACGTATAATGTTTCTTTAGTGGCCGCCGAAATAAAAAGGCAATTTTAGTTAGGCTTTTGAGAAAGACTTTTTTCTTCAATATTATAAGATCGGCAAGACTGCATCACACTGCGTTTCGTACTTTAGTCATGGCTCTATTAAGAAAACGTCTTGCAGGGGTGGCGTACATTACTCAACCGATATATGCATACATGACCCGCAAGATGCCATTCCTAAAAAAATAAGGTCTGGTTAGATGATTTTCGAGTAGAAATTGTTAACCGCTAACGTAACAAGTAGGTAATCCTGCCGAGCGGCTCTGTCTTTATTTAATCCAAAACTTTAATCGGTACTTAACCCTTAGTAGGTCGCGTGGGCTGTTACACACCCCAGCATTCTTAAAGGTTTAGAACTTTTTAAATACTGAATTTTTGAGCACTGAAGTTCCCGTTAGCTTCATAAAAATACGTGTCCTTTATGATCAAGTATCGAGTATAATCGTTATTTTGCATGTATTTCGTGTTTGATTTATATGATCGGGGTGACCGCCCATTACATACCGAGTTTCCTCCGTGCCTCGGAAAGCACGTTAAGCCGTTGGTCCCGGCTGTCATTTGTAGATCTTTGACAGTCGTTAGGTAGTCAGAGGCCCAAAAAGTCTGACAACCAGTCTTACCAAGGGGTATCGTATTACCCAGTACTAACTGGGTTGTGGAGGTCAGATAGGCAGTCGCTCCATGTAAAATACTGGTATTCAGCTGCATCCGGTTAGACTGGAAGCCGACCCCAATATAGTTGGGAAAAGGCTAGGCAGATGATGATGGTGTCACACACCCTACGTGACCGTATACGTAACTTTTTAGGCGCGACCAATTAAGGTTTAGAGGTAACCAAACCATTAGGCTTTTGTAGGAAGCGCTCAAGCTAGGTGGAGCGACGACATCCGCAGGTTGACCGCCTGTTGCAGTTGGGTGAGAATAGCCCGATCTTTATCCAGCAGTGCTGAGTACGGTGATGATGACTTTGTTTACATTTAATGATGTTTGATACTCGAATGTATAATGGGCACCGTTGTTTGGAGTAATACTATATTTATATTGTACTCGTCACGTACTTATAATTATGTTGGTACCTTATCATGATTGGTAACATGACATTACCTACATAGTAAGTAAGTCACTATATGTTTAATATTATGTTACGACCTTGAAGAACCTTCGTAGTATTGCATGAGTGGTAGCCTTTTCCCAACTATGTTGGGGTCGACTTCCAATCTAACCGGATGCACGAGTAGTAGTTTAATAAAAAACAAAGGCTATGATGGGGGACACATAAAAGTAATATGAATTTTATAATTAATTTAATTCAGCGAGTATCAAAAAGGTGTGATATTTAGGATGTGAATGAAACTGAACAATTTTTTCCATGGGACAAACATCGTAATCGCGAAACAATAATCAGATGTCCTATTCGGTCGAGTAAGAATTGAAGGTTCCATGATACACGCTGTATACCAATCGAGCCGGTAGGTAGATGATGTCCTGCCTAAATACCTAGTGCCCAAAAAATCATCGCTCACCGGAATGTTTAATATTAAAAAGTATATTTTTGAAGCTCATGATATTTTTTTTGTTTCAGGGTCCGCGTGGAGTATTACGTAAACGAGAACACTTTCAAAGAAAGACTGCAACTATATTTTATAAAAAATCAACGATCGAGTAAGTATGTCATGGTATTTAAATTAACAATCGATATCGAAGTAGGTTTCTTCGAAATAGAAAACTACCACCTCATATATGCATACGCGAAATTAATTGGCCATCAATGTGAACGGGTTCTCCATTCCTCTAGACTTGTGACGTGTGTGACAAGCGATTTGTAGCGTACTTGTTACATGTTTTGTTTCACAACATGTTATGGTTTCCGAAAATAATTAGAAAACCGGAAACAAAGACATTTAAATTCTAGGGCTGATTGATAATTCTGTAACTTCTGGGTTAAGAAAAACTTTTTGAAGAGGAGCCCAGAGGGTTTTTCATCAAACATATTAAGCATAAAAACTTGACAGATAGTTAGGTGGGGCGTGATTAGAAAACGCCGAAACTATATTTGAAAAGATACAGATAAGAGACCTGCGGGCAGGGGGCCACTTGTACATTTCAAAAAAGGATAAATGCTAACAACTGGTATTGATTTCCATCTTATCGTGGTATGCAGCCTAAACTAAAAGACTTAATAGACAAATCTGACATAGATATTGTAAGCTTTCACAAAATCTGACGATATTTACATTGTTCAAAATGCTAAACAAATAGGAGGAGGAGGGCAAGATGAAAATATTTAGAGTTTCATCGACCGAGCACACGAGAAAGTCAATTTAGGTAACAGAAGCCACAAAAGATGTCTTCAAAACTTTTTTTTTTTTTTTTTTTGTTTTTTTTTTGGCAGATCATCGAATAATAAAGATTAATTATCGGCAGCATAGCTGTGCCCATCGCGACTAAAAAAGTTTATTGTGCTTTGCAAAATATAGAGCTGCATTTGAAAAACGAAATCGCGTCCTGATTGAATTACTATAGTACCTACCAACTATTCCCCCACATCCCGAATTGGTATAGTACCTACCAACTATTGCCGCACATCCCGAATTGGTATAGTACCTACCAACTATTGCCGCACATCCCGAATTGGTATAGTACCTACCAACTATTGCCGCACATCTCGAATTGGTATAGTACCTACCAACTATTGCCGCACCTCCCGAATTGGTATAGTACCTACCAAATATTGCCGCACATTTCGATTTGGTATAGTACCTACCAACTATTTCCGCACATCCCGAATTGGTATAGTACCTACCAACTATTGCCGCACATCCCGAATTGGTATAGTACCTACCAACTAATGCCGCACATCCCGAATTGGTATAGTACCTACCAACTATTGCCGCACATCCCGAATTGGTATAGTACCTACCAACTAATGCCGCACATCCCGAATTGGTATAGTACCTACCAACTATTGCTGTACATCCCGAATTGGTATAGTACCTACCAACTATTGCCGCACATCCCGAATTGGCCAGCTTAGGCGCCGTGTGACTTTTAACTCGAAAAATTTTATGGAGACAAATAAGTACGGGATGAAAAAAAAATTAATAGGTTGCCAGGTAGAAAATAGCTGAATTTGGTTTAATTAAAGAGTTAAAGGGGCATTATGCAGAAAATACAATAATTTTCTTAAATATTTGTTTTATTTCTCAATGTGTCGAACTTATTAAGCTGGAAAAACTTAAATCTCTTTCTTCTATCATAAAGTACAAAAATTTAATGTCTTTCTAAATTCGCCTAGTCTTGCAGCACCAAATAACTTATGTAGGTGGTGGGTATTCTGAATGGAATTATGCAAATAGAGTATTTTACGGAGGTTGCTGTTGCATCAGTTTTTTTAGGTCTTAGTATGTATTTACCTATGAAATGTGTTTGTTTTTAGTTGCTTGAACGTTTTTATAAGAAGTAGGGTCTGCCTAACTTTCTCGTTAATGAGATATAAGTTAACAAAGTTACAATCTTAGCCTATCAGTACGACTTTGGTAGTTTATATTTCAAAGCATCACGCTTTATAAGATTTTTTCTCATACAATGCTAGTTCGTTTTTATGCCAGGTTTTGATTAAAACAGTTTTAAAATAAGATGGCGGAAAGTTAGGCAGGTCATATATAACACCGCTTTATTTGAGAGCTGTTTTTTAAGCTCACAAAGGATGTAAGTTCCAGGGTTATTTTAATTTGCAAGCTATTAAACAATTTTTCTTTGTTTCAGGTTTACGCATTAGAATAGCTAATTTATTTTTCAAAGTTTTGACCTGTGTGTTGTATATATGCCGAGTTTGCGCTGATGGAGATCCCATTACCGCTTCCTGGTAAGTCAATTTGTTAAGAATAAAACTCTAGTAAGTTTTTGTACAAGCCTTGTACATTATTTTTTTTAGCACATAAAAAAGTATGTCTTACTGGTTTTCAGTGTTTTAAACAAATTCGGATAACGCGATTTCCAGATTTTCTCTAATATACACCGAGAAAATTTAATGGTTGTTTTCCCGCGGCAGAACTTGTCATAAGGAGTACTTTTGAAGAATAGAGTAAAAATAAATAAATAAAGATGTTTTTGTTTTAAAATTATTAAAAAATTCTTCATCAACTCGAAAACGTGAGCATCAATAGTAACACTAGACCTAACTTGTAGGCACTACTCGAATCGTACGCGCGGCCGACCAAGAAAACAGCGATTCATAAATGTTCAAAGCAAAATAAGCTCTCGCACGTGGTGATAACAGCCGCAAAGCCGACAAACGAAAGGCCGATTTATAAATGTTCAAAGCAAAATAAGCTCTCGTGTACTGATACGGCATAAACTACCCTGCGCGCAATAATTACAAACGAAGCCGCGAGCCGGCTTCCTATTGTACTACACTAAGTTTTCCCTCGAATGTCGTACGCGTAGCACGCGTTATCAGTGCAATGGATCACAATCTTCTGTATGCTTGGGCTGATTATGACTCCCATGCTGCCCGGCGACGAAAGAGCGTAACGAACATTTTTGGGCGTTGAACCGACATGTTACGTGCACATGTTTTTGTGTTAATGTGATGGTGGTGTGCTGGGTAGTGGTGATGTGAGGTGTTGGTATGTGTGTGGTGTGTGTAAATGGCTAACTCATTGGACCGCATTTCGTCACAGGACACTTAACAGGTGGAACCTACCTGGAAATGTTACATAACGTTATCCCAGACTTATTGGACGACGCTTCGCTAGCGGTGCCCGTGGCAAAACTTGTTTTTATTTAATTTCGTATTTTCGTATTTCGTAAAAGTATGAAGGGAATATTTTAATAACTTGTTGGGTAAAGCTTATTATTATCATGAACTCAAGAATACGTTATCAGCTGATTGAAAAGCACGCGGGTCAACGGCCACGCGGGGCCCGGCTTGCGCCGAACGTAGGTATCAGGAGATATTACTATTGGTTCGTGGTCGCTTTCGAGTTTTGTTTTTCACAATGGTTAATCAGCCATTAGTTCATTAAATAATACGAATTCTACAGGATATGACCAAGTAACCACTAAAATAATTAAACTAAGCGCGAAAATTTTAGCATCACCACTTACCTATTTAATAAACCTCTCTTTTGAAGAAGTTGTTTTCCCATCTAGACTAAAAGAGTCTATAATTAAACCACTATTCAAAAAGGGCAATATTATAAAGGGCAGCCAAATGTTATACAATAATGACCTAAAATTTGAAAAAATGTTTAAAATAAGAATGTATCCAATTTGCTGATAATACTACTTTGACGATAAAATGTTCCAACAAAACTGACATAGAAATTGATACTAACAATTAATTAATTAATGTGATAAAATGGCTGAGGGGCAATAATCTTCATGTGAATATTGACAAAACCAAAATAGTTCAATTTCAAACATGTAACTTGTCAGTAATACCGACAGCAATTATACGTAATAATGCATTTCTGCAACCAGGACCATCAGCTTTATTCTTAGGTATAGTAATTGACAATAAATTAAACTGGAAGGAACATGTAGAAAGAGTATGCAGTAAGCTTGATAGTTTGTATATGCTCTTCGCAAGTTAAGTTGTAATTAAGATATTTAATATGACATTAGTACTTTGATTGTGAATTTTTTGACATTGTAATTTTTCTTTGACATTATAAAAACAAGTGGTTGTTCAAACATCCTGGTAGCCTTATGATTTATATTTTTGACATTGTGATTTATTTACTTTATTTTTTTTACTTTTTTATTTATATTCTGGAATTAACCATAGCCAGCCTAACCCTTGACATTGTATTTAATCATTCTTGACATTATAATTAATAACCCCTTTTTTTTTTTTTTTTTTTTAGGATGGGAAGTCATCAAATGACCCCTCCCGCTCTGGGCGGAGCGGAAGGGAGTGTCAGACTTGTACTGACTAAAACCCATCCATGTTCCTTCTTTGCCCTTTGTGTTCCAGGGCCGCGGTATCTCAATTAATAACCCCTGACATTGCATCTAATAATTTTTGACATTAATATTAATTTAATTATAATTAATACCCCCTGACATTGAATTTGATTGTAGTTAACGATTTCCATAATCTCGACATTGTATAGCTTATTAATAATTTTACTTTTTGAAATTACGCGGGAAACAGTAGAATATTATGGACATCATGTTTTGTGTAACACCTAAGTAACAACAATATTCTAACAAATAAATTTTATTCTATTCTATGGTAGTACTGAACGAATAATGTTTCCCATCATTTTAAGTTGGGCGGTTAACATCCACAAGATACAGGAAGCAACAGTGGTAAAGCGGTTATCGTCCACAAGGTACAGGGAGCAACAGTGGAAAAAGCGGTTATATATTTAAACAAGAAATTTTTTGCCAAAGGACAATCCTATGTGGCTTTGAGCCAAGTTAAAAATTTAAAAGGTGTTTAAACAGACCCTTCACATAGCCGTCAACCAAGCATTCTCTACATCAAACTAAGTAACCCTACGCAAAAATATTGCTGGGAAATGACTTTTTGTTCAATTGTCCTCATGACAAATCGGCATTAGAAAAATTACAAAGAATACGAAATGAGGACAATGAAATAGTTTTCTTTGATAATGTACTAAATATTTGACCTTTCACCTAATTTAACATTTTAACAATTTGTCCACTTTAACGAAACGCACTGTTTTTTGTAATAAACACATGATGCGCTTTCATTTGATACCACTTCGGTATATTTGAAAATATTCTATTTTTCATTTTCATGCCACATATCTACTAAATGGCTGCACCGATTTTAGTATAACACGTCTAAGAACCATCGCCAAGAAACTAGCTTTCAAATAAAAAAAAACGCATCCAAATAGATTCACTCGTTTAAGAGCTACGGTGCCGCAGACAAATACACATAACGGACAAACTTATAACACCCCCCTCGTTTTTCGTCGAGGGTTAATTATAACACCCCTTTTTTTGTGGGCGGGGGTTAAAAATGAGAACATCACATCATTGCGAGATAAGGTCAATTTTAATTGCGTATTGAATATCTAGTTAGGTGACCTCATAACGAAACCAGAAAAGTATATTATATTCTACTTTTCTACTAATCTAGTAATATTATAAATGCGAAAGTTTGTGAGGATGGATGGATGTTTGTTACTCTTTCACACAAAAATCACTGATCGGATTTGGATAAAATTTGGCACACAGATAGTTTATAACCTGGATTAACATATAGGATACTTTTATACCGATAGTACAATCCCGTGGGACATTATCGAACTCCACGCGGGCGAAGGCTTATGCTAGTGTAATATATACGAGTACATGCTGTACTGTTAATGTCTTTATATTGACGAATTTTCAGTTTTTTCCGATGGCCTACCCAAAAATAAAAAGGTCCATAAGATAGACAATAGACAAATTAGCGCGTTTTTGCGCACGGAGGCCAAGCGCTATTGATTATTCTGCACGACAAACGACACACACGACTAAAACGACATCTATTACAATTAGCACATCAGCATCTTCTGAGCTTCTTTTTGCAGGAATTATTTGACGTGACCTTTAAGCAATTTTATTAGTTTTTTTTTATTTCCAATGCTGATAAATGCGTCTTGGCTTATTATGAAGGACAGAATAATCTAATATTTATCCGGGGTAACTATTCCTTGGGGTTTTCTTTGGTGCGTCCTGGTGTCTTGCTGTTTTATTTTTGTACCGAAATATTATTTCATATTTAAGACATAACCTTCACAAATATAATAACCCTATAAAGAAGAAGACTCTGTAGCGGTTATGAATAATATTTTCTGTTAATTATATGTACTTTGAAAATACAAAGATTTTGTTATAGAACGTTCTTCCATGTTTGAATAAATTTATTTCTAAAAACAGTAAACAATTTTATTCACGTACAAAGAGAAACGACTTGCGGACAAACGCAATCCTATATAATAAAAAAACACTGGTTTAATCAAATATACAAGTACGTACATTCGAACGGTATATTGTTTGAAGTTAAAAATTGGTACATTACAATATTCTTAGTCTTTAACTTATAACTTTAACGTAGGTAATCTGCAAAAGAGTATTGAGACTAGGAACTATTGAAGTAGCCAAGTCAAGATTTGGAACATTTTTGTCATTCTGTTCTCATCATAATGGCAAAGGTATAGAATACAAACGTACAATCAATCAATTCCCCTTGGTACCTCTACGCAAATAAAATCTTATATTATTATCGCATTTTAACAAAAAATTAAGCTCGTGATGCGAGCAGCGTGTCCAGAAGCGGCTTATGACACTCTGTGTAGTGCTAGTGATAGCCACAGGACGATGCCTGGAACCAGCTTCTCACATTCCGACGACTCCTAACATCGCTTCTAGGGTTAAATGACGTCGTCGCTCCATATCAATGTCTTTTTTTTCAGTTCCGAACCAAAAATTGTAATGATATTGTCAACACGCAATTACACTGTTTTATAGAAATCCTAATTGACAGTTGATTTTCTCTTTATAGTCAAAATGAAAACAAAATTCTTTATTTAAATTGTGAAACTTACTAAATAGAATCAAAAGCGATCCAATAATAAACCTCAATTGCAGCAATATAGGGATGAATGAAAGGCATTTGCATGTGGCGGAGATGAAAATGCTAAGAGGGATGTGTGGTGTTACGCAAATGGATAAAATAAGAAATGAGTATACAACATTAGTTTTAGTATATGCGAAACCTGAAACACGTGTCGAGTATTTTTATGTAAAGAATCTATGTACAAAATTTCAAAACTGTATCATGAAAAATCACAAAGTTATGAGCTTATTCTGTTACCTGATTGTCCGCACAAAAGCGTGGTCACCACGCGACGTGCCCGCGCGGGGGCCTCGAGCGTCGTCTTGAGCTCATTGATAAACATAATTTGGCAGTAGGTACCTAAATTATTGCGATAGGTACTTTATGTCGCTCGGTGTCCAACTTGTAACTTTTTTTTAAATATTTTTGTGACAAAATATGACATGGTTTAAAAATGATTGGAATCGATTCAGTTACTTATTCTGAACAAACTATATTCAGGTTTCGCCTATACTAAAAATAATGTTGTATAAGATCAAGTCTGAAAGTGGCGCCGGTGACTGAAAAGTTGTGTAGTATTCGGTTGTCGTGGTATGGGCATGTGATGCGGAGGAATGACGAAAATGTCGTAAGGAAAGTTTTGAGTATGAATGTGAATGGGTATATGAGTAGGTAGAAGAAGACAAAAGAAACGGTGGATGGGCTGTGTAAAGAATGATATGGCAAGAAAGGAAGTGTCTAATGAGATGACGAGTAATAGAGAAGTATGGAAGAAGAAGAAATGCTGAGCCGACTCCAAATGAATTGAAATGAATGAAAATTCTCTTGCCCTTATCCCAAATAAGGGTAAGAGAATTATGAATTGCAGCAATACTCTGAAAAGTAATTGATAGTTTAATTTTTTAAACAATGGTTTGCATGCGATTACTGAAAAATGCAGTAAATTGCCAATGTCCCAAATTGGTGAATGTACATGTACACCGATGAATTTCCACAATTACCAATTTCGATGGTGTGAGTCTGAAATTCATTACTTAATTAAATTATTTAAATCGGACGTACACCGGTGAATCTTAATATTAGTACAGCAAGGTAATTTGGGAAATCTTAGATTCAGCGATCTAATGGTAGGTACGTGAGTCCGTGTTAGATCCAGAAACAAGAAATATAGTAGTGTTTCTTGTTTCTTCATCATCTATCATCTTTTTATGATCTGGCTTAGCCAAGTAACTGCAACCAACTATCGGCGTGCCTTAATGCAGGTTACTGTGTTCCCTAGCTAGGCTGCCAGACTGACTACTGTAATTTACTACTCCTTTAGTTTCACTATTAATCCCTTAATTGTAAGATTTACCTATTGCAAAAATTAGTACTGATTTTTGTGAAATATATTATATTAGTTAGGATGTAGTGCCAACCGCATCCGCGGCACCACTCGCTTAGTTCACAGTTCTAAGCTTACATAAGCCATATTGTCTGGGTGCCCTACGACCGTCTTTTTGTAATGTGCCCTGGCCATAAATAAGGATGTAGTGCCTGCATATCACCATTACTTTTGTGTGTCTACATTCGTGTCGGGCCAATGATCCACGGGTCAATCCCCTACTTCCAGGAGAATTTTCAGTGAACTAAGTTCCCAACCGAAACTTGCTTGGGCACGGACCAGAGCAAATGCAGCAGAGGCTCGCCGAAATCGTATTCCCAAATGATGACACTTTGGAAGGTCGTTATAGAATACGTTCAACTGCGTGCACAAGAGTGTACAAGGTTTTGTCCGCGCTAAAAGGTCGATTCAGGATGGTGGAGTAGAGCAGAGAAAACGTGGACTAAGTCATGAATAGACTTTATAATTTCGTTCATAATGAACATTCACTAAGTCGTCGTCACGTCGTGGTGAATGACCAAAACCAAAACCAAAATGGATAACCAAAATCATCATGACAAGAATAACTTACGGTCATTAACCAGCGAGCTTGGTCAATGTCAAAATTCCGGTCTAGTCACACCGGTGAATCAAGTTTCGTTTCGGTCATTCACAAAAAGTCATGGTGTATGAGTAATACAGACCATAACATAATTTACTTTTTCTTCTTTACAGCTACGGTTGCAGGCCTGGGAATAAGACTGAATTCGAATATTCGGCTAACTTGACGGAGGAGGAATTTCAGGAGCACCCGATTATTAATTGGGACGGAATAATATGGGTCAATAGGCCCCTATATTTGTGGGTTGTGCAAGTCATATTAGCTATGATATCTTTTACCGAAGCCATACTACTTGCTTATTTAGGTTACAAGGTAAATTAATTATGTCATCAACTAAATTGAAACGACCGTAAGGGACCATCTATTAATTACGTCACACTGTCAGGGAGTTTATAAAGGGTGATACGAGGATGCGGGTAGTCGGCCTAATAAAATACAAAGGTGATATTATACTTTCTCACCGCCTGCTTGCAAATATCTAATTATGTGGCAAGCAAACCCAACGTTAAGACAGTCATTGCCGTAAATCTTCAGGAGGCAACTCATTGGCACAAGATACTGCTTTATTGTCCCATCGGTGCATAATTTACTTTACTACTTTAAATAACATGCCTTATTAACAATATGACTCATATTTTCTACCAAGACATTGATAAAATATTTGTTTTAATAAAATCATTATTCTCAAATTAATCATATTTTTCCAGGGTAATATATGGCAACAAGTGTTATCATTTCACTTCATTTTGGAAATGGTGAATACAATACCATTTGCATTGACGGTAAGTTTTTGCTTACTCAAACATTATTAATTAGTCATATAAATAAAAAAGTCACCCATAAAAAGTTAATTTTGTTATGATTTGAAACACGTTTTCTACGCCCTCAAGCAACCAAGTAGACACAACCTATTAGCACGAATACATATTAGGTGTATTAAAATATTATCAACATTTAATCAGAACTTTTTAAATTTATGCCAACTGAGAGTTATTGCTAGATTTTTTTGAAGAACAGAAAACTGTAATAAAAGCATAACATAATTATTGATTATTAATTATAATCCTTGGTGTCGCCTAAAGGCCTAACTGTAATCACAGTCGGGCCTGATTAATTATTTGATGGTGTCTTGACGAATACCCCCTTCAATTCCTCTTTGGTCGAAGGCTGTTGATATGACTCGATCTCGAACCCTTTTCAGCTCATCCTACATGAATTCATGACTAAACATAGTGCAGGTCAGCGCATATTCACTTCGTGAGTTAGTGATACGTGGCATGCATACCGATCAGCTTCAGCCTACTCGACCTCCCCCTGGCACTAAAACGAGTTCTGTTTTCTCTCTAAAGATAATACTCATGCAGGAGCCGTCGCCATATGCTACCGTTTTTTAACAAACCAGTGAATCTGGGTAGCGACGGTTCGCTAACTGAGTCCTTGTTGCTATTTGAGCAGTTTCTCAAGGGTGTATCAGTATGTCGATAGTTTCGTCTAAACAATTAATGCGAGATGCGTATAGGTCAACTTCTGATGAGCCTTTGATAAGTTAAGCCGACGGGGTTTATATTGGGCATCCCAGAGAGTCAATTTCCCTATACACCTGTTGAAATTGCTTAAATAAATGAGTAGTTACCGTTTTTATCATGGTAATGGTTGCAACTTAAAGCGGTTATAGAATGACTCAAATTGATTGCTCACGAGAATATTTTGTCATTGACCACAATGCATATTTTCATCTAAACATGTTATTCAACTTTGATCTTATCTTACAAGGAACTGTTCCACTCATGCTTATTTTAGAAGACCTTATATATTTTTTTAAATGAAGTTAAACTATGCCCATTTTGTTTTCAGTTGCCGTTTCCACCGCTCAGAAACCTTTTCATTCCAGTGTTTCTAAACTGTTGGCTGGCAAAGAGGTCGCTCGAGAACATGTTTGTAAGTTTCAACACCTTTTAACACCACCTGCTTGTTCATGCCATAATAAATGCATTTCAATAACCCGCTGGTCACTAAAGTGATTTGAATTTTAAACCAACTATACAATTCGTAGGAAAACGACCCAAGAGTTCTTATTTCGTTAAAGTTGAGTTGAGTTTTAGTTAGTATAAATGTGTTTTATAATTATGTATAGTAACTAGTAGATGTTAATACCACTTTAAGATCGCTATTAAGTTGCGTAATTTAAAATACAATTGGGTTCTTCGTAATTTAAAATACAATCTATCCTTGTCCCATGTTATTTGGGTTCGGATTAACACGTTTTTTTCTTCAATTTTACCTTGTCAATCGTCACACCATCATTTACTCCTTTAAAATTATTCCTCACACAATCCATCCATCTTTTTTGTGGTCTTTCTCTCCGTCTGTCAACATTTATATTCATCACTCTTTTAGTCACATTTGTTCGATCCCTCCTCATCACATATCCATATCAAGACCCTTATCGTAATATACGACATCCATCGTAGCTCAAGTCGAAAGGTATGAAGACGTATGAAGACTCCCTTTCATCTTTTCTGTAACATGCGCCACTTTCAAAGTTCCTTGTATATGCTTATTTCTTACTTTAAGGGGAAAGCACCAAGGTAGCCTGTGAAATTCAAATTGTCTTAAGTTTTTCTTGCATTTTGCAGGTCAGTGTCAGGCTGTACAATAAACAAAATATGATTCGCGACCGTAACACGTTTGTAGTTACAGAATTATAAATCATTAATACAACCCTTAGTTTATTTGATCCCGTTCGATGACTATTTCATGAAAAGTCATTCAATGGGATTAAATGAACTTAAGGAGGTTGTATTGATGATTTTAATGATTATAACTCTGTAAAGTTTGTTACCGTCGTAGGTACCCTGGCTGGCGCTTTCACCCTAAATGTGTTTAATTTAATAGACTCAGTTGCTGTTTCTACATTACCTGTGGCTGTAATGGTGGCATATCATCTCAATGTGTGTTAGAATATTAAATTCGGGCGCCATATTTACGACATTATTTAGTATGTTTTTGTTGCAATGGCATGAGTTCAGATAAAAATATAATACACGACACTTAACATAAACGGTTATATTATCTCCTAGGAGGTCTGTAATGTAGAGCATTTCCCTGGAGATCAAGGGGTCTTCGTCTTGGGCGAGCTTGCATCCCTCGGTGCACTGAGGATCTCAACCCACCCCCCCCCCTCCCCCCTCTCTCTTTATCTGAGGGTCTTAACTCTCTATTTTCGCTCGGAAGTTAACAGAAACTTCTTCATTACGTTCAAGAATGAATACAGCGCCCGTGACAAAAAAAAACTGCTGTCTTTGTTGACAAAACAGAAACTTCTAAGAATGAATACAGCGCCCGTGACAAAAAAAACTGCTGTCTTTGTTGTCAATTTACTATTTGGTTCTTACGCGGACTTCATACAAAAATGTATTGTTACCAACGCATCCAATGTTGTTTGGGGTCAGCGAAACATATTTTATTCTTTCACTAGCTCGTGCCCGCGACGTCGTCCACGTGGACTTAGATCATTCTCAGTCTGTTACTTGTACAGGCACTTGCAGACATTATCATCCGTATCAGGGCGTATCGTAGTACCGTTTTTAGTCAACCTTAAAAGATAGGCATATGCTGTCGCGGTCTTTTTTTAAGACCTTTTTAAGAGAAGTAATTTCCTCCTACATTATTTTTGTGTAACTTTAACCGTTTACGCAGCGCACGCAACGGACGCTCTCAGAAAGAATGAATTTTCCCCGTTTTTGCAACATTTTTCATTGATGCTCCGCTTGTATTGGTTGTAACGTGATGATATATAGCCTTCGATAAATGGACTATCCAACATTAAAAGAATTATTTAATTAAAACCAGTAGTTCCTGAGATTAGCACGCTCAACCAAACAAACAAACAAACTCTTCAACTTTATAATATTAGTATAGATTAGTATGGATTCAATGTCAACCGTCATGCGATCCTTCACCCCTTTTTCTTTTATATAATGGTAGGACTTTCTCGATGTACATACTGACGTTTGCGCTCTATTACAACTTTTCAATTTGTCTTATTTCAGAACGATCTCCACAGAGCTATGCAAAAATCCCAATCAGCCCTATCGCAACAGCTGATGATATTGTGCGTCACTCTACTATGTCTGGTGTTTACAAGGTACCTAAACAGTACATATTCTTTTTTTTTTATATTAAGGTAATCTGTTTTGATAACATAGATTTTTTTCCATAATATTTAAGCAGCCAATAATGTTTATGGGATTTTTATTCAAAAATCTATTAATTGTTTCAAAAAAGACTAAAACAAAACAAACTAGATTTAAAATAAACTGTGCAATTTGCCTTTAGGCTTCGTTATATTGTTCTGTGAGAGTCTCATTGAAAGTCTTTATAGTACCTACCTTCATAAATATGTAGGTACTATAAATACTTTCAAATTCGGTATGATGAGGTCTACTGCCCACGGCGCGGCGGTGCGCTGTTGTTATTTGGGATTGAGATATTCGAATAATTTCAGCGTACATTCGTCAGTTGTATTACGGTTAGAAAAATAACGTGATAATAATATTTATTTATTTATTTCACAGGCACATACAGATATCTATTACAAAACTAGCTGTGCCCGGCATGCGTTGCAATGCACCTTTTTTAACCTACCTACCCTACCTACCCTACCTACCCTACCTACCCTACCTACCCTACCTACCCTACCTACCCTACCTACCCTACCTACCCTACCTACCCTACCTACCCTACCTACCCTACCTACCCTACCTACCCTACCTACCCTACCTACCCTACCTACCCTACCTACCCTACCTACCCTACCTACCCTACCTACCCTACCTACCCTACCTACCCTACCTACCCTACCTACCCTACCTACCCTACCTACCCTACCTACCCTACCTACCCTACCTACCCTACCTACCCTACCTACCCTACCTACCCTACCTACCCTACCTACCCTACCTACCCTACCTACCCTACCTACCCTACCTACCCTACCTACCCTACCTACCCTACCTACCCTACCTACCCTACCTACCCTACCTACCCTACCTACCCTACCTACCCTACCTACCCTACCTACCCTACCTACCCTACCTACCCTACCTACCCTACCTACCCTACCTACCCTACCTACCCTACCTACCCTACCTACCCTACCTACCCTACCTACCCTACCTACCCTACCTACCCTACCTACCCTACCTACCCTACCTACCCTACCTACCCTACCTACCCTACCTACCCTACCTACCCTACCTACCCTACCTACCCTACCTACCCTACCTACCCTACCTACCCTACCTACCCTACCTACCCTACCTACCCTACCTACCCTACCTACCCTACCTACCCTACCTACCCTACCTACCCTACCTACCCTACCTACCCTACCTACCCTACCTACCCTACCTACCCTACCTACCCTACCTACCCTACCTACCCTACCTACCCTACCTACCCTACCTACCCTACCTACCCTACCTACCCTACCTACCCTACCTACCCTACCTACCCTACCTACCCTACCTACCCTACCTACCCTACCTACCCTACCTACCCTACCTACCCTACCTACCCTACCTACCCTACCTACCCTACCTACCCTACCTACCCTACCTACCCTACCTACCCTACCTACCCTACCTACCCTACCTACCCTACCTACCCTACCTACCCTACCTACCCTACCTACCCTACCTACCCTACCTACCCTACCTACCCTACCTACCCTACCTACCCTACCTACCCTACCTACCCTACCTACCCTACCTACCCTACCTACCCTACCTACCCTACCTACCCTACCTACCCTACCTACCCTACCTACCCTACCTACCCTACCTACCCTACCTACCCTACCTACCCTACCTACCCTACCTACCCTACCTACCCTACCTACCCTACCTACCCTACCTACCCTACCTACCCTACCTACCCTACCTACCCTACCTACCCTACCTACCCTACCTACCCTACCTACCCTACCTACCCTACCTACCCTACCTACCCTACCTACCCTACCTACCCTACCTACCCTACCTACCCTACCTACCCTACCTACCCACCCTGCCTACCTACCTACCCTACCTACCTACCTACCCTACCTACCTACCTACCCTACCTACCTACCCTACCTACCTACCCTACCTACCTACCCTACCTACCTACCCTACCTACCTACCCTACCTACCTACCCTACCTACCTACCTAAACTTTACTGAATAGCAATAAACGTTTATATGGGAAAAAGAAAAGGGCTGTTTTTACAGTTTTCCCGGCAATTATTCGATTTTTTTTCGTTTTAAACCTTCCCTAGACCTCCACAAACATTTCAAGACCAAGATAAGATAAATCCGTTCAGCCGTTCTCGAGTTTTAGCGAGACTAACGAACAGCAATTGATTTTTATAATATAATATATATATATATATATTATATCTGTTCACTACATTGTTTTATTTTTAAAGAAACTGTAATTAGGCATTTTCAATTGCATTGTTGTAACTTAAAAGCAAACGTTACTTTTTCAGTGTCTGTGGCATCCAGCACTTCCAACGCGCGGGCCATCGCCACCTGAACCTGTTCCAAGCTACCTACTTCGTAGTGGTGACTTTCTCGACAGTGGGCTACGGCGACTTTGTACCTGATATATGGCCATCACAACTCTTTATGGTTATTATGATAGGGGTTGCGCTGGTTGTCTTACCCACACAGGTAAATGCATTTTTAAACCGAACTAGAAACTTGCGTTGAATTACTGCAGGACATTGTAGACTTTGTGGTTGCTCCGAGGGAAATGTCAAACGTTCTGGAGGTTGACGCGTGTTTAAAGCTCGGCAAGTAACAAAGGAGATAAATTAGATTTACAAGCACTGACACTGACAGGATGTTAAAATATATATATATATATATTGGTCATTTAACTAAAAAGGTAATTAACTTTTTACTGAAACAGCATTCTTTCATTATTGCGGTCCACCGAAGCGACCACGCATGGATAAAAATATTACTACTTAAAAAGAGCATTGACTGCTTCAATACGTCTTTTGTTTGTGAGTTTAAAAACAATTAGTCGGAGTAAAATGAAGTCGTGGTCAAATTAATTCAGCCTTTCACCCGTGGCGACATACAAAACACGCGGTTGATAAAGGTGCTACCATGCTACATGCGCTCAAATCGGATGCATCCTTTGAAACATTGATGCTGCCATAACTTCGTAGAGAGACGGATACGTAATTTTCGCATTTACTGAATAGATACACCCAAATCGTTACCAAATGTATATAGAGAACAACAAATCTCATGTCGTCGTGGTCATCATGATCATTCTACAAAATCTAACATTAATTGTTGCTAATAAAATGATTGATGAAAATTAGAATATCCTTCCTAAAGTAGATTTAGCTTTTGGAAGGGTAATATTTAATGCAGGTTATACATTCAGTGTTTCTTTTACTTCTAGATCAGCAAACATGTGGGGATACTTTTTTTAACATTTATATGAGTCATGGAGAAAAAACGACCGCTTTCATCAAGGACTTGTAAGGCTCTCTAATTTTACCTTAGATACTATCTAGCGTTCAAAATAGTAGTCTTTTTACCAATAAGTTGCTTCCAAAAAAAGGCAATGACCTTCAAATAATTAAAAGGACCACATTTGAACCGTCGTAACATGTTCTTAATTTGAGTCATTTGTTAGGAAAATACATCCATCTGCTTAAAGGTGCTTCTATTACAATAGGACAACTTCACTTCCAGGTAGAACATCACGACGACTTGATGTTCGAAGTGTTTATTCAGACGTATTACACTAGAAACATTTGTAACAGCGATAACGGCCGTGTGTGAACGGTCTCGCTGCATCTGCCTGTAGTGGCGTTGTCACAACCACGCATTACTTGTGGTTGCGATCTACGAGTAGTTGCAGTTGCCCTACAACAGAATCGCCTTTGCAACTTTATCTTATTTCGATATGGTCCACCCTCCACCGCTTGCGTGTGACTGCCGCGAGTAGATGTGTTTATGACCGCGATGTCGCGAGTATTTAATTCACATTTATATTTTTCGTAGCGATGTTTCTATTTCTAACATACGAAAATTACGTATCTTTTTTATATTAGCGATATATTATAATATTCGTAAATACATTAATTAGTAAAAAAAACGTTATAATTATTGGTTTGTAAGGTCCTAGCATGAACGTGCGACGTAACCGTAAAATAAATTCGAATAATTATAAAGCGAAGAATAAGCAAATGCTCACTGGATAAGTAAGCTGAAGTGGAATGGGCCGATCATATTAGCCGTAGACGTCTGGGACTTGCGCTCACCTCATCAGCTCTAGTTCCTCGAGTTGGGCGAGTAGAGTCTGTCGGAAATCCCCACAAAATAAAACAGTAATCCTTTCCATGATGTGGTCGTTTCGACGGATGTCTTGCAGAGTGCGATTGACTGCTTCCACAGCCTTCTTATGCGCCATCGTACACTCGTCCCAAACGATCAGGCTGCAATCGGCATGAATCATCGCCTTGTCAGGGGCGTCCAGGAAAAACGTTTCACCCTCCTGTTGATTGACACTTCGTAATGTTTTTTCATATACCGACTTTTGTTCCATCTGTAAGGTTCCCAAAATAATTGTTTACAATTTCGGCCATCACAGAATAGCTGTAGTTTGTCTCCGCTGCATATTCTCTTCTTATAAGACCTTCAGTGGTTCCCAGCGGCGACGACGGGGTCCGCATGTTTATGCGGGCCAAAGCTTGGCTGGAAGAGCGTGACGAACTGCGCAACTATTCCAGCACGCTGGCCCAAAGTAGTCTAAGAACACCGTGTGGTTTTAGACAGTTAGGCCAAGGCCGATATTTTTGAGACCAAAAAAACTTAGAACAGGAAAAAAAAACAACAAACAAAACAAATGGAATGGAAATGGATGGATGGTGGATGGTTGGAATTATCTACAACTTTGCCGTTTACTTTTATTCGATAGGAGTTGTAGTTTTCCCGGAAATCGCGATATACCGTTTTTAAAAGTTCACCCCCTTACCCTTCCCGACCTCAAATTCACGTAAATTATTTTTCCTCTTTTTTATATATTTTCTTCCTTGTGCAACGCGTGTCATCCTGTTCTAATTTTTTTTCAGTTTTTACCATTTTTACAAAGGCTCGACCTTCGTCTCAGTACGAGTCAGACCCCTACACCTTCCTCAGGGCGAAGGATATTCATTAGGATTTCTACACGCTTAAAAAATGTTAGATTTGAACTGTGATCGAACTCCTGTGAGTGAGCCGCGGCAGCAGAAATAATCGTATTTCCGTAAACATTCTTCATTTTTAACGAAGGGATTGCGGCTACAATTAAATTTAGCCGGCCAATCCTTATTTTTTCCCTTTTTTTCATTCCCATCTTTAGCAGTTTCAATAAAGAAAACAAATACACTCGACGGCAATGAAATTCACATATCAGAACGCGAACGCGAACGTTAGCAAACGGATACGTGAATTGTATGATGCCGAATTATTAATTATGCCGAAAACATTTTGATTCAACGATTTAAATTATACCATCCGAGCGAAATTAATATAAAAATATTACTTCCCTATTTAAACTGGATTTTGTTAACAATTTTACGGGTCTTAATTTATTTGCACGGATCCCTAATTGTTTTTTCTAAAATAAAAATAACTTAAGTTACTCCTTATAACATCAGCTATCTGCCAGTAATAGTCCCGTTAAAATAAGTTCAGCCGTTTCGGAGATTACTCGGAACCATCAGACAGACAGACAACTCTTATAAAAAAAAAATTTAAGCACCGCATATACTTTCATAAGCATTCAGTAAAAAGCTGTTATTTTGAATAAATAATTATTCAAAATAACAGCTTTTTTGAATGAGTCTTGAGAATCAGTATTAATGAATGGATAACTTTTGCAGTTCGAACAACTTGCATTTACATGGATGGAGAGACAAAAACTTGGAGGGTCATACTCGTCGCATCGCGCGCAGTCGGAGAAACACGTCGTCGTGTGCTCAACGACCCTACATGCTGATACTATTATGGATTTTCTAAACGAATTCTACGCCCATCCCCTACTTCAAGACTACTATGTAGTGTTACTGTCTCCAATGGAACTCGACACGACTATGCGAATGATATTGCAGGTAACTTTCATAAAATAATTTTCTTTTTTTTAAATATAAAGGGTCTAAATAGAGTTACTTAAAAAACCGAGAGCCACTTATTTTGTCCGTAATTGTGATTTTGTACTGGATGTGGACCATACCTAGGATTTCTGGGAACCATCTTATTACGGAGATGGAGATATTGAACGTCAAACTGCGTAGATGATGGCAGACACATTGTCGCCAGCCCAAATCTCTTAGGATACAATTTCGAAAGTTGGATAATATGTATTTTTTTGTCGTACGCTTCCACTAAGAAAGTAAGAAATAATCAAAAATACATTTTTAGTAAAATTGTATTCCTTGGGTTTAATCTCGATACTTTGATACGTAATATTTTAAATGTAGTAGTGGTGGCTTTTTTTTTGGTGTAACTATATTATAAACTCGAAACCCCCCCCCCCCTCTATTTTAAAACCCCCCTTTGGGGGAGGCCTATGTCCAGCAGTGGACGTCTTTCGGCTGAAATGATGATGATGATGATGATATTATAAACTCCACATAACTAACGAAATATTGTATAACGATGTACCAAAAAAATATTTCCAAACTGAATTATTTCAGCGTAAACAGGATGATTTAGGCATTGGCACGTGAGGGTGAAATCCGAAATTGCCATTTCCTTTTAAAGTCTCGATAAATATAAAAAAATACACAATTTTGGTTTGACATCGTTGCACGTCGCAACTCTATTTGACAAACGTTTTAATGTGCATTTATAATATTTCAGGTTCCTATTTGGGCACAAAGAGTGATTTACATCCAAGGATCCTGCTTAAAGGATACCGATCTAATAAGGGCACGAATGAACGAAGCTGAAGCGTGTTTTATTCTGGCTGCCAGAAATTATGCAGACAAGACAGCAGCGGATGAACACACCATACTGAGGTAAAAGTTTAGTTCTTTATTCTTAGTACGATCAATTATTCGTGAAAAAGACCGTGGCTATTTAATAACAGCCACACGGGTCGAGGTCTAAGTTCTTCTAGGTTAAGCAGCGCTTGCCACGGTCGGTCTGTGAATATCCATCCACGAACCATTCATTACTACCGACTTTCCTTCATGGGCAGTCGCTCCAACAAACTACCTATCTACTACGAGACTAGAAGCCGTCCGCAACAAAATTGGAAAAAGGCTACCGCATCTCAAGCCATTTTTACACATTGTTTTCATCATCATCATTCCCCTGCCCTTATCCCAATTTATTAGGGGTCGGCGTAGCAGTCTTCTTCTTCCATACTTCTTTATTACTGTCATCTCAGCAGGTGACTGGTGTTTTCTAGCCATATCTTCCTTTACATAATCCATCAAAATTCATACTCAAAACTTTATAACGACTTTTTCCTCATTTCTTGAGATGTTTCATTTACATCGCCTTAATCTATCTGCATCGGGTCTTCAATAAAAAATATTGATTTATTCAATATTTTGTCATTACATCGACAAGTGAAGCCGCTATCAAAGGACAATAAAGATAAACTACTTCGCTATATTTTGGAGACATTAGAAGCGTCGGAACTGCCTACTACAAGCAGGGATAGAATTCAAAAAGTTATTAAAATCTTTACCGTAGCAACTTCAAGATTTTGGAAAAAATGTTCCCTTAATATTATTCGATTTCGTTGGAGAAGATGCACAGGAAAGCCGCCGCAAAGATATCAGATATTACAGAGAGCATAACACCAGGAAGATGATCAGGAATCAAACTAAGAAAGATCTAATGAAAATTTTGCGAATATCTTCAGATCCTGTAATATCTAACATCAGAACAAAAAACATATAATGCCAATTGAGGCACTTAATCTTTTACAAGAACCAGAAGTTGTGTTAGATAAGGATAATATAACAAATTATAACAAAGTACAATCGGCCAAGTTAAATAATTTACATCGCACACATCGGTAACTGTCATTGTACGAGCCAGTAATGTCCATATAGCCGCTCATTATTATTTTTTTTTTAATCTTTACCCGTGTACACGGGTATACCTCCTCTGGCAAACCTCCGTTTTCTTGTAACCTTCACCTCATGCTGTTAACCATATTCGCGCATATTTTACTATTTTACGCCCATCCTTATCCGACTTAAACGTTTTTTTCATTGCTAAAAATCAGCACATTGTTCTCCCAATCAAAATTGATGTATGACCTAGCAAAGTGTAGTCGGTTTTGTCGGAGCGCAGTGGACAGCAAAGGTGCGCGCTGGCTTGCTGCAACGTAATCCAGCAGAATGTAGGTGATTCCTCACAGTTTGTAAGCAGATATATTCTTGGACATATTGTATATTCTCCCCGCCTACGTGTATGCTCCTTTTGGAGCTGTTGGTCATGAGCTTGGTCTTCGACAAGTTCATCTTCAGTCCAACCTCAAGGCTTGCATCGCTAAGATCTAGTAGCATTTGTTTTAGTCCTGTGGCTGTGGGGGAGAAAAGGACAATATCATCAGCGAAAAGCAGATTATTCAACCTTGTTTCACCGACGACAAGCCCCTTTGACTCCCTTGAGGTTGTCAAACTTTGGACCTAAGCTCTCTAACTTAATAGCAGCTGTACTATGGGTGTATATGTTGCGCAAAAGATGTATGTGTGTAAGTTCTATGTGTTGTTTTATGAGGGCATTAAATATTGCAGAATGTATGATGCTGTCAAAGGCTTTAGAATAAATAGTCAACAAAAGCAAGATACAAAGGAGTTTTATATTTTTGATATTTCTCGACTATTTGATTAACGGTGTGTAAGTGATCGGTGGTGGAAAGTTCTCGACGGAAGCCTGCTTGTTCTGGAGGTTGTTTAAGATCTAATTGGCCAGTTGCGTTTTTCAATGACTTTGATGAAGGTTTTATAAACATGAGAAATTAGACTGATTGGCCTATAATTATTGATGTCGGACTTATCGCCTTTCTTATGGAGAAGTATAATATTGGAATGGCAAAAATTTGATGGAAGACGAAGAAGTACGAAGAATGTCGTTGAACAATTTTGTAAGGTAAAAGAGCTATGGTTCACCCATTCTAAGGGCTTCGGTGCTGACACCATCTTCGCCGCAGGATCATCATATTTCAATGTGCTTAATGCATCTCGGACCTTTACTTCTGATATGGGTGGTATATTTTCGGAACATGAGTAGCTGGATACAGATTGTCTTTTTGATGAATCGGAATAAAGATTCTTATAGAATGTTGTGCATATCTCTAGAACCTTATCTCTGTTAAATTTTTTAACGCCTCGGTTGCCTGTTAGACATGTGATCCACGATGTATGGTTGGTGATTCCTTGTTTAGCTATTTTCAGTGATCGGTTCTTTTCTAATGCATTTTGTATTCGTTTTTTATTATAATCTCTAATATCTTTTCTGATGCTGCGCTTGACTTCTTTATCTTTTAACCTATATTGCAAATCTCTGTTGGTTGTTCTTAGAGCTTCTCTCCTTTATTAGTTTCTTAGTTTTCCCTGTTAGTTTCTTAGTTCTATGTTTATTTTGTTTTACTACTTTACTGGCTTTTGTTATACTTTTTAAAATTTCTTTATACAGCAAATCCACACGTTTTTCTTAATTTTCTAGTTTGTTAACTCTAGATTGAATTCTTTTTCACCGGTTGTTTTTTTACAATTTGTTTTTGAATAATTTTTTGCGTTGCATTTTAATGTTTAGTTTTATTACTGCGCACCTATGATCCGAACTGAATTATAATTGGTTAATAACTTGGACATTGTTTATAATTTTTTTGTTTGATGATAAAATATAATCGATTTCATATTTTGTTACGCTATTTTTTGAGATCCATGTCCACGGTCTTTGCTCTTTCTTATAGTAGAAGGTGTTGCCTATGCTAAAATTTTGACCGAAAGCGAACTGGATCAGTCGAGATCAACGTTCGTTTCGGTTTATATAAGCTCATTGTCCATGTCTTGCTTTTGCCCTATTTTGGTGTTGAAGTCACCTAGAACAAAATTCCAGGTGCTTCGGTGTTCATCGCACGCTTTATTTAAAAGGTCATAGAATTCCTCTATTTCAGTGTCAGGGTGGGTACACTTGGACTATGGTCAATGTTTACGAACTTGATATTTTAAATTTTAAAACCGCAATTCTTTCTGAATATGAAATAAACTCTAAAATGTTGTTTTTCCATCTTTTTGCCACTAAAAAACCCACTCCGTAGAGTCCTCCGGCCTGTGCATAGTAATAAAATATTCTGTTTTCTCTTTCTATTGTTTCTTCTCCGTTTCTTGTTACTTCTGCCAGCCCTACTATATCCCAATTTATCTCTTTTAATGCATTTTCGACCTTAAGTAAATATAGTAGATCATCTGTTTGTAAAGTTCGAGTATTATAAGTTAAAATGTAAAGCGTTGTATAATTTGTTTTTGTATATTTTTATTTTGCTATTTAACATAATAACAGGGTAATTGCAAATGTTTTACTTTTAAATTAATTCATTTCGGTTACTGTTAATAATGATTTCTATTGCAATTCTTTTAATTTTATAATTTAGTGTAAAATTTCGAGACAATGTAAAAATTGTTACTGAAATAAACGAAATGAAATGAAAAAATAGAGTTCCTACACACAACCCTTGAGAATCAATCGCTTACTCTGGTACGGGGGCCTTTTTCAAAACCTTTTTACGTTCAAAACGCAATCAAACTAACTAAAGTTACAGACTCCCGAAACTACAGTTATTTTGTACTATATAATGTTTTTTTTTTTAAGTCGCTTGTATATTTTTTTTAGATAACCTCTGAATAACAGGCATCCTCTCTCTGTGGTACATGTTTCCACGTGCGTGTTTTTCCCTGGTAAGGCAGAAATGTGCCATATAATTGGAGGCGAGCAGGCCTGTTGTCATCAATCGGGCACGAATCCAAACTTCAGGTTGTTACTAGGAATTTCCCTAATAGAAATCCCAATAACTCTGCCCGACCCGGATATCGAACACAGAACTGCTCACCAGTAGCGCTATAGACATCTAGACCTACAAGGTAGTTAATTTTATAATTAATCCTTATTTTCAGATCGTGGGCTGTGAAAGACTTTGCACCAGCAGTGCCGCAATATGTGCAGATTTTTCGACCTGAAAATAAATTGCACGTTAAATTTGCCGAGTTTGTAGTTTGTGAAGATGAATTTAAGTATGCCCTTTTAGCAAACAACTGCACTTGCCCAGGAGCTTCTACGCTTGTAACTCTGCTTCTCCATACTAGCCGGGGCCAGTAAGTTTAACTAAATCAATAATCGAAACGTAGCAGTAGGTCCTTTTAATACTGGTACTCATAATTAAGAAAACTCTTAAAATTTACAACATTTCTTCGAGTTTAGAGACAATCAATGTATTTCGTAAAACTTTAACCAATATCGGTAATGTTTAATATTTTGCAGCAAATATGTATCGCAATTCGCTATACTTTTCCTCCATTTGTCCCGGTTTTATTTTTCAATTTTGAGCTATGTGTAAATATTATAATCATTCATGCGCGTATCCAAGACTTTTAGATTCAAACTATGGTGCACAGATCTCGGAAAAAACCTCTAACATAATATTGCGTTTATTCTTCATTGAAGTTTGAAATACAAATATCCTGATAAAGGATATTTTCGCAATGTGCGTGCGACAAGCCTAGCACGGCTCATTGTTGCACGCTGACCCCAAACCACTAGATAGTCGTAAAATTGATGATATTTAGAAAGTTTTAACTTTCTTACAGGGAAGGCCAGCAATCACCTGAAGAATGGCATCGACTGTACGGTAAATGTTCGGGAAATGAAATTTACCACATTGTTTTAGGTGACAGTCGATTTTTTGGTGAATATGAAGGAAAAAGTTTCACCTATGCTAGTTTTCATTCGCACCGGAAGTAAGTTCAGCCTAGATTTGTAGACATTTGTAAAAGGAATGTAACAAGTACAAGTAACGTGATTTTTTCAAGGTACGGCGTTGCTTTAGTTGGAGTGCGACCAGCTGAGTTGCCTGAATTCTATGAAGAAACCATTCTGTTAAATCCTGGGCCTCGTCATATAATGAAAAGTAGTGACACCTGTTATTATATGAGCATTACAAAGGAAGAGAATTCTGCTTTTGTTGTGGCTGAAAAACAAACAGAACAGAAAGTTACAATACCAAAAGACCAAACTGCCTGTAGTCTACTTTCTAATGAGAAGAAACCAGGTGACGCAGAGGAGGTTTCTGAGCAGCAGAAAAAACCAGACGGTAGTAGCGTCGCTCAATACGACCTTCCACAAGTGATTCTCCAAGCTCCCGCGAGTTCCACACCAAAAGCATCGCCATCACGCATCAACCAAGCTAATACTGTATCATCCGCTAATTTTACTGTCACTAGCTGTGAGTGTCACAGTTGGTAAACAACCAAAGTAGATCGAATGCATATTCCCTGCATATTATCTTTTATAACATGCATTCGGCTTACTTTCTTTTTTTACTTTGCTTATTGCTCGTTGTCTTTATTGGCGCAATATATAATCATACGGTCGACTCTGATTATTACGTTAAAGGCAAATAGCAACTCACTCATTTAAAAAACAAAAGTACTATGATAACGAGGCAATTAAGCAATTAAATTATTATGGGTAACTTCAAACAATACACAAAAAAGGTGTTTACAGTTTAAAGTTACCTTCCTTGTTATCGTGTACCTCTTCATAATCTGTGTAATGTAGGAAAATACACAAACCGGTCAGTGGCTTGGATGTGCTTCGTGTCAAGTAAAATCATCTCAATATATTTTCAGAAACTTAGCCCTCAAATTGAGTTTCACCAAAATGTAACGATTTTTGCATGTGTCGTTTGTTTGATAACATTGCATTTAGTAACATGGATTGAGGAGTGTGGGTTGATTTCGAAAATGATATAAACCATGTCAAAAATGCCAGATGCATCTTTGTTTGCACATTACTACCGTACCCCGGAAAGACTGATCTAATTATCGTCACAACATATTAATTATGCCACATAGCAAAATATTTTATTAAAAGTTGCCATAGGTACACGTATGTGGTATGCTTTGTCACGACTAAATTTGAACTGACTTGAGTTAAATCACTAACGCGCCTCGCGTCATGCGCTGTTTATGTATTTTTAATTTAGGTTGGCCCCGTTGTATTCAGAAGCATTTCTGGCAAGCAGTGCTTATCAGTTCAGCCCGAGAGATTCTGCAGCAGTTCACGTTTCGCTTGTGTGTTCCACGTTTTCGTTGCTTCAACGACGATGTTGAGATTCTCACTACCCCCTATCTGCTCATCTCATTATTGAGTGTTTTTCTGAGAGTAAATTCTCCATCGTTACTTATAGCACATACAGTGGTATTGACGGTAGAAAGAAGCACTTGGTCTTTCCGTTTTCCCAAACCATATTTTATTACCTTTACCGAAAATGCATGAGGCCACCCCAAAAGTTTCACGTCACCTTCAGGTATACCGCATTTCCATTTGTCTAGAGCTTCAACGTGATGACGTAGAACTTCGCATGATATATTTACAGCATATTTTAAGTTACCAAGACTGCACAAATTTTTTTGGGAGATTTTTTTATTGACTTCAAGTTTTTACAGCTCCTCTAAGCCAAGAGAAGCTGTACAATTTTTCTTACAATCGTCGTTGCTAGAGTCATAATGAACTATTCCAATTCTTTAGTTCACTACAGAACGATATTTTATAATTCCATTCAGAAATTTACCTTACATATTATGCTGACAGCTAATAAAATGATTAAAATGAGGATTTTGGACAGTAATTTGCACACTGAGTTTCATTGAAACATTTCGAAAAAAATTGCGTTCATTGACATTTGCGAATAAATTTTAACTACACTCCTGAAAGTGGTCGTCATGAATATTTTCTGGTAAAGTTATCTGTGAAAAAGCATCAGTTACTAATTTTAAAAGGAATCTTAAAATTTGTTATTTTAGGAATAATTGAGAAAAATAAGATATTTTCAAAAAATACTTGCAATATTCATTACATCGACAACAATGAACAAAGAAACAGACAAAATTGGCGTTTAATGAATGCACACGTGTCACACTATTACGCCATAGTATGAATTTGTCGATTTTGAAGTTATTCATAAATGAAAAAATAATACCAAAGGAAATTTAAAAAAAAAGTCGCGCGTGGCCAAATTTTCTTCGCCACTCCTCTAGGAACTCTATAAAAAAGTCCCGTGAAAATCCGAGCACTATAAACTTCGTTACACCTTTTGAGTATTTTTTGTCTAATAGTACTCGGCTATTTGTGATGCTACCAACTTTCAGAATTCATCTTTTCGGGGCCCAATAACGAGCTTACTTTCAACAACTTCTTTGATCAATGCTTTATGGTTCCCCTTAATTATAATTATGTTTGTAAACGAACTCAATATCTGTATATTATGAAGTATCATCGAACATTCATGCATCTGGTATTTTTGAATTTTATGGATGTTTCATGTTTATTAATTTTAAATATTATTTTATATTCTAGATAATTCACAGGTGCAGATTTTCATATTTCAGTGTTTAATAATTTCAATTTTGTAGTTACACCCTTTATCACAGCCATCACAGAAATGTGTTTATTACGCTCCCTGAAAATTAGTATTCTTTTGATATAAATTAATTAATTTATTACATCTATTTTAAAATATTTTTTTATTTGGAATGTTCTTTATCTACACAGCTAAGTATGGCGAGGGCCCATCGGGTTCAGAGTCTAGAACCTGTTTAAAAGATTCTCCAGGTACAGACAGTGCTACCGATAGTCATCTGTTATTACCTAAGCCCGATACCAACTTTCTTAGCCCTGATGCCTTAAATTACCGCCGAGGTAAGATAAAATAAATAAACCTTAAAATATGCATTTTAAAAATATTAGGTATAATAATAATAATAAAAACATTGTTGAAATACAGGAAGCCGAAGACCATCTATTCTTCCCGTCCCTGATATGGTAACGAGCAGTTTAAATATTGCGTCTGATAATCAGGACGAAGAAGCCGAAGTGGATGAGAGCGAAGACGAGTTGGAAGACGATGTTCCATGGCGATCGCCATCGGAAAAGATTGCGTAAGCACACTTGTGTATTGATCGCCTTCAATGCATCCACATGCACGCAACATTTTCAAATTATAGTAGGTTTAAATTTTCAAATTATTATGATTTTTACTTTTTTTTACCTATTTCGTATGTATAAAAAAAAAAGTTTTTTCCTTATTTCATGATTATCTCATTTAAAGATTTTTTTTTGTTTTCATTATTATTTTATATCGTTAACTGACTTATTTCGAAATTTATTTTTTCACTGTTTTAGCGTGTAATCACTTCTGTAGATAGCCGACCAGGATCACTCAAGCTGCATGAATACCGCACAGTACGTACTACATAGATCCATATACATACACGTCAGCTTCGGTATTTCAAATACTTCACCTTTTTTCGACTTGCTAAAATAATTCAGCTCTATTTCGTTAACGACATTACTATTGAAAACATAGCAATGATGCAGATGAACAGACTTACCTTTAGAAATAGTAGGTACAAATCAAAAATGTTCAGCAGAATTAGTTCAGAAAACCCGTATTAATCGACATTTATCTCGATCAAGAAAATTCTTGAATGTGCAAACTGGTGGCATAATGAAAATGGATAGATACGGTCAGTGACATAAATCGGCGTACAACAGTCCAAAGCTTCGGAGAGATTTAAAATTAAAACTGACCAATAATTAGACAAATGTTTGTAACATGAATAGAAGCGAATACTTCAAAGAGCATTATAATATAATAGCTATTGCCCGCGGCTTCGCTCGCATTAATTTAGAAAAAAAAATCTTAACACATTACTGAAGATCCTAAAATAAATATTATTCAATCATGATTCGAAAGTCACGTGGCGCCATCTATTTTCATAAGAACGTTATTGTTATTTTCCTCCTGAACAGTACTTATTTTCGTGATGAAAGGTACTCATGCCCGTTTCTGTACACCTGACAACGTACATGCAAAATTTCAGGATGATCGGTTCAGTGGTTTAGGCGTGAAATGGTAACAAACATACTTACTTTCGCATTTATAATATTTAAGTTATGATTCAAAATCATACTAAAACATTGCTAAAACATGGAACATTCTTTCGTTTCTTCGCAAGTCATCATTACACAATTGTTCTGTCAACTGACGTTGAAATGCACGAACGATCTTTCCCTCACATTATTGTTACGTTATTTCGGCCATTAGATCTCTTGCAAGTAACACTTATCGCAAGAACGAACATATAATATATCGACCTTGATTTGTCACATCCATTTTTATTTTGGTGTAACAATGTTCCTATTGTGTCGTCACCCTATGTAAAATGTTTACTGGTTTACACCTGTAGTTTTAGGGTGTACCATAATAAGAGGTGTGGTGTCATGTAATGTGAATGGTGAACGCAGCAAATTCTACATCTATCTTATCTTCAAGGCGCATAAAAGTAGACACCTTGCCTCCCTAAAGACTATCTAGCTATTTTCATTCACAAAAAAAGCATTTTTCAAAAATCAAAGGTTGTTTTTTCAACTGCATCATTTTGAGTATGACTTAGCTAACAGCATAATTATTTTACTTTCTTTATTCTCTGCTGCAACCACAAGCACCACAAGCATTAATTTTAATTGATAAAAATAATTTACATTCTGTAGTAAGCTGTATTTGACATACAGATACTTTAAAACTATTCTTGTTGCAATTGTGTGCGTTGTGTATCTGTATAATCCCCTGAGCGTAAACCCCCAACCGCACGGCCCGTACCCTTGCTCCAGTGATGACGTCACCACCAGCAGCTTCTCATCGCTGGCAGCCAGTGACATCGGGCACAGCGCCTGGCGAAATGATTATATGAGGTAAGCTATCATAAGAAATTTAAAACACCTCGGCCTTACACTTACAAGTCGGCATTTCACTTTACTGCATAATTTGGTGGGAAGAAAGTGGCGAAGGGAATATTTTCCTAAAATGCGTTGATTAATTAGCCAGGAATCGTTAAAACGCGACGTACTTTTTATGCATGATGAAATATCTCCACTCTTTATTTTTTTTTCAATACATCTTTAAACAGAAAAGTTTCCCGGTATCTCTTACAGAAACAGATATCCCGTGAATTAAAAAAAAGACTGTATATACAGGGTATAAGGGACAGCCGTCCACAGACTGAAGAAGTAAATTCAGTATATCATATATACTTAGATGACCGGTATAAGAAATTATTTCAGGAACGTTACGGGAATCCAATAAATTTGATTTGTTTTATTTCCTCAAATGTAATGTATCGTTGCCGTGGCAAAACGCACGTAGCGAAAGGTAAGCGTGACGACGAGTTTGATGAACTCTGTAGCTAGGCAGGAAGTGAACAGCTGATTTCACGCGTCGTTCGTTAGAGTATTTCAACATCCATTGTTGTTTTATTTTTTTATTTTAGCCGTATTATTTACATGAATGGAGTGCTGCGTACAGAAAATACAATTTTACATGAAGGAATAGTAACTGAAAAAAGGATAACAATATTAAAATTTTCCTGAAAAAAATCTAGTGGAATATGATACAAAATAAGGGGCTGAATGCACCCTGTTGAGTGGGCGGCACACCCGTTAGTTTGCGGAGGGCTGTCCCTTAACATCCTGTATTATTTATTATAGAAGATAAATATGTTCTTAGACATATATTTTACAAAGGTATATTACAAGTATTTTAAAACGAAGAACATCATATTTTGAAATCACACTACATATTTTTATATGTATTTAAAGTTCCGGTGTGCGTGTATATTTAAGTCTTTTCGTACTAAACGGGTCACTTGGATGGTGAACGGGTCACTTAGCTGTAGTTAGACCCGGTAGGTTGCGCTGTTATCGACATCCTAAAGAGGACAGGACAATGTCGCTCGGGCCAGCTAGTTAGTCTATATTAATTACTAGCTGAGCTCCACCGTTTCCTCATTTTGCTGGGCTATTGATGGTTGTAGCGAAATGTTAAATAGCCTATAACCGTACTCAAGAATGAGGCTATCAAATGCAAAAGAGGATCAAATCCGACTGGTAGTTCCAAAGACTAGCGCAGTCAAACAAATAAAAGAAAGTAACTAATTCAGCTTTATTTTAGTAGTACAAGTTTAATAATGTAGGTTATTCATAGTTGGTTTTCACCGGATTTGGAAACTATGAATAGGTACCTTGTAAGTCAAGTTGTCTCACTCAAAAGAAGGTTGAAGGGAACGATTAGGCAACACAATGCACCGAACTAGCAGGAATTGATATTCGATAGGTACTATTTTTTTTATTTTTTTTTTTGGGATGGGAAATCATCAAATGACCACCGCTCTGGGTGGAGCGGAAGGGAGTGTCAGACTTGTACTGACTAAAACCCATAAACCCATCCATGTTCCTTCTTTGCCCTTTGTGTTCCAGGGCCGCGGTATCTCTTTCGAACCATTCGGTAGGTACTAGGGATCCAATCCCGCAATTGCGAGATCCCGCGGGGTAGGGGCTAGTAGTAAAATTAAATTGTTATTATTTCATAAATCACTGTCATCATAGACTTTATAATTTCACGTTTTATATCTGTAATTACCTTTCATAAGTCGTGAAGTCGAACAGTGGGTACTCCGGATGCCCTAATTCCTCTTTTACTTGTTTTCTATTAGGTCTTAACTGATTCATCATGAACATATTTTTCTTTAGATACTGGGAAACGTCTCATTTTCACGTTATTTTGACAATACACTCTGGTTCGGTGCAAATATCAACAAATTACCACTGATAAACCATTTCTACGTCTTCCTCTTTCTAGAATGGTGGTCGGCTAAAGGTAGGTAAAACGAAATTAGAGATGTTTCGATTGCACATACAACGATTATATAAGCCGATGATTATATCACCTGTCTTGGAACGTCCTTTTAAGTACATTTAATAATAATTTACCCACCGACTACAAAAAATAATTACATTTTGAAAAGCAATTAATGGTACTATTTAACGTCTTAACGATGACTTGTCTTATCTTATGAATCGAACAAAATCGACACATGCCTAATAAATTCATATTATATTATAGAGTTTAGGTATTATTTAGTATTAATTTTATTTGTTCCTACAATATCACATTATTACCATGTTATTTTAACAGTACCTCCGATCAGCGATACCCTTGAAATCGAAACTTGGTGCAGTCACATAAATATTTCATCTATGTCCAGGTGGAAATGCAAGGGTATTGTTGTGTGCTGTGAAGCTACGATGTGAACTTGCGCCTATACTCTTTGTTATCATTATTCAGGGAACCCTGATGCGTACTCCAGAAGGCATTCGGATTCTTTTGAAAACTGATGGTAATTTATTTAACCTTGCCAGACTGCAAAAGTCCCCTGCACAAGAGTCTCTTGTACCACCATTACAGTGATTATGTATGCTGATGACCTCTGCTTTGTGGTGAACACATTCGAGAGTTTGCAGGCGATAGGTGGCCTCAAAGGGTGTGTGTAGGTGCACATGGACGTGTTAAAAAATAAGGTTCAATCTGAACATAATCTGTGGCAGTGCCCTCTCTGGCACCAATTTTTCACCTGGGTACAAATTTTTCAATATCATTTTTTATGAGTTACCTTCGGAGCTCGTAACCTGGGTAACAGTTCTCCTAGGCACACTACTGCAGTCTTGGTCCGGGGGACAGCAGAGGAGAAACGAACTGCGTGAGCTAGGTACATTAACGGGTTTAACTTTGCAATTCTCCAACAGCACCCACTATCATTTAAGACTATAACCCTCGTCCAACAAGTAAGAAAAAACACATTTGTGGGATACTCCGCTTATTGGACTGATCTAAGACCAATGCCATACTTCTTTCAGTCCTTTCCGAATGTTCCTCGCCCTTGTGATAATTGAATAAAAACGACTTCAAATTCGACCTAAAGAACCCGGGAGGAGTCCAAAATACTACGTCAATACACTATGTGCATCAGTACTTTCACCCGCACTTTACTTAGTAAATAATAAATGACGCAACTGTTCCGGTGCTGGTAGAACTGCTTCACCAATACTCAATAGTGCGATGAACTCTTTGATTCGCAGTCCGACCTTCAACCATGTGTCATAGGGCACTTACGTGTTTAGTCCCTTTACATATGCTCAGTTTATGCCCTTTACATATGGAGCCAGAAGTTCAAGATACCTATGCCACTAGAATGGAAGTCAGAAGAAGGCACTATGGATATTCCGATGGATAGTCTCGGTGTCACCTTAGAATTGAACTGGTGGGCACCCACAGACGATACTTTCGTACATTGTCTATGTCCCCCTGTCTGCAAAATATTTAGGACATATCAGCAAAGGCCCCTCCGAACGCAGTTCGTAAAATTGGGCATGTTATCTAACATACTGACGCTATCTATGAAATACCACTTCTCCGGAGACGTGGGTCGGCGCTTGTCATCAAAATAGACTATACAACAGAGGCACAGCCGCTGCCGCATGGGGTATACCACAGTTGCAGTTCCCAGGCCCAACTAAAGCCAAGTTAGATAAACTGTAAATTTAACTAGCTAGAAGCTAACACTACCTATCGATCATTATGAATTTAGGAGACAAGGAACTTGCAATACTGTGGTAATGCCATTGTCTTAGTCTAGTCGTTGTCATAATGACAATAACTGAAAACAACAAACATACTTCTTAAATCGGCATTTCATAGTGTAGCAAAATAAAATTCCAGAGGGCTTCGCCACTGATTAAATACTTATAATATGTAAAATAAAAATATAAGTTACAATAAAAAAAATATGATAAAGTACAAAAGGTATAATTGTGTCATGAGATAGGAATTTACTTTGGCCAATTCGCGATTGCTATTGTTTTTGGGAAAAGGATCCTAGTCTCGTCAAATGTCTGGCGGTCAGGGTGGAAACTTTCCATAATTTTTCGTGAAATTTTGATCCCCAATCACAGTTTTTTAAAAAAAAATACAGTTAGCAAGAAAATAGCCATTTTACACAAAACATTGTTATGATGCCAATCGATCCTGTTTCCAATACTGATCAAAAACTTCTATGGGACCAACCCAGGTTGGAGTACTAAAAAAGTCAGAAATTGGAAAAAAAAAATTCCATACATTTTGTGTGAAAAGAACCAAAATTTTATTTTTCATGTAGCTGCAACGGTTAAGGTAGTTCCCCTTACTGCCCCGTTGAAAGTTTCCACCCTGTATACAACAGTTGAAATAAATTCAAAGAAAAATAAATACTATTGTAAAAGGTATGTGATATTATAAGAACGACATTATATTAGTTTCACACTTGCGTTTCAGCATCGCAATTCAGTGCCGATTTATCCCAATTCAGTATTATAATACCAAGCAGAAAAAAATGCAAATAAATAGAATGCAATTACCAACGCTTGCATTAATGGCGTAGCGCATGCTAAACGCAGGTGTTATAGCCGATCTAGAACTCTTCAAATACTTTAGATACTAAGGTCTAGTTTACTTTTGCACATGTCCCTTTGCGTTTTCGAGCATGATAATTTCGTAAATTTGATGTTTAATGTTAAACACCACTTTATAATAAATAGACCTAAACACAGTCCTGATATACATGTTATGTTAGATGTCTCTGTAACGTTTTTTCTAGTAAGTATGTAAGATTTTCAGTTACACTTTTTTGTCACTTTTAATATTAAAAATATTTTAATTAACAGCTTTGCTTCGCCTTATTTTATGACGGAAATTAAGTAATATTTCTAAGTTTTAAAATATCTGCTTATATAACCACAAATAACGATAACGAAATGAGATATTTCAGGATCGTGAAAGGATTCCCACCGGTGTCTCCATTCATTGGAGTGAGTCCAACTCTCTGTTACTTACTAAAAGAGAAGAAGCCGCTATGCTGTTTGCAGTTGGCACAAGTTTGCGAACATTGTGCTTATAGAAACGCTAAGGAATACCAATGGCAAAACAAAACTATAATTCTTGCTGCTGATTATGCATCAAATGGAATATATAATTTCATCATACCTCTGCGAGCCCATTTTAGATCGAAGACTTCGCTGAACCCTATCATTCTACTTCTGGAACGCAGACCAGACATAGCATTTTTAGATGCAATATCATACTTTCCATTAGTTTACTGGATGCTGGGTAGCATCGATTGGTAAGTACTCAGTGTGAATTCACCAATATATAGTTAACAAATGAATAAAGTTATAGTAATAAAATACTTTTCATTCCAGCTTAGATGATCTGTTGCGTGCTGGAATTACATTGGCCGAAAATGTGGTTGTTGTTAACAAAGAATTATCGAATTCTGCTGAAGAAGACAGTTTGGCAGATTGCAATACAATAGTTGCTGTTCAAACTATGTTCAAGTAATGGTTTTTAATCATTTAACGGCGCTGCGCCTTGGCGAATTGTTAATTTCAAATGTTTTTAATATTCAGTGATTTAGGATTGATAGTTATAAATACATACTAATTTTTGCGCAGCGAACATAAACGACTTTCATGGTACTTCTACACGGTGCTAGTTACACGCACGAGTTACACGCATTGTGTCACTTTAAGGTCACCGCCGCCGTCGTTTCCGCGATGCATGTGACTACGTGCCCATAAAACTCGCACTGAGTAAAAGCACCATAAGTGTCATACAAGTGGTATTAGAGTATCAATCAAAAATATGTATTTGTTTTCAGGTTTTTTCCATCAATTAAGTCAATAACTGAGTTGTCACAATCATCAAATATGCGCTTTATGCAATTTCGAGCTCATGACAAGTACGCCTTACACCTCTCAAAAATGGAAAAGGTATCTATTAGTTCTAAATTATAATATCTAATACTTTAAGTTTGAATTATTAGGAAACATTATCTGCTTCCATAATACTTTTGTTTTTTAATATTTTTTTTAGCGGGAGAAGGAACGTGGCTCGCACATCTCTTACATGTTTCGCCTACCGTTTGCTGCGGGCTCTGTATTCTCAGCCTCTATGCTTGACACATTACTCTATCAAGCATTTGTAAAGGATTATGTCATAACATTTGTGCGACTGTTACTGGGTGTAGATCAAGCTCCGGGATCAGGATTTCTCACATCAGTAAGTTTTAAAGTATTAATACATACCTATATGCCTGTGCACCACATTACTGAGCAGAGCCTGGGGATCACACAGGGTATCCTAGTATGGACGCCAGTCTCTCACAAAGGTGCATATACTATGCATTTTGTTAAAATGTTATTCTTACAATTATATTTATTATAACTATGTGAACCTTTGTGAAGAGAGAAAATAAACATATTGTATTACTAAATTCTTGCGAATTTTTTGATAAAGAACATTTTTTTTAATGACGTTATTTAATTGCGCTGTAATTATACAAGCGAAATATTGCGAACGATTATAGACATTTAATAAAAGCTGTGATTTTTATCAAACATAGACAGGCTTTATTATATTCAACTTGGACTTCTAACAGATGAAAATCTCAAAAGAAGACATGTGGATACGAACATACGGTCGATTGTACCAAAAGTTATGTTCGACTACATGCGAAATTCCGATCGGAATTTATCGAACACAGGACACGACATTAGCCGATGCATCTCACCACGTGAGTATGTCGCCAAGGACACCATCAAAGTGGTTTTGGTCACGCCTCGCGAGAATGCGACCATCGCGTGCATCGGTGAGTCGGTTAACTCCCTACTCTCAAATATTTGTCTCCTTAAATACAGTCCTTTACTGCAGTTTACGCCTGAAAGCTATTGAACCATCACACACCATTTCAAAACTTCTAAATTCCAAATTAATTTAGTACATCACAAAGTTGCATATCAGTAGTCCGAGTCTTTGGACTGTATTTCGGGTACATTTTTTAAATCTTTTTTTTCTTTTTCTCGCGTTAACGCTACACTTTTTCCATTATTGTAACCTATCTACATACATTCTGAGCCTTACACTTGTGGAGTGTCTGTAATTAGTACCTAGCAATTTTTATATAACTTTCTACCTCTCACGCGATACTGTCTTATGGACTACACGTGCTTCAATTTTATGATTTATACGCAAAATGCTACGGCCGGATGGGTTAGGTAATCTAAGTTTAGCTTCATTGTGGACACGACAAACTATGCATAATTCCAAAAGCTGAAGTGTCAAATGGTAATCAAGAAGCTAACCTGAAAGGTATTAGCTGACCTGGACCAGTATTAAATTTCGCTATTGAACTCGATGATCGCAATCCCGCCTATTTTTTATACTTGTAGTTTGTGTTTTGCATGATGTTATAGAAACCTAGAATCGAACAAGATGAATGAATAATGAAAATTTGTTGCATTATAATAAAGGTGTAATACAGCATTGAGTTTATATTGGTATAACTTTATAAAATAGTATTTCTAAGAAAACAAAAGGGTGATCGCTGCATGTTTGAAGCCACCTGTACCAACAGGTTCAAATATATCACACTTTTCCATAGCAGTGACAGAGGACGAAAAAATACTAACATAGCGCTACTGCTTCTGCTTTATGCATGCTTTTAGCAAGAAAGAGTAGAAGTCATAAAATATACTCATCTTTCATGATTTAAACGACAGTTACGACATTGGACTGAATTCAACTACAATGCTCAAATCCCTAATATGAATAAAAACTTTATCCATTATTTTATCTTCCAAGATACAAACCTTTACAATGTCAATTAAAGTTGATGTAATTGAAATGTCGAAAGAACCAATTTGTGGCCGATGTGTTGTATAGTTAGGAAAAGTATTGGAAAACTGTGACACGATAGTTGCAGCAGGAGGAGGGCGAAGGCGGAGGATTTTCCACTTGCGGGCGCCGGGAGGCGGCAAGCTGCCTCCGTGGCTGCTACGGAGAACGCACGCCGGCGGTAAGGTCACTGCCAGAGACCTTTCACATGGACTTTTCAAAATAATAATATGATGATAATGGGGTCTGGTAGCGAGGGTATCGTATTATCCGGCACTAACTTGGTTGTGAAGGTCAGATAGGCAGTCGCTCCATGTAAAATACTGATGTTTAGCTGCATCCGGTTAGACTGGAAGCCGACCCCAACATAGTTGGGAGAAAAATTAGCCAGATGATGAATGGGGTCTGTTTGAGCGATGCTTAAAGCCCGATGGTCCCTGACGACGGAACATTGTGGCCAATGCTATGGGAACATAAATGTTGAAAATGATATTGTCGTATCTCAAAAATTTCAGCTATTTCAGGGCGTAAAATTATTAAGAAAATATAATAAATACTGCATAGGATGGTCTGACCTTTGTTTCCCCCCAAGACTTTTTTTATATAAATTCTACTTCGCACTTGTCTTGCACTTTTCTCGAGCCATTCAGGATCAACATCATCAACTTACAGCAGTAAACTGCTAGTTATAAGTCTCTCCAATTGTACGCCATTCAGCTCAATTCTTGGGAACTCTCATGCAGCTTCTACCAGCCGCCCTTAGAAGATCGTCGCCCCACTTACCCTTAGGTTCATCCCACCTTATAACACGTCTACACCATCGATCGTTGGTTTTTCGGCTAATTTTCTGTGGTTCTCTTGGGTGACCACCCCGCTTACGGCTTCGTTAAGGTGATGAAGACCCTACGTAAACGAGATGACGGGTCGACGTAAGCGAGTGGCAAGCTCGCCGTAACCGGAATGAAGCCACCGAGACGACTCGGACTGGTTTTGAACTAAAACGCCCAATTCGCAAGACGCCGTGTTAAAAAATGAAGTCCAATTTGGTCCGAAAAATATCCGACTGCTGTTCACCAGCTGATCCCGAGTCAAATGCCGTTACTATGCTTATTAGTGTGCAATATGAAGTTTCATAAAAATAATCCCGAACGGTTCGAGACGATACTGATCCCGTGCAGTGTTTCTGTGCGTTGTCTTGTAAGTGTTACGTTTTGGGTTTACGTCTGGTTGACGACGAGCCGGAGCGGTCCCATTTAGTGCTTTTAAATATGCGCTGTTAACTTATTCGAATATTCTATCATAATTGCTTATTACAATCCCTCATTTTCAATATTCTAACTGCTATAAGTAGTTTAAAACGTATTTTGGATTTACTTTAAAATCGCAACATCAGATCGTCATAAATTACAGAAACATCAAAAATACGGTGGCTAGTTCACGAGTTTTTCATTTCGAGATACGACAAAATCGCTTTCCAGCAGATACGTGTAGATAACGTTTTTTTTTTTGTATTACTGAAGAAAGCGGTCCATTACTACAAATGGATGGATATGTAATGCGTCAATACGTACTCCAATTTTGTTTTGTTCATTTTGTTTCAGTTTTAAAAAATTTAACGATGTAAAGAATTCTGGTAATTGGTCGTTTATAATCTTCTATTATGACGAACGACAAAGGATAGAACTAAATTAGGGGCGAAATTTGTCAACACTTAAGTGCCGCTGCTTGGTTACGGAGATGCACCAATGTACACCGCCAACCGAATATCGATGGCGCAATGCCATATGTTCAGTCTCTCCATTTCGACCTTTAGTCTGGTTTCTTCTCCCAAATTGGCATGCCGATTTGGGCGAAATTAATTGATTAGAAGCATCCATTAAAAAAATCACATAATACATATTAGATACGTTAGTCATTGTTTCATCCACTTAATCAGAGTTTACGTAAAATTAGTTTTTCTATTCCAAAAAAATATAGGTCGGTAAAATCTTTACAGGGTTTCAAGCGAATGTTCTCTTGTATTGCAAGACGCTATTCAAAAAATGGCTTCCAGCTTAAATCACTCAAGTAAAAAGAATAGATTTTACACCTCATGCCGCTTTTCAATCCTTTTTGTAATTTTGAATTAAGACACCATTTTAAGACCATAGCGCACTAAACTATAGCTTCCTAAGAATAATAATTACGAGTATGTAATATAAGAGCGACATCTGAGGTTGTCTGACTTTTCAATTTTACAATAAAACTATTGTTCCTTCACAATACTCTAGCACGAAAAAATTTCTTTCAGTTTTAGAATAATGGAATTTTGGAACTTTTCAATTACTAACTTAAAAAGGGTTGCCCCGCTTTAAAAGAATTTTATAGCTTATTATTTCTATGTGAAAGGACTCTGCTTAGAATTGGTGTCTTATAACATGTGTATTGGATGAAGTTAAATTACTTTGTAGTGACATCAAGACGGCTGGAAATCAACATCAATGGTGAGTGAGGTAGGCAATACCTCACTCACCATTGATGTTGATTTTATTCTCGAATTGAGCTAACCGGGTATTTGTTTTCTTTATGAAGAGATATAAATGATAGTTTGACGGCTGTTAAAGAGTGGAAGAAGAAACGTTTAGCGTCGACGCCAAGTAATATGACAAGGGCAGGAAGACGATGAAGCCAAATGCCCATTTACAGAGGCGATATTCTCAAATGTTCGGGAGGGACCAACACGCACTCGAGTTTCTATACCTTTAACCAATCCAATTTCTTGTTCGGCTTTGTGTACTTTGTTGACCAAACACTGTACACATTTTAAGAGTTGTCTCCCACAATTTACACCATATTTTTAATAAATTTTAACAATATAAGCGTGTTCCGTCGTTCCATAATTACCGAACCCAAATAACAATACCTAGATTAAAATCTTACAATTATAAAAAAAAATAGCTGCATGCTAACTGGCATAACAGTAATATTATAATGAGCTGTTTTGTGAGTCGAATTAGGCTAGCAACTGTTTTTTTGTCGTGTCGGTTTTTAGGAATTGGTAATAGGTAATTCAGGTACATAATTACATTAAGTTCAGTCGCCTTCGTTCATTTCATTTCTTACTAATGTAAGTATATACGGTGTGACTGCTAATTCGGAACATTTCTCGAAAATCCACGCAACTACGAACAATGAACTATTACTTTACTGATAGGTCATGAAAACAAGCGTTCCTTATGAAAACCAATTTATCAAAAAAGTACCCACGCATTGGGGTATTAAAAGTACTTAAGTTTATGCTATGAAAACTCCTTAAATTTTCTTGTTTTCAGTCAAAATGATTGAAATTAGCACCGAATTACCAATCAACCTGTATAGTCACTTAGACCACTAGTAACAGTACGATGTCCACCAAACGAATGCCTCAGTCCATGTTGTTGGAGTATAATAATTAATATAGTAGGTACCTATGTAGAAATGAAGTAGGTAATGTATGTAGGTATGCATTAAATCGATTTTTACTGTATAATTATCGCATTATCCGCGTATCGTTTCACTCAGAAAGCATACAGAACAATAAAGCAGATCTTGCATGTTTGTCTTAGAGCACAGGCACCAACAATAATGTGTATGTTAGTGTACATAAAAATGAAGTCTCTAACTTTTCCATTTGTGTATAAAATTCTACTTACATCATGTTGATGACCATAATTTTGTGCCACGAACAAGACTTCATACAAACAACAATGTATCATTTTAATTACTTATAAAATTCACAGTATTCGGCAAGCCTGGCGGATGAAGCCCGGGACAACCACGCTCAAAAAATTGAAAGAGCTGAAATAGCCAATCTAGTCCGCTCGAGAATGGAATCGTTAAACCTTACTGGAATTGACTATGATGATGTGAGCGAGAAAAGAAACAGTCTCTCGTATGTCATCATAAATCCTAGCTGTGACCTAAACCTGCAAGAGGGCGACATAATGTAAGTATACAGAAATCACTCGGTCATATATTAGATAAAGCTGTTGAAAATAATGTCTAATAATATAATAATATTTATTGCTTTCAGATACTTAGTTCGACCGTCGCCATTTTCGGCACAAAAAACGTTTGAGCGCCATAACAGTCGCCGTAAATCAAATATAAGCTTTTGTTCACAAGCGTTAATTCAAGCTCAGGGAGTTTCAAGCAGGAGAGGATCCACCATCGGCGCAAGTTACGCTCCATCTCGTGCGCCTCCCCTTTCTACTACTAAAGCTAACTCCTTATCGCTGCCTGATAGTCCTACTATCATCACAGATTTCAGAGGCAGGTCGAATTCACTCCGGATTGTCGACGATATATTATTGAGACGATCTAATTCTCTACGTCAGGGACTAAGTGGTGTTGGATCTCGTCGCCGCAAGAGCAGTCTCGAGGAAATTGGTATATCTCACTTCAATTCATTATTACAACATCAACAACAACAGCAGCAGCAGAATGCTTTTAAAATTGCTTTGAATGGCAGTATTGGTTTGGAAGTAACCCCACCCGAAGAACATCCGATGGAACGTTTTCCTGGATCGAGCATAATACCACTCGGCGGATATCAAGAGGTCGCGGCAGCTTTGCCGTCCTCGTCCCTAGGTCCTACGCTTCCGATTGCCACCTCATCTCCGGATCCCCAACATTTGCAAGGGACTATCGTATGATACCACCTTATGTGGGGACGACGACTGAGTTCCGTAATTAGAAACAAGTGGATGTAGAAATTAGTCCGGTATAAATGTAATCGAGCTATTTCTCCTGTAGATACCGGCTAAGTAATGTTTACTTGAACGCGGAACTTGACTCATCTCGTAGCGTCTCTACTTTCTCGTAGTATCACCTGTACATGTTTAAGTACATATTTAGTGTTTTAGACTGGCGGTGAAAGAGCTGTGTAATGTAAGCGGGATCAATTAGTTACTAGGAAATGGGGATTTATAAGTCAGCACATCGCTGTCAATGTATATCAGAATTTTACGTGATTTTATTTCAAATTGTAAATTTTAAATCGTAAATAAACTTTACAAAATGTTAATTATTGTAAATATATTTACATAGAAAAACTATTTAACTTAAAAAGTAACTAATCACTTAGGACTCATTTTTCTAGATTTACTGACCAAAGTTTAATAAACTTGTATTTCAAAATAGATTCCGTACTTTATCTATGCAGATTTAGATTTATCTAACACTAGTTTCAAACCATCACCTAACAAGTTCAGATAATGATATAATAAACAACATGTATGTATTCACACAGTAAAGTCTGGTTTTATTTTCAATCCTTAACCTTACCCTTCAACTGCCTCGTCTCACTACAACCTAAGCTGCTACGTAAGTATGTTGTGTACCTAATGGGAAAAGCTACCCGTTGATACCACGTCTAGCCGCTCTGCTAGATCATAGTCTACATCGGTGATTTAGAATTGAAATTGTAACGAATCGCTATCATCATCATGACAGTGAATTGGAGTTGCATTTAACTTTGAGGCGGGGGGATGTACAAATTCAGGACTCGTATTAATATGGCGTTCAGTATATCCACCAGCACGCGTAGCATGACCAATTCCATCTCTATGCTACCAAGATTGGCAAAGCTCTTTCTATACAACTCGATATATATACATATATAATAATAAATCTTTATTCAGAATCCCAGAAAGTAAAATACAATATGAATCTAAAACTGACAATGTAGGTATAACAGTGTATAATGCCTGTATGCACGAATTAGGCGTTCAGATAGGTGGTACTTAGTGTTGGTGAGAACTGGCAATAGCCATTGTCTCATAAAATCTTTGCCGTCTGTGTAAGATCAAGACCCGGTTAATGCTCGTTCAGCATTCCTTTCGGAGTTAATTTCCTTCTTCTCGACCTAAAAACTGAGGAGGCGGCGACGGTAGGACCCAAGATGTTTTTAAAATCAATATAGGTCAATAGACACGTATAATAGTAATAAAAATAATCTTGTCTAGGTCCGATGTGGTGTATCGCGCATCGCACAAAACAATCGAAGGGGAACAACGTGCAAACACCACACTACGACGTCGACGCGCATAGGAGATCAACTTCAGTTCAGCGTTGGGGCTCTCTAGCACTTTTTTACAATGGCTGAACCTGCTCTTCACTGCTTTAGCCCAGATAAGGCAATCTAGCCCCAATTTATGGATAAGAATGATACCTAGACATAATACTATACAGAATAGGTAGCACGATAAAATTAAGAAATAATTTGTTTGAACTCTAGTAATTCTATAGGTATCGGTAAACAGTGAAGTTTATTGTAACTACAATATAATAGACAAAGTGAGTATTCACAACAATAAAAAAATGGATATAAAAAGCATTAAAAGCGAGCACATGCAAACCGAGGCCTATACCCAGCAGTGGACAACAGCCCAGCTTCACGGCTGTAAATGATGATGATGTTGATAAGAAAGGACGGGAACTGGAAAACAAAGTATGTTTCAAACCGGTATTAGGAGATTCATGGAAAGCCACTGCTGGGTATATAGACGAAGTGATAGGCCTTATTCCATCTCGTCAGATGCAATTATTATGAGTAACGTTTTAGGAAATAAAGAGTATCCAGCGAACTGGTTTTTTGAGTTGTTTTCTGTTGAGCCACAGATGCACTGCACTACTAACAACTTAGAGCGAGGCCCCATTAGTGCGTTGCGTCGCGTCATCGCAACGGAACAACGCATTGTAAGCCACACCTGTGTTGCGTTGACGCTGCGACAACGCAACGCAAGAGGGTATACACGCCGTCGCAGCTGCGTCTCAGTTCAGCCTTTGATTTTTTTTTTCTTTCTTGGACCAAGGATATGAGAAAATCTATATCAATATCCTGCTCACTCATGGTAAGATAAAAAATGTCGTTACGCTCGTCTAGCTTCCTCCTCTAGCAGTGGATCACTGTCCGTCGTCGCAGCGGAGCTCCGACAACGCAGCGCATCACCCTCCCTCCCGCTTCGTCTCTTGTCCGTCGATCCGTTGAAACGTCGCGCGCGTCGACGCAACGGTCTAATGGGGCATGTCATAAAAAATATATGGAAAACGACGCAGCGACGACGCTGCGTGGACGCAACGCAGTGCAACGTACTAATGGGGCCTCGCCCTTACCTGGATAGTAACTGACCCCCGGCACTTGTCCTTCCTAACACGACTGCAATTCCAAATTGAACTCCCATTTTTGTAATTACGTTGTTTGTAATACTGGTGGCCGTTCAACAACAATATGGTCCGCTTTTTCTTTTAAAAAAATGAATTCATCCATAAATTATTATTGAATAAATAGTAATACTTCTTTATTTGCTGTCAACAAGCAGAAAAGTATTTATTTTACAGGTCGAAGGAAAAACGTCTTTCGTAAAATTTTATGTTACAGTATGACCACGAGGAAACTACAAAAAAGTGAAAGAGGACCGGTAGAACTGAAGATGTAATGAAAAAGTTGCGCCTGGCTTCTCATGAACTAGGGGCACTGTGTAACTGTTCAAGGCTCAAGTTTTTCGATAATTTGACAGAAAATAATCGAAAAAACATTATTGAATATTTCAATTCATTGGGTAGCGTAAGTGAGCAGAACTTATATTTGGTGGGGCTTATAATTAGCGAAGCTATCCAATACTGATCGAATAACATTGAAAAACCGGTGAAAAGTACCAGAAACTAAAAAAAATGCAAAGTACTTACTTTTTATGGAAAAAAGTAAGTGCTAGTGAAAGACAATTCCAGTCACAGTGACAGATATTCGTTTCATTGAGATAAGAAACTTAATTAATTACAATTTCAGCTTGTTTAATTAAAAGGATTTTCGCAATCAGAACCTATTAACGAGATAAAAATACTACTTGCTATTTGAAAATGTATCGTTATGTGTATCTTGCACTTTTACTTCAATATTTCTATTTGGTAGGTTTAATAACCACACTGTAAAAAATGTGTTCTAGTTTACCATTTTTTTTAAGTCATGTCGAAACTTAACATTGTAGGTGCCGCCTGTGCTTCTTTTTGATACAATGAGTATTGCCGATAGATCGGGACCTCGGGTGAGTTTTGTCCAAAAATCCTGTCGTTAATAACTATTAAATTCGATCATATAGATAAAGAAGGTTGTATTCTTCCGTTAGTTCTTTATTACCGACTCCCGACAGGCTCTTTCCCAAGGACTACTAGTTAGAGAGCTAGCAAACCATCCGACTAACCAGTTTCCCACAAAGCTAGAAAATAATAAATGATGTTTTACTATGGGTCAATTAAGAAAGTACGGATCTGGCAGGTATATCGCGGTTGCATCATCATATGAAGAGAACCTTCAATTGTTTAAAAAGTATATTTTAACTGCCAGAATATTCCAGCGGTTGCAGATGTTTGCCAAACGAGTATAACGGTCCTGACAGTCGCTGGGATTATATAAGAAAGAAGAAAGAATACATCTATTGTACTGTAGACTGCAGTAGAGCGATTCCAACATTATTTTAAAGAATTGAGATAAAACACCATCGCCATCATCATCGTCGTAGCACAAAGCAATTTACTGCTACTAGCTTTGTGAGAGATGGGTTATTCGGATGGTTCGCTAACTCTTAGGCTACCGGTGGATCTATGTACGGAGAGCTCCTGTATCAGCTGGAAAGTAAAGGTTCCGTGCCATCTCATCAGCCACTTTACGCAACGTCTCTTACCGCCACTGTTGCGACGTGCCCTTATAATACGAACCCTTAAGAAAAAACATTTCATTTTAATTAATAAAGTCGGTTCTACAAAAAACAGAGCATAAAAGTATGGATGTGTAAAAAAAAATACTAAAAAACAAAACTCGATCATTTTCTAGCAACCGACTGTCAACTGTACGGCAAAGGTACTTCTATCTTTCAAAATTACATTTATAGTGTGGAAAGACTACTCATCAATTAATAATACATTTCCGGTTGTAGTGCAAAGGAGCGGACTGCCATGCAAATGTGAGATTTTCTTTAAAGCTCTTTTAATGTCACTTTCATACTCTCCTTCTTCTTAGCATATCGATGGTAAAAAGTTCAAATATGTCTGGCCCAAAATTCAGCTACGTGAACTCCTCACCTAGCTAAATTTTAGGTTCACTATTGCAGTCAAAAGGTCATCAAGTGCGCAGATGCATGCATACAAGAAAAAGAAGACGGCCTAGACAAGTGGTAATCGTTTCGTATTCTAAAAGGACTCTCAATAGGTTTGACATAACTAAGTTAACGGTAACTTATGTCCGACAGCTCAATTATATCTTTTTCATTACCGTTATCGTTGATAGAGTGTCACTTTGTCTAGATCCTCAGGACTTTCTAACACATAACCTACGTAACCAGTGGTTGACGGTGGGTGAATCAAAATGTACTTCTTCAATACACTGCCTCGAAAACTAGCTCTTATCGCACGAGGTTCAAAACTTGTACGGAAATAATAATTTCCACAGATATATATGTATGTATACTTATACTAAGTCTAAATTGGATAAATTCCTATAGTCGACGGTGGTTGTTTTTTTTTTAAATTCGTCAAAGAAATATGCGTCTTTCTTTATGGTGTAAATATTTTTTGGATATCGTGTTTATAAATAGAAGATTATAAATAAACATGATTATTTAAAAACAATATTTACTTTCATGAACAATTCATTAACATTTATTTGTGTTCTAAATCTTCTAAATGTTCAAAAATATTTGGTTTTCTTTTTTTCATAATATATTTGGCGAAAGCAAAGCGCGGAAAAAAACACGCAAATTAAATCATAGTTCCCTAATAATTCATGACAAAAACTACTTTTCGTTCTATTATATTATTTCATCTAAACTGTATTGCATAACACCGATTGATACACATGGGCATTTGTTACTGCAGTTCTGTCGAGAACTGCAGTAACAAATGCCCATGTGTATCACGCCGCCGCAGGTGAGGTTGTTAGGGAGCCGTCCCTAACAACCTCACCTGCGGCTCGAGTGTTAATTCCGCCTCGACTGCAATAACATTGTTTCTCCACTTATATCAAAATGTAGTATTTTTTTTTTAGTGTACGGGTATGATGTCAACAGCAGTGGTAAGAATAAATCTAAATTTCAGTTCTTATTTTAGATTACCAACACAACAACAAAAACTGAAAAACAAGGACATTTTAAATTAAACAAAAATTGAAATTCCATTCCATTTTCATAATTTTTGTTTAATTTAAAATGTGATCGTTTTATGTTTTTCAGTCGGGTTTTTTAGTTTGTACAACTATTATTTTATTTCTAGCTTTTTAGTTTAGTAACGTGAAAGAATTCGCAGACGATTTAACTTTTTTTATTGTACGACTATGCCACACGAATGGAAAGTACCTCTTAAAGTTTTAATAATATGTTAAATTTCATGGTCTTCCTTTTATTTTAGAGGGTGTGTTATTTAGGAAAAAAAAAATTATCTTTATGATTAACCTCTTCTAACGTTATCACAAAATACATTTGTTCGTCGCACCTTTTTTTTTCACATTATTGGCGGGTTGAATTACCGGTTTAAGCAGGCGAATTTAAAACTCTTTGAAAGCAGTTCGAAACATAAAAAAAAATGAAGTCTTCTTTCAGTAAAACTTCCTATACATATACATAGTCATCAGAGTAGCCCTACACACTAATAAACAATTTTTAGATAATGTCGCGTAATCTTGTCGGGAGTTCAATGACCGTTTTGGCTGCAGTGTGTGCGCCAGGACGATGCTGGTTGCACCTGAGCGACTGAGGGACTCTGGGACGTTCCTTTCTAATACGGCTTTGGACAGAGGGACGAATGTGCGGACTACTCGTCTGCAAGAGCGTATTCTCGACCATTTCGACGAACATCCAGAGGACAGTTCGAGAGAAGCAGCACCCCAGTTCGACTGCAGACACATGTACGTGAGGCGAACCTTGCGTGCTAATGGTGAAAACCCATTCCATCTTCAACGGTGTCAAGACCTAACGCCGGCCGACAACTTGCCACGACTGGAATTTAGTAGGCGGTTGTTGGAGAACTGGCAACAGAACATTCTTTGGACCGACGAGAACACTTTCACGCGTGTTGACATGTACAACCAGCACAACCAACATTTGTGGCGGTATGAGAATCCATATGCTTGCCGTGTGGATTCGTTCCAGCATAGGTTCTCCGTGTGGGCTGGTATACTCGGAACATTCATACTCGGCCCCGTTTTCCTTCCACGGTTGACCGGAGATACCTACCTGCAGTTCCTACAAGAGACATTGCCGGACTTACTGGATGACGTCCCTGTCGGTCTTTCACGTGACATGTTTTACCACCAAGACGGTGCTCCCGCGCATTTCACGTGGACCGTTCGACGGCATCTGGATGCGGAGTATGGCAGTCGTAGGATAGGTCGCGGAGCACCTGTGCCGTGGCCTCCCAGATCGCCTGACTTAAAACCATTAGACTTTTATTTGTGGGGTCGCTTAAAATCGCTCGTGTACGTAAGTCAGTCTACAAGTGTCGAGGAACGAGAAACAAAAATTGAACAAGCATTTGTGACGGTGAAAAGTGATACTGAAGTGCTTCCAAAATTGAAATACAATTTAAAAAAGCTTGCAAATAAGTGCATAGAACAAGGCGGTGGTAATTTTGAAACTTTAATGAAAGTGGATCGCAGAAATAGTGCAAATTAATAACCTAAGTGTAAAGTGTAAATAGTCTTCTTCCTATCAATACGATTGTATTCTTATTACTGTAAATATTATGATTCAAATCTTTTAAACACGCCGTCTTTGAATATTTTTGTAGTACGAACAATAAACTGTTTCTAAACACAACTTATCAGAGGAATTGCGGGGGTGCAATCTTGAAAGATAATGTAGATAAAAACGGCACGCAGCGGCGCGCGGCGCGGTGCGTAGACTAAATTCAAAGCCGGTCCAAAGCCTGTGAAAGTTTGATAGAAAAAATTCAATTTTACACGGTGATATCGCTTATCAAAGTAATGTGCGGTATTTGAATTATCGTTCATACGGTCATAGGTACCTAATGCAGTAGGTAATGCCTACAGTTAGAACAGGCGATGCCGCCTCACCGTGGGCGCGCGCGCCGCTAAAATTGAACAAACATACTTAAATGAAAAACCAAATTTTTAGGTAAGTAATACACACGTGCACATGAACAATATCAAAGCATTTTACATTTGAAGTAGAGCGAGTTTAATAAACCAGTTGATGTACGACAATTTAATCCTTCCGTCCAAACAACAAGGCTTTTTTAAATGCACGACCGATTTGTATTCCGCATGTCTCATTGATTTGTTGAGAAATGTATAAATAGTAGACAATTTTCTGGTTCCTTATCCTTTGCATATGTACCGTAAGATGTGAAATAGCGAGATGCACAAAACCGGCGAATATCGCGCGCGCTACCCCCGGTCGCGGGCCGGCCATCTTCAAAGTAGGTATTTTTTCATGCGCAGCAAAGTTTGCTGTTTGTGATTAAAATCTTTGAAATCTTTCTTATCTCGTAATAAGCAGTAAACACGACTTATCAGGGGGTAGTTGATATCGTGAAAGTTACGCATCTGAGATAAATTTTTTACCCGCGTGTGCCGCACGGAGTCCGGGAGCTTCGCCCTTCGTTAGTTTCGTAGTTCGGGTAAAAAGTCGCTGTTTTAAATGCATCCCCGTTACTAAGCCTAAAGTCTTAGATTCGTGTTGATAATTTCACCAATGAAATATCAAAAGTTATTCATAATATCAGTCTGTGATAAAATGTCACAGACATTACGTACAATTCGTTCATTGAACTAACGCACATCTAATGCCTTTGCTATGGTCAGCTGGCGGGCGCTCGTGTGCGTGTCGCGTCGGCCGCTAACATTGCATGAGTGTGTGTGCAGGGATGTTGTTGCACATACGTTTTGCGTTTAGTAAGGATAACTTTTTTATAAAAAAAGACTAGGTTTGGTTTTTATGAGGTATTGTGCTTAATCTGTTACACGTTGTATATTCGTTCCCTATTACACTACCTAATTTATTTTCGCAACTAGATACAGGTAAGTAAAAAACACAATTCCTATTTACGAGTATATCGGTTTATTTAACACCAGTCCAACGTCAACTTAACAAATACATCAAACATTGTTCGTTCGGTAACGTTCACCAAATACATAGGCATTATTTGCTGTAAATTCAAAATCATAATGAATCTTTCTTGGATGAAATCCTGGTATTTGTGATTTTATAAGACTAAAAAGTACTACTTAACTATTAGCTTTTCGGTCAGACATTAATGCAAACAACATTGGAACTACACCGTTCGTTTCTACAGAACTATTCACATCTCCGTGCACAGTAAATAGCTGTTTGAAAGGCAACGGGCAACTCTGAAACGTTCCGTCCGTGAAAAATCCACTGGTTTTTTCAATTTGTTCTCTTTAATCCTTCTTACAAAACAATATAATTCTCGTTTCATTGCAATAATAATCGGCCAAAATAAATCATTATATTTGATCGGAACAACTACCTCCACGACGTTAGTGAATACAGTTTTCGAAACTCTCTTACCAAGGGGTACCGTATTACCCAGTACTAACTGGGCTGTGGAGGTCAGATGGGCAGTCGCTCCATGTAAAATATTGGTATTCAGCTGCATCCGGTTAGACTGGAAGCCGATCCCAACATAGTTAGGAAGAGGCTAGGAAGTTGGATATATTTTTGTGATCATCCTTTAAAAGCCTTTATGTTCATACCCCACTCGAAAATATGGCACCCGAAATCCGCCATAATGTAAGTGATATTTGCGCAACCAAGACGAATCTAACGACGTATAATTTATCCAACTCCGTTCGTCCGTTTAGGAGTTACGAGGGAACATAGAAACAGACATACATTCATAAAGGTCAAACACATAACCCTCCTTTTGGGCTTCGCCACAGTCGGGTAAAAATAAGAAGGAAGCGGACTAAAAGAATACTTACATCTAATCTATCTTCTATATACATATATAATAATGAATCCCTATTTCCCTTGGTCACGGCATCACGTGTGAACGGCTGGATCGATTTTGCTAATTCTTTTTTTGTTGTTTGTTATTATCAGGACAAGGTTCTTATGAAAGTGTTGCGCGGGAAAGTTTAAGAAAACTTAACAATCTGTCCTATTAATTGTTCAATGTTATCAAATTCATCAGGGCTAGTTTGCGAAATATTTGATGTCTTTTTGGGTTTTTAAATTCTAATATGGGCCTGGTTTGTAAGCTATTGTTAAGCTATGACGAAGCGCGCGAGCAGTGCCATCTAAGTATGTTATTTGTAAGTTTGGTCGTTGTGTCGCGCCGCTAGCACGGATTGCATTGTCGATTCAATACATATAAAATAAATTAGATTACTGCTATAAAAGTGTCTAATTTACCCAAACCCTTCAGGTTATGGGCCCGGACTGGGGCTGTCAGTGAGTAAAAAACAGGACATATTAGTGAACAATTGCAGTGATTTGAACCAAAACAGTTCGTCGTAATTAAAGTTATAAACGCGCGAATAGTTGAAAATAGACAGAAAAGCCGAAGCCGACATACTGTTAGCGGTAAGTCCAAGTGAATTAGCCGCATTGGATGGTTTGGAAAGTCCCAAGGCCATTTGGGAAAAACTGAAATCTATGTATCAGTCAAGCGGTCCTGCTAGAAAGGCCTCCTTGTTGAAGAAACTCGTACTGACTCGTATGCAAGAAGATGACGATTTGAAGAAGCACATCTCGGAATTTTTTGATGCAGTTAAAAAATTGAGAGAAATCGGTTTAATAGTTATAGACGAACTATTAGCCATATTATTGTTGTACAGTTTACCGGCTTCATTCGCCATGTTTAGAACGGTAATGGAATCACGCGATGATTTACCATCAACGGAAACGTTAAAAGTGAAGATTATCGAGGATCATGAAACTCGTAAGTCCAAGACAGCTGATCAGGGGGCTATGTTCGTCAAACGTATCAATAAAAATAAAAATGCCAATCTGAAGAAGAATCATGACAAGGACAACCACGGTAATAAAAATAATTTTGAATGTCATCGTTGTGGTCGTCGTGGGCATTTTGCGAGAGACTGCAGAACTAAGTATATCAACAAGAATAAACAAAGTGCACAAAGTTTGGAAAATAGAGACGACAAAGAGCAAAGGACAACAATGTTATTGAGTACTACCGAAAAGGTTCTGCAAGGTGAGAAAGTAAATCCTATTTGGTGCATTGACAGTGGATGCACAGGTCATATGTGCAATGAGAAGCAAATGATCGAGGATTTTACGCGGCTAGATTCAGAGCTATATTTAGCTAATAGCGACATAACACAAATTACTGGGACTGGTAAGTTCAAAATTTTTGTAGACACGGGCAGTGAAGAACGCCAGATTAATATAGAAAAAGTGTTCTACGTATCCGATTTACGAACAAACCTATTATCAGTGGCTAAGGTGACAGATCGCGGGTTCGATGTTCACTTTAGGAAGAATGATGCGATTATGATTGATGACAATGATAAAATTCATATGCGTGCAGAAAGAGTTGGAAATCTGTACCATGTTCGAATGAGTAAGAATTCTGTAATACCGTAATTAATAAGTAATTAATAAGTAATTCTGTAAAACCCGACTAAGGCAATCCACAGGGACGAGAGTCAGCGATCAAACCATTCGGAATAGGCTTCACGAAGATGGACAACGCACCAGAGTACGTGCTATTCGACTGAAACTGACGAGGGCTCATCGTGAAGCACGCTTAAGGTACCCCCTGAACATTTGGAATGGCCCATGAATAACTGGAGGCATGTGCTTTTACGTACGAGTGTAAACTGAGGTTTTACAGTGACTACGGACGGATACGCGAGTGGAGAAGAGAAGGAGAACGTTTTTCTGAATCATGCGTCCATGGAACAGACCGATTTGGGGGTCCCAGTGTTATGGTATGGGGTGGAATTAGCTTACACGGCAAAACAGAGCTGGTAATTCTGAAAGAAGGTACCGTAACCGCCGTCAGTTACATCGAGCAAGTAATCCGGCCACATGTCATCCCATTTTCACAAAGAGTGGGCAATAACTTTGTCTTTATGGATGACAATGCTCGCCCACACACAGCCCGCACTACACAAAAAGCACTCTCTGAAGCTAATATCTCCGTTTTGCCATGGCCAGTCATGAGTCCCGACCTCAACCCCATCGAACATTTATGGGATCAGCTCAAAAAACGCCTAATAGAACATTACAGTGATGTGAACAGCCAGCAGGAGCTCATTAACGCCCTGAAAGTCTGTTGGGAACAAATACCGGAAATAAACGTGACTCACTTAATTGAAGGTGTCCCAGATAGGCTCAGAGAGTGCATACGGAGCAGAGGAGGATACACACGTTATTAAAAAATAACAAGCACCATATTTTTTACCAGAATAGTTGTGCTTTTCAAGATTGTTTTTCCTTTATTTTGTGTAATTTTTCCTAAAAACGGTTATTTTGTGTTTTTATTAAACGAGATAAACAAATGTTTATATTGTTTATGTTTACACTATTCCTGAATGCTCACTTGAAACTTGTATATTCATAAAAACTCAATAGTAAGGTTCAATTTTAAGTTGCAGCAAAAAAACATGGTGGGCCCTATTTAGTTTTGAGTTGTACATGTATGAGTCCGCGTCGAAACGTGAGCGTAAGGCTGAGGCCAAACGAACATAATTTTTTGACCTGTGAGTCGCGTTAAAATGAATCGCGGAGTTTACGCTGCATTCGGTTTCCTACTAAAGTGCTGCTTGTACCACACGGCGACGCAAAATATGCGTCGTCGTGTGGTACAACTCATTTTCACACAATGGAAATTTGAGATACTGACGTGAAAGCTTTTCCACACTTATTAAGATTAAAAGTTGTTACTTTGGCCATGAATTAAATTGTTTTATTCATGCACATTTCAGGCTATAGGCTTCAACGCGACAGCACTAGTAAGTACAAAAATTAATACAGAAGATTACTAAAATCCATCGAATCAATGGTAGGTCCCTACGAACATACAAACTTAGGACAACGGACGTCTTTTTTAAACAGTAATTCAATTGGGGACGCCATGACATCTCCGACCGAGTGGTCGTAGTCGTCTTCATAACATGTCTAACTGACGCCATTTCTTTGTTTAGTATTTTTCGCCATTTTTTGTTCGCTGCTGACGTCACGTATTAAGATTAATTGATGACTAGTATACAAATCGACAACCCAAATAAGTCAATTACTTAGAAATGTGACAAGTAAGGAATGTAGAATGAGATAAATTTATTCATATGATTTCAGGCCATTGGTGATCTTTCTACAGTCGAGGTAAGGCGTGTGGATAAGAAATCTACGGAATAAACTAAATTAAATAATTCTCCTCTGAATTTTTCCGAAGAGCTCGTAGCTAAAGTTCTCAATTCCAATAAACCACTCTGTAAAAAGATATGCTGCGTGCTCATACATCAAAAAAATACGCTTCAACTTGAGAAGCTCTTCTTTTTTTTCTGCGGCGAAAATATTTCTTATTGAAAACATTACATTTATTTTGTTTGCCCTGTTCACAGTGTTATGGTGCCTTCTGCAAATCTGCGGCAAGTATAGATAATTTGTATAAAACTATTTATTGGTTATTTTAACTAAACAGGGCTATAGCTCGAGCCAATAAACAGAGCACAGTACAACAAAAATATAGAAAGTGTAATTGAAATAAATCAGCGGTTTTTAAATTACACTTTGGCGACCCTAATGCGATTGCTGAATAGCATTTTATGATACGTGATCGAGAGCAGGCGGGCGGCCCGCCAGTCGCTTACGTACCTCCGCCCGGCCATGCATATTTGTAAATCTATTTCCACATCATGACATTTGGTAATAAGCGACTAAACTATAGCAGAGCTCAATTAAAAAATGAGTATATTCAACCAATGTAAATTTGCACCTCCTTTCGTCGGAACCCTAAGACAACACGTACAACACTGAAAACATGAAACGACAACTTTCACTACGGGAACTGGAAATAAAATCTCAAATAAGCTTCGCCAAAAAATTTGTCGGAATTTGTCAAAATCGAAGGGTACAAAGCAAAAATTTGTCAAAGTAGAAATAAAGAAGTTATAAGGGTTTTAAGTTGACCGCGCGAACGTAACTTGGAGGATTGCGCGGCCATGGATATCTCAGCAACTGCTGGGGTTAGACATCTAATTCTTTTTGTCAATTGAAGACTGAATTTGTCAAAAATTGACGAAAAAAGAATTATGAGCTCTGGATCGATATTTTACGAAATATTCACCTTGGAAGTTATGGCCGGGCAATCCTAATCAAATCGAAATTATGGTTACCCTGCTTGAACATTGTATGAGATAACATAAGATAAGATTACACGCGTTGAAAACTGTTCTGAGGGTAAAACGATTTAACTGTTATTATCATTATTTCAGTGCGATGGAATGATGAACGTCTGCATGGGTAAAGTAAGCGACTCCTTCTAATTCTGGGTTATAGTTAAACATCGTTCCCGCCTGGAAACCGAATGCTTCTGCAGAGTCGATCAGCATTTAACTGCAATATCGGAGATTTTAAAAACATGCGTGCAGAATTTTGCAAGCGTCGTTTGCGAGGTTCCTGTAGTTCAAAAGTAGTAGAACTGATAATGAAGGTAGTTCTCAGATCTTAACCGACTGCTCTAAAATCTCTCCTGACCGCTTTCGATCACAGTGTTGAGAAATGTTATGATGCTCAAGTGTGTGCGCGACACAGGTGCAATCTCTCTTCTTTCGCTTCCATAAAAATGTGATGATTTAAATGACCTTGCAACTTGCCAAAAGTTATAATAACAATTTGAAATGTGTGACCCCTGCTCTCCGCGCGTGATGTCACAAAAAAGCCGAATTGAAAACGGGTCAGCACTAATGCTACGGCTACATTCGATACGATCCACGACGAAGTGTTTGACTACATTGGAAAAAAACTAAAACGCAACGTCGCGATCGATCGAATTACTATAAGCTCGAATCATCGGCAGCGCGAAGGCATTGTATCTTGAAACATCATTTATAGACCGGCAATCTAATCCATTTACAGAATAGTTATAAGGATTTTTATTTGAGCACCTACAATATTATAATGAAGCAATTTATGCATAGAAGAAACCAACCAAAATCAACTATAATTGCTAGTCCAGTCCAGTCAACTAGCGTTAACCTCGGGGACGTACTAGTTGACATCAACTGCGAAAAATTCCTGGCTAGCAAAATTTACATTAGATTGAATTAATTTCAGTGCATTGGGCGTGCATGTGAAGCACTAGTAAGACTTGTTTTACTATTACACTATCTGTGAGTTATAATTTATGACGAAAGGGTAACTTTAATACTTTAATAAAATTATTTTACAGTGTCGTACAACTTCCTGTAAAACAATGGTAAGTTATGATATTTTATTTTTTAAACAAACCTTTAATTTCTGTAAGAATGAATTCGGCCAATCTACTAAAATTCCCCGGTTTTTTGGCCAATTGGCCGAATTACCGGCTGTAAATATTACTATTATTAGTCGTCTGTTTGAAATTTTATTTATAATCAAGTTAAAAATAATGAAAGCTTTCTTTAACCCTTATTCCAGCAAGAGGGAAAAAATGAAATATTGAATTCTATGTATTTATTTTTATCGTTAGGAACCTCCAAAAACAAAAAAATATATATCTACATTTTTAGAAATTGCATGTTCAGTATACTGGACATTGTCAAGTTTTCCAGAAAGTAACGGTAAATATCGATGTACAGTATTATGGGCATTGCCAAATTAAGGGTTGAGTTTAATTTTTGTTTTTATGAGATCTTTTTTATGCAAATATGGAGTTTAATGTATAATGCGTGATAAGTCCTGGCTTACAAAGCCAGCCTAGATCCGCCCAGAAACACAAAAGTGTCCGGGGGCTCAACTTCACGGCCGATAGGGTAAACGAGTCCTCAAGTGGAGAACGCGTGCGCCCCGTCAGCTAGATGGAGCGAGGACCTGCGGTGCGCTGCGGTCCGGTGTTGCGGTGGCTGGGTCAGGCTGGATGCTGTAGGCGAAAGACAGGGTGTTGAGGCGCAGTTTAGAAGAGGCCTATGTCCCGCAGTAGATAGCGATATGCCGAGTTCATTGCACACCTTCTCTCAAATTGATATCAATATAATAGCCAATAGTCTCCAAGTAAAATGGCTGAATGCTGAATCTGGATACACGGACAGAATAACATGATGACATCATTAGAGCAATTTAGCTACGGAACCTAAATGACGCTTGTATTACCATCGTGCGAACTCTGAATTATGAGCCGATGGTCAGTCGTGTGAGAACTAACGACCTCAGAGTGTCAGGACGCCCTTGATGCTCTTTTGAATATTTGCTTCATTACCTCGCTATTTTTCAGGGCATAGGTGTTGTCTCTTCCTCAACTGTAAGTCTGAAATTATCACTACATATCATTAAACAAAGTCCACCCCGCCGCGTCTGTCTGCCTGAACACGATAAAATCAAACACTATCAAACGGATTTCCATAGGTTTTCACCAACTGACGAGTAATTCATGAGGAATGCTTAGCTTATTATTCATTAAGGTTTTGTGGAAATAAGAAAGTTGGATAAAAAGCTCATTGAATATGTCGACGCCATCAAATACTTCTTAGCGCTCAAGTTTGTTAATTTACCCTTATAAAATCAAAGTCTAGTTCAACTTACAATAGCAGTAATTAGGTAGGATCGAACAAAAACATCCTGGGCCCGACAACATTAATCGGGTGGTTACATTACGCTCTCGGTCGTCAACTACAGGGTGTTAACAGACCCTTCACATAGCCGTTAACCAAGCATTCTGTACATCAAACTAAGTAACTTCACGCAAAAATTATTGCTGGGAATCGACTTTTTTTTGGGGTGAAAAATCACGTTTTACGGTAGGAGTCGATGGAAAGCACTCAAAACATTGTGCTGATGGATGTATTGAATAGTACGGGGGTCGTGGAGGTGTGTAAAGTAAAAATCTTAGGTTAAAAACATGTATTTAAAAAAAAACTTGTGAAATAGTTGGAACTTTGACACCCAATAACTACGTAACTAGAGGTTCCCAGGTATGGTCTATAACAAAAAAAATATAGCAAAAACGGGGAGAAGAAGTGCCTTTCGGTTATGCTAAGTCTTTTTACACCCTTTATAAAGAGGCCAACTTCTAAACTGTGTGTATTACCTGTAGCAAATTAGATTATGGATGTATTTTCTGTATTAGAACATAGTAGTATGTTTTTAAAATAAGTTTTTCAAGTGATTTTGTTATAAATTGTAGATTTAGAACTTAAATTGTTAGGTGTTATTAATTGCTTTTTTATTAATTTTTGCCACCAAATTTGTATTAAGTGAGTGAAGTGTATAGAAGGACATTTTAACAATATGTCCTTGGTGAGCGGTACGTTCGGACAAGCAGCGAAATCATGGCGAGAGCAACAATAAGTCGAAAACTTGAACCCTTTGCTCGATAGATGGCGTTGTAGTCGATTTAAACCTAGGCAAAATTGTAATTTTTTGTTCTGTGTGAGCCTTTGGAATATACGCTAAGTAAACAGATTATAGTTAGCAAAATGTACACAAAATAATCTAAGATATCGGAATCACTGACTGCTATACATTGCTGAGCCTTGGATGACAATGTACATTCATAAAAAAAAATATTTAACAGTTATTTGTAAAATTTTTCTTCTACTTTACAATCAATGCTTTCCAATGAAATGGGTTAAAATTCGGTCAGAAAGAAAAATTAAATGGATCTCAAAAGGTAATAAATCTGCGGCCCCGCGTTACGCGTCGAAGCGCGGTCCAGTGGGAGAATCGCCTCTCTTAGCGTGTCGATGGCAATCTAAATTGTATCAGCCCAGAACTGAGCTACTAGTTTGGCGCTTTTGGTAACTTCCATCAGTTCCTGAAGTGAACAAACAACAGGACATGCAGGACACGATATTAAGTGCCCCATCGTTTGTGGAACAGCACCATATTTACACTGCAGGGCAGAGTGATTAATGAATCTCCACCTGAGCAGGTTTTCCTTGCTGCGACTAAACTGGGTCCGGAGTCTATTTAAAGACTTCCAGGTCAGCCATGGCAACTCATGTCTAGGTGGGAGATTTTCAGCAGGTTGAACGAATGGGTTAAGTAAGGATGCACTAACTCGCCACGGCTTTAGTCTTTCCGTAGACTGCTTGCCAGTGAGTGGGGTGACACACTTCAGAAAGCTGTTTGGGCTTTTCAGCCTTTGCGACAAGAGGGTATTTAGATGTAAAGGGTGTCGTGTGTCTGAAATCATTTTGGCCCTTTCGCTAGAGCTCGCTACTGTTCTGCGAACTTCTGGTGGCGCTATTCCTGCCAGTGGCTATAGCATCTGTACCGGGGTCGGTTTAAGGCAACCAGTGATGATTCATTCAGAGCTGTATCCACTAACTTTACGTGGGCTGAACGGGCTCCACACGGGGCATGCAAATTCACCAGCTGAAAAAGATAGCGCCAGCGCAGTAGTCCGCAAGACATGAGGCGAAGCACCCCACTTCGAAGAGACTAGTTGCCGTAAAAGACTGTTGCGAGTGTGCACCTTCTGCTTGATGGTATGGCAGTTTTGGCTGAAAGTCAATGATCTGTCCAGAGAAACCCCAAGATATTTGAAGGTGGTGCTCGGATTGGGTTTGAGTAAATTAGCGAGGTTAGTATGTGGCTTATTCACCAAGAGCATCTGACAGGCGGACCTCGACCTCCTCGAAGGAGGTGACTTGGGAGTTTAGGGCAAGGTCGTCTGCGTAGAGGAAGCGGGACGTGTTCGGGCTTGATGGTTGTTCGTTGGTGTACATATTAAATAGAAGCGGTGCCAAGACACTACCTTGGGGCAGGCCGTTCTTTTGTGCCCTCCAGCGACTTTTGTCTGAGAGAAGGTGGACCTGGAAACGGCGGTTGTGGAGAAGTTCCCGGAGTATTCGAACAAACTTCTGATCGCTGATCAAGGTCTCCACCTTTCACCACAGCCGTTTGAGGTTGACTGTATCGTAGGCAGCCGAAAGGTCTACGAACACAGCGCCTGTGACCATTCCTTCCTCAAAACCATCTTCAATGTGTTGAACGAGTTTGAGGGTCTGGTACTGCAAGACTTGACGGGTCTGAAACCAGCTTACTCTGGGATTAATTTCGAGTCAATAACGCTTGTAAGACGGTTCAGCAACAGTCTCTCGAAAAGCTTGTATGTATACAGTAGAGAGATTGGACGCAAGTTTTTTGGGTCGTCTGCTGCTTTACCTGGCTTGGGTATTGCTATGACCTTAGACTTGCTCCAGAGACGGGGTATTGAAGCTAATTTCAAACAATTATTTAATAGTTGCAGCAACCACGACACAGCAACTGGGCCAAGTGATTTTATATGCTCAACTGAGATGTCGTCCATTCCGCAGGCTTTACCGCACTTAAGGCCCCTAATCGCTACGATGATATCAGTAAGGTTGAACGGTTTACTAATATGGTCACAAGCTCCGTCGAGGTTTTGTGACTTCGGGACCTTACCACTTGGTGAGCTACCTGGTTGGCGGTAACATGGCTTGGTGGTGAAGGATGAGGGGACTCACTAGTCAGCTTTCTTATAGTGCTCCAAGCTTCTTTACTATCATGAGTCATATCGATACTGGTTACAGAGTTGATCCACCTCTCCTGCCTGTTTTCACCTAATTTCGATAGCAGCATTGGAGAATTATAGATTTGCACGATTAGGCGGAGAATCGCCTAACGTAGTGGATCTTCAAACGTAAGACTCACAAAATTTGTACCAATTGCTGGAAGAAAAACAGTGAGAAGCCTAATAGATATAACAACGGTTCTCATAAGAACAATTTTGCTATGCAGTGCCTCCTTACACATAACGAAAAATCTGAAAACATTTGGGTTTTGGATAGCGGTTGTACGTCTCACATGACTTATAAAAGAGACTTATTTAAGACTACAGAGAGAGAAAACATCCGGAAAATTGAACTTTACAACTAATGAACAAACTGCAGAGATAATCGGAAAAGGTCTCCTTTGTAACAAAGAATGGTAATGGCATAGCTCTCACAAAGAAACAAGACACTTTAATCTGTTAGTCTTGCGACGGTGACCAATCCAGAGGATGAAATAACTGTCACCGCTTTTAAACAAGGAGATGGTCTTTATTACATCAAACCAAATAATCATGAGCGTACCTGGCCAATCATAATGATTTTTAGCATTGCTAAAAAGAAAGCGAATACATCAAATATGTACGACTGGCACAGAAAACTTGGTCACATGAACGCCAAAGATCTGAAACATGCACTCAAAAACGAGAATTTGATCGGCTTGAACTTTGATGCTTCTGAAACCTTGGCAGAGTGTGAAATCTGTATCCAAGCAAAACTTCATCGAGTACCTGCCCCTCGTGAGAAAACAACTCGACGAACAACAGAACGCTTAGAAATCGTTCATAGTGATGTATATGGACCTATCAGAACGCCCACAGTAACCGGAAACAAGAACTTCGTTACTTTTATAGACGACTATAGCCGATATAGTCGAGTTTACATGATTAAAAGCAAGAACGAAGTCTTAGAAAAGTTTAAAGAGTTCATGGAGTAAGCGGAAACGCACACTGGGAACAAAATTAAATTCTTACAATCAGATAATGGTACTGAGTATGTGAACAAATAATTCAACGCTTATCTAAAATGTTGTGGGATACAGAGACGTCTCACCGCACCCTATACTCCAAACCAAAACGGAGTTGCTGAAAGAAAGAATCGTAGCCTTGTGGAGAAAGCGAGAGCAATAATGATTAACGCACAGGCACCATTTAAATAATAATAATAATAATGTATATTTCCAGTAAAGTGTTCACAAAGGTTACAAGTACAGTAATATGGTACAACATAAACTGCATTAAGTATTATCTCCTGGCACCCAAACTAGGTTTATAGCCTGTGACTTGGGGACCAGTGATTCCATAAGGTGGAAGATCAAAAATGTCAGTAAAACTGTTTTCACCAGTAACATGGTTAATATAAATTTAATTATTATTTATGTATTTAGAAAAAGAAAAGTAAAGTAATGAAAAGTAAAAATAATTCGTAATAAAAATGTTTGTGAGTATTTGAGTTAGAGTGAGTTGGTTGTGGTAGGTGTAGTAGGTATGATGTGTATGTGTAAGTAATGTGAAAGTGCGGTTCGTGTATGGTGTGAATGTGTCCTGGTAGATGTAGTAATGGTGAATGTGTGGGTAAGTGTGAAAGTGGAGCGGAGATCTGTCTTATGCATGTGGGAGGAGAAGTTTTTCGGTCTCGTCATATGATTTCTCAATTAGCCATTCTTTAACTGTGATTTTGCATTGGTGATAATTCAAACTGTGGATATGGAGAGATTTATTGATTTTATTATATAGAATATAGCTGAGGTAGGTGAATTGGTGTTGTGCTAAAGTGGTTTTGTGTCTAACTGGTGGAAGGGCAATGTCTGCGCGGCGTTTAGTACTTGCTGTGAACGGCAGACGTTGTTTCCTTAATACACATTGTAGCACATATAAGCCTCTCACTGTCAGAAACCTGCTTTCCCTAAAAAGTTCCAAAGTAGGGTATCTATAGGGCTTGCAGAACATAACTTTGAGAACTGCTCTCTGGGCTCTCTCTAATTTCAGAAAGTATGTTTTGCAAGCGCCACCCCAAGCCGGCAAACAATATAGGAGAAGAGACTGACAGAGTGAGTAATAGACCATCATAAGTGTTTCCGAGTCAGCCGAACAACGGAGTTTCTTAAAGATGGAAATTAGTTTACGCGTTCGGTTAACTAGATTATCAATATGACTATACCAGTTCAGGTGTTTGTCAATTTGCATGCCCAAGTATTTTATACAAGGTGTGGTTGCCAGAGTAGGACAGGTACAGCAGGAGTCTTGAGAACAAGTGTGTACTTTAACAATCGGCGTTGTGTTTGGCTCAGTCTTATTACTCAAAGAAAAAGAAACAAGCTTCGATTTTTCTGCATTCAGTGTCAACAAATTATTGCTAAACCAGTTCATGACAATGTCCAACACCATCTGAGCATATTTTTCTGTTTCACTCCAATCATTCCCATGAACAAGTAGGGCTGTATCATCAGCATATGTAAATAAGAAGCAGTTAGTTAGTGGAAGTGAACACAGATCATTAATGTAGATGAGGAACAAGGTTGGACCCAGAATGCTGCCTTGTGGGACGCCGTATTCTATTCTAGCTTTATTGCTTATTACCTCATCCAATTGAACATGTTGGAAACGATTCTCCAAATAACTTGAAAAAATGTCAAGAGCAGGGCCACGAATTCCCATGCGTTCCAGTTTCGACAAAAGTATGGGCGCAGAGACAGTGTCAAAAGCTTTCGAAATATCTAAAAATAAACCTATACACCTCTGCTTCTTATCCATGAGGTGAGTCACTTTTTCAGAGAGTGCAATGACTGCATCCTCGGTTGAAATTCCGTCTCTGAAGCCATATTGGTTTCCGGATAGGAGTTTATGAGCATTAATGTATTTAAGCAAACGGTTGTTCAGTATCTTCTCCAGAAGATACTGAACAACCGTTTGCTTAGGTGGACTAGAGCTGTTTTGAAACAGTCTGGGAAGACACCGGTAGGTATCGCAAGATTGCAGATATGTGTGATGTAGGGGATTAAAATATTGCGCGTGAGCTTCAATATTTGTCCAGAAATACCGTCAATTCCAGCTACAGAACTTGATTTCAAGTTGTTTATAACTCCCTCTACTTCGGAATCGTCGGTTTCCAGGACACACATTGAGCTACAAGTTGAAGATAAACTTGATGGGTGGGCTGGCATATTCCGACACTGACGTATATTTGTAGCTAGGTCTTTGCCTACATTAATGAGGTAATTGTTGACTCTATTTGCTGATGCAAGTTTGTCAGGTTCGAGTTGTTGCAGTTCTTTCAATGGTGAGGGTGTGGATTTTGAGTGCGTTATGGATTTGATTAAATCCCATGTTGCTTTGGAGTTATTTTTTCTTTTCATAAATTCAGTTTTCTCGTAGTTTATCTTCAATTTCCGGAGCAAAGAATTACAGTGATTGCGATAGCGAGAATATGTTAATTTGAGGATGGGGTTATCTGGTTGAGTTTTTAAAGTAAGATGCATTTTATCCCTGTTTCTAATACAGCGAAGTAATCCTGGAGTGATCCAGGGCTTGATGTTACGGTTCTTTCGTGAGACTTTGGAGAAGCGAGTGTGTTTGTCAATAATTTGAGTCAATAAAGTTGTTAAGGTGTCCGCTGCTTCATTAGCGTCATGAGAAAAAAGGATTGGGGAGAAATCAGTACACTCAATATCTTTTTTGATGTTTGAAATATCAACAACTTTGGTGGTGTAGGTGAGCTTGGGCTTAGGAACATCAAGGTTGACACTCAGGAATACAGGTAAATGGTCGGTAATAGGTGAGTCTATGACAATGGATGTTCCTGGTTGTTTGCTTTTTAAAAGAATGTGATCTGAACAGTTATTTACTCGAGTAGGATATAGGTGCGCCGGTAATAAACCATGGGAGGCAGTGAAGGTGAGGTATTCGTACGAGAGTCTGTCGGTATTGCTCGGCTTAATATCAATGTTGATATCGCCGACTAAGGCAACGTGTTGAAATTTTGTTAGGGAAAATGGAATCCAAGCTGTTTAAAAAATTATCAACGTGGATGAAGGAAGGTGATCTATATAGGGCTAAGATCCCAACATTATTGCCAATTTTGCAAAGTAGACAGTTTGCGTCAGTTATATCAGGTTCTGAAACGGTGCAGTGCAGCGAAGACTTAATATACATAACCACCCCATCATTCTGGTTTTTTGTATTTTTTGTGAAGTGCACATTGTAACCATTCATGTTAGGAATTACAGCAGATTCCAGCCAGCATACCAGCCAGCATTCGGTCAATATAATGATATCACAATCAATTTTAAGGAGATGTAAGAACGCTATAAAATTATTAAAGTTCTTGTTGAGACTCCGAATATTGAGTTGTAGTATAGATAAGTTTCTTTGTGTCTTCGGTATTTTAGATATACAGTCACTTAACGGTAGTTTATAAGATTTTGATATTTGGTACGCATCTAATTCTAATTCAAAGGCATTAATGTGGTTAGCCATTGAAAGTAAATAATATGTTCCAAAATGAAGTGGTGCACATATTTAGGCATGGGAAGATGAGGCAAACTGTAACTGCATCAGGTACATTTATCATGTAGTGGCGTTCGTTGCCAATCGAAACGGTCAAGTTCTTTTCCTCCATTAAAAAATAGTGATGTAGGAATGGATACAAAAAGTTTGGAATGGTATTGACGGCGAGAGTAAGTGTGTGCGGGACGAGAGTGTGAGTGATGTCCAGAAGTTTGTGGATGGAGAGTAAGTGTATTGAGGATTATGTGTATGTGAAGGATGATTGTAGTGGTGTGTTATTCTTAATACATAAACAAAACAAACAGTGTTAATAATCTTAAACATGCGGGGAATACAACTTATAATAAGGTAGAAATTAGTTATTACGAAACTAGTATAAAAAAACAATAATGAATGACGTTTTAGTAGTCATTGGTTGGTTTGTGCTAGATCCCGAAGCGTCTGCTCGGATTTGACCAGTATTGGTTTGACTCCCTCTTCCTTCCGCAACAGTATGTTACCATTGGCCGTCCAACAAAATTTATACTCCTTACGCTTAGCAAAATTCTAGGGCGAAGCAGTGTTCCCTGAAAACTACCTATCAAACAGGAGTATAAACAGCGCCATTCAGAACCAAACTCCATTCGAGCGATGGGTTGGGAGTAAGCCATGTATTTATCTTTTTTTTTTTTTGTTCTTTTGCAAGACTTACGTGCTGATGAAAGGCACTAACGGTCACAAATTTGCACCAAAGGCAATTCCTGGCATGTTTGCGGGATATTCTGAAACATCTAAAGCTTTCAGGATCTTCATACCTTCGAAGAACAACATCTTGATTTCAAAAGATATTAGGGTATTGAAGACTATGTTCTACGATGAATCGAATAAAAATGCAATCTACAGACTGCTCACGGATTTAGAGTTTAAACAAGAGCTACCTAATAAAACGCAAGCGAGTGGATATTAAGCTTTACAATCATGAAGGAGATGATCAGCAACATGATATTGATTTTGAAGAAGATGATCAAGATGAAACGCTGCAACAAAGTTTGGTCGATAGCACTGATGACGTACGACAAATGGAATCAAATAAAAGTGAATACGAATCTCTTTCCGGGTCTTTTACCGATGTCAATGATGATGAACCTGATGCTGATGCAGAAGAAAATGCGACAGTTCAAACGAGGTCTTTGAGAGACAGGTCAAAGATCACAGCTACTAAGCACTACGATGATTTTATTTTGGCAGCAGCTGAGGAAATCGAAAATCTTCACAAGCCTAAAGAGCCTGAGATCTTCAAAGAAGCCATGGAATCTCCTTACAAAGCAAAATGGCAAGATGCCATGCACAGTGAAATAACCTCACTGCATGACAACCAAACCTGGGATCTGGTTAATTTACCCAAAGAATGAAAAGCTCTTCCTTGCAAATGGGTGTATAAAGTAATAATGAATCCTGATGGTACAGTCGATAGGTATAAAGCAAGAATGGTTATCAAAGGTTACTCTCAGAAACCTGGAGTTGATTATGATAAAACATTCAGTCCAGTGGTTAGTCTGAGCACCGTTCGAGCATTGCTTGCTATAGTTGGAACACTTGCATTGCCGAATTCTTAAAAAATTCTGATTTCCAACAGATGGAAGCGGAACTATGCTTATATGTTCGAATCTGAGGACAATCTAAAGTCTTTATTGAACTTTACGTTGACGACGGAATTGTACCCTATAATACTACCAGAAATTCGTCTCCTAATTTATCAAGGAATTGAAAACAAGGTTTAAGATACGTAACCTGCGTCATACCTCCTTGGAATGGAAATTAATGTCCGTAAGGACAAGACCATTACACTATGTCAAAAAGCCTACACAAAGAAAGTTTTAGAAAAATATAGAATGTCCAATTACAAACCAGCACCAACGCCAATCATCAACGAAACTGAGATGGCAGAGGAAGACGATGTCAACGCAAATTTCCCATATAGACAAGCCGTGGGTGCTTTGGCATATTTATCAGTAGGCATAAGGCCTGATATTTCATATGCTCTGGGTGTTGCATCTCGAAACCTCGGAGCACCTACTAAGAAGAATATCATGCTGGTAAAACGTATCTTCCTGTACTCAAAAGGGACCCAACAGAATGGGCTAACCTATACGGAAAAGTCGCCACCACGTCTGCTACAGCGACGCAGATCATGCAGGAGAACAATCTACTGGAAGGCTAACATCTGGAATGCAGATGGTGTGCTTATTCTCTGAAGCTGATATTAGCTGGAGAAGCCAGAAGCAAACGACAGTCTCCATCTCTTCGACTGAAGCGGAGATTATAGCAGCAAGCGAATCTGCACAAGAGATTTTATGGTTGAATCGCCTTATTAACAACTTAATAAAAAATAACTTAATAAATATGTTAGCAACGGAGACTTCGACGTAACGCATGTTCCTTCGGAGCCGCAGTTGGCTGATATGATAAGTAAACCACTGTTTGGCCCAAGTTTAAGTTTAAGTTCAGCATTAGGATTAAAAAATATATATTATCATAATATTCTTCAAAAACTTCCGAGAACTTGAAGTGTCTAAGGCAGAACAATGTGTGTATGCTTTTTAAAATGTATCGGTGCTAGGATACTGTTATAATAAGAAAGATTTGTTTTTGTTTCTTAATATAAAAATACTGTGTTCTTTTATCAAAGTACTCCCTTTAATAAATATAAATTTAACATGCTGCCATTAATGATGATGATTGCGCTACCTGGTTTTACTGCAACGGTTATGAGAACAACGGACACCAAATTCGAGATCAGGGCCCCCACCATGACCTTTACCAAAACAATCTTATTGCCAGAACGTTTTATTGCAGGCTTATAATAATATAACTTTGTTTGGTACCATGACCATCCTCCATTTTTTCAATAGATGACAGCACCAACGTCTCACTAATTTCCAGAAGCAGTAGTTTTACAACACCATCTATGAGTCGGCCTAGTTACTAGGTGGCATCGATACTAAATGGCATCGATACTACTAGATGGCGCTGCTTTTATATAGATTCTGTACATCGCACCGTGCGTTCAAGAACGAGTAGGTAATAACAATACAACAAAAAATATCTCGAGTTGGCGGAACGGTTTCATTTGTTCGAGTGAGTTAAGAAACATCTCGCTGCGGCGAATGCCTCTTCATGTGTTTTTGAGTATTTCAATACATAAGAGCGATCACTACTTAGGGCATTTCATGCAAACTTTAATGTTCTTTTTTTTCGAAATGACTGAACCGATTTAAATGAAACTTCATATGCGTATGTAGGCTACATAGGTAGTTCTAAAAATTTATCAGAGAACATTTTCGAAAAATAGTTTTCTAGCTAAATTAGAACGATTTTAGATTTTCCATAGAAACAGAAATTACCAATTATCTATTCTTTTTAAAAGACATATCGAAAATGTTCTCTGATAACTTTTTACACTTATGCATATGAAATTTAATTACGGTATATCGGTTTAGTCATTTCGAAAAAAAAAGGACTTTGTATGAAATGCCGTAAGTCGTAAAAACGCCAAGGTAGCCGCGATTTTTTTTTTAAAGAAGAACTTTTTTTAAGTAAGAACAGACAAATAAAAATGAATATTAATCATGAATTGCAATTAAAACACTGCATTTGGAGTGGTAACCGTTATAAGTGTAAAACGCCTCATTTGGAAAGTATCCAAATACTTCTTTTACATCTAAAACTAAATATTCGGTGTTACGATATTAATTATTGCATTTCATAATCAATACTTTAGTTCACTAGTTAGACATATTTCTTATTTCCATACAGTAATATAGTATTTGACCGCTATTTGCGACGTTGCCCACTTTCTATAAAAGCGCTCTTAAGGATGTGGGTGACTTTTGAAATAAAACTGATTCAATGAAACTTAAAACATTTTTATTTAAGGCAGGTAGTAGGTAGGTAATAGATAGGTGGGTAGGTAGTAGGTGGGCATACCCACCTATTTACTACATATAAGTATACGAACCGATTTTTACCGGGAATTCCCGGTTTTTAACTTTGTGGAAAAGTCGGTTTTGTCGAATCAAACCGGGTTTTTCGGGTCTTCGGTTATTTTGTTTCTTTTCTAAATTATTATTGATCTGTGAATTTCGCAGATCAGACACACAACCCGTCATTTAAAATGTAGAAGCAAAAGTCAATTTATTGTATTATTGCCTCCCACGACTTATTCATCTGAAGTTTATACTCAATAATACGTTAAAGGGTTTGTTGGATTGTGGAATTTGTACAATTCTCATTCGAAAGTACTTATTGTATATTTTTTTGTGAATACAGAGTGTAAGGTACAGCCCTTCACAAATTGATGGGCTGAATTCAGTATATCATACTAAGATGACCGTTACAATAAATTATTTCAGGAATAGAAAAAAAATGATTTGTTGTATTTTCTCATACGCAATGTATCGTTACTATGGCAAAACGCACGTAGCGAACCGCAAGCGCGACGACGAGTTCGATGAACTCTGTAGCTAGGCAGGAAGTGAATAGCTGATTTCACGAGTGGTTTGTTAGAGTATTTCAACATCCATTGTTGGATTTTTGTTTTTAGCCGTATTATTTACATATATGGAGTGCTGCGTACAGCGAATGTTATTTTACATTGGAATAAAGGAATAGAAACTGGAAAAATAAATAAAAATATATATTTTTCCGGAGAAAAATTCCAGTGGAATATAATTCAAGATAAGGAGCTGAATGCACCCTGTCAGTTTGTGGAGGGCTGTCCCTTACACCCTTTATATTCTTCGGAGATATAATTTTATACTTTTAAATATTTTAAAACACAAATGCGTAAAAAAGGCCGTTAGCCGGTAGCTTACATTCATAATTAATAATTGTAGTGACAAAAAATTAATTCGCTATGGTTAGAATATTTTTATGCCTATTTATCTGTGAAAATATATCAGCTTTTCAATTCGGTATTTTAGAAATAAATTGAAGAAAACGATGACTACTAAATACAAAAATGTTAAAAATTGTATTTCTCCGAATAAATTAAAAGATAGAAAGTCCAAATTAGGTGTTAAATAGCTGCACACGGCTCACACTAATAAGCCACAACCACAACATAAATTTGTCCAAATACAAGTTATTCAGAAACGAAAATAAAATCAGAACGTTGGCTGGATAAACTCCAAGCATAGCCCGCTCCATAGCTCGCTGAGCGACCTTGAATTTATGGACCAACCGTACCGTGAGTGTCCACGTTTCGGCCACGTAAGTCATAACATAACAGGCAGGACGCACTGATTGAAGACCTTAGTCTTTAGGCTCTGTGGAATACGTGACGAAAAGGCCCGACGAAGCTTCCCAAATGCTGACCAGCCCAGCTGGATTCTTCTGGAAGCCTCCCTCTCAAACTTGTTCTTACCAAACTGCAGTTTGCCTTTTTATTTGGGAAATTACATCCTCTTGCCTCACTCCCTGACGCAATGGGATATGCTCCGTTTGCTGGTCTAAGTTTGGACGATCATTGTGGCGTTTTCATAAAGACTTTTCAGTACTTGGATTTATCGCCAGTCTTCTTAGCATTGCTGCAGAGACTCCAGAACTGACCAGATCTTGATAGAGTCAAAAGAAAAATCCTCATAGTCCACAAATGCATGACACAGAGGCCGATAATACTCGTCGGACTTACAGTGTGTTTCCTCTTCGAAACCCGGCTTGCTCCGGTGGCTGGAAGTCGTCGAGTCTTCGCGCTAGACGATTCGTGATGACTCTTGCAAACAGCTTAAACACGTGGCTAAGGAGCGAAATGGGTCTGATATTCGTTTTTTTTTGTTTCTCTTTTTAAAGAAAAGAACGACCACGTCCCTTCTCCATGCATCTAGAATTCTCCCAGAGAACAGGACCGAGTTAAAAAAGAAGTTCTCCTAATAGAGGACATCCTTCCGCTTTCAGAAGCTCAGTCGTTATACCATCCTCATCAGGGGCTTTTCCAGTCATGAGAACCGCCTCGATTTCACCTTGACTGACTTCTGGCAGGTCTTCTGTGAAATGGCGAGTTAAGGTGGGTCTGGAATCCTCATTTTCGGGATCAAGTCAAGATGCATGCGATGCGCACAACTGGCCGTAAAAGTTTTCGACTTCTGAAAGAATCTACGGCTTCGAAACGACAATAACTGGCGTTATTGTCGTTTCGAAGCCGTTTCCAGGTTTAGTCAATAGCTCTGTATACATTTTCCTTACAAAGAGAGATCCGCAAAAACTGGCGACGCGGCCGGCGCGGCTAGTCCTTAGTCCAGCAGACGGACCTGCCGCGTACTTGCAACTTCATACCTAACTTACGCATTGAAAATAACTTCAGTGTCGATATTTTCAACTTTCTCCAGTAAAAATGGAAAAAAAAGAAAACATGGAAACATGAATATACCTAAAAAATAAAAATGAAATAAAAAATTGGCCTAAAATAGTTGCACGTATTGGCGATCGCCTTAGTATTGCAATTTTAATAAATAGAGAGAGCATTGCAACTGTTTTACTACATTGGCGACGGAGGTGATCATTTATTATCAGGCATCTTTCACACACAAAGTTTCGGTCAAATTGTGGGCCAGTTGAGTATACTGACAGGACAGTATAATATCTGAAGTGAAATAAATTGTCGGGAAGAAACAATCACCGTTAGGTCAAGAAAAAAAACAAAGAAAGGAAGCAGGGTTACTGCCATCGCGCGCCGCACAAAAGCATACAGCTGCAAGGAGCACCCGAGGGACTATCGAAGTATCCAGACCCAAGAGACACTGTGACGGAAAAAAAAAGAAATTTCAGCGTGAACCGCCAGAAATGTCAGCGTGAACGGCGCGGCGGCAGCGGCGCCCCAGGCCGCCTGCGCGAAGTTGCTGACAGCTGTCTTGCTTGACGTATTTTTTACTTGTGTTGTTTGTTTGTTTTTTTTTTTAATTTTTCATACATTATATTTAAGTTATCACGTAAGTTTCATTTTAATACTTATTTTAATGTTTAATAATGACTGTAGTGACGCCGAACGTAGTGCCAGTCAACCTACCACAACGCTGGATGTCCTAGTAAGATGCCCACACTGTTCCCAAGCACGTTTTTTTAAGGGTGAATGAGACTTGAAGATACATTTGGGGAAAAAACATAAGCCCCAAAATGTACCTTCTTCATGCCCTATATTACCCACTTCCCTTACACCTGACCCACCCACTCAACCCTTTTGGAAATATCTTTCAAAATTAAAAACTACAACACCTGTTTTAAAGAGAGTTCCTCGTGGCGCGCGACCTTCAGTAGCATCAAGTTTGGCGCGTTGTGTCCGCCTCGCCGCCCGAGAGAACTCTCAAAGTGCTTGGGAGCAATTACTCACCTTCCCATTTAGAATTCTGCATGTGCAAAAAAATTTGGCAAACAAAAAAACTTTAACAACTCAAATTAAAGACAACTGTAACGTTTCGGCCCAAAGTTTTGACCCAAAATTTACAGTACATCCCCCCCAAAGAGGTTTATTGCATCATGTAGAATCTAAATTAGGCGAGGGTGACATCAGTGGTGCAGCTAGGATCATCTTTAGCAGCGATGTGGTCGCGCCGTACTCTCCAGAGACCCTTACAGCTCTGGAGGGTAAACACCCCCGGCAGATGACCTCACCTTCCCTGACCCCCCCGTTCCAGAGACGAGCACTCTACAAATTACAGCTCAGCAAGTTTGTGCGGCCGTCTGCTCCTTTCGAAGTGGCTCCGCCGGCGGCCTCGACGGCCTGACTCCGCAACACCTTAAGGATCTAATATGTTCAGGCGCCGGGGTAGCTGGTGAGTCCCTTTTGAAGGAGCTGACGGCCCTCATCAATCTCATGCTCTCCGGCAGTGTGAACGATGCCGTCATCGATATTTTTTACGGGGCCAATCTTTGTGCCCTGCGCAAGAAGGATGGCGGTATTCTTCCCATTGCCGTAGGGTCAACTTACCGTCGTATCGCAGACAAAATTTGCTGCGCCTTTTATAGTGAAACACTGGCCAGCAAATTCCAGCCCCTTCAGCTTGGTTTCGGGTCCAAAGGGGGCTGTGAGGCTGCGGTACACGCACTGTCCACTTACCTTGATAGTGATAAGGGTGAGGTCATCCTTAAGGTTGACATTAAAGATGCTTTCAACTCCGTAAACAGGGACACCTTGTTGACAGAGGTTCAAAAAGAAATACCCAAAATTTACAATTTTCTTTACCAATGCTACAGGAACCCATCAAAATTACTCTATAAAGACAACCTTTTGGAATCAGCCGTTGGATGCCAACAGGGTGACCCTCTTGGGCCAGTCATTTTTAGTTTAGCAATTAATCCAATTATTCGACAGCTAAATTCTAAATTCAACATATGGTATTTGGATGATGGAACCCTGGGAGGTGATGTGGATACAGTCCTAAAAGATTTAACTTTTTTAAAAGAAAAATTCAGTTCCATTGGCTTAGACCTTAACCTTTCGAAGTGCGAAATTTACCTTCCTGAAACCACTGACAGACAGACTACCATTTCTAAATTTAATTCTTTGGCACCAAATATCAAAATTACCGGCAAAAATTCTCTTCACCTCTTGGGTTCACCAATATTTGACGAATCTTTTCCGTCGTTCATTGAAGACAAAATTCAAAATTTTAATGATGTTTCGGAGAGACTTTTTAAAATTAACATTCATTCGGCCTTCACACTTATTCGATACTGTTGTTTTGGACCAAAATTCACGTATAGCCTTCGCTCCACTCATCTTTGGAAGCATCCGCAGCTTTTAGAAAAAGTAGACCAAATTATTAGAAACACTCTAACTTCAATACTTAATGTGGCCCTGGACGACCGAGCTTGGCAACAAGCCACACTTCCCATTCGCTTGGGTGGTCTCGGCGTCCGCAAAATTTCAAGTATAAGTTTACCAGCCTTCCTCTCCTCGGTCTACGGTACTGAAAAATTAACCAGGAATATTCTCTATCTTCCTCACTGGTTGATTTTGAGGTGCCGTATTTGACCGATGCGTTGAACGCTTGGAAAATGGCTTTTCCCAATACGGATTTGCCCGACAGCCTCTCCTCCCAGTGACAGTGGAACGTGCCGCTCTGCAGTATTGTACGGAATACCCTTTTAAACACGTCATTCAATACTGTGGAGCGTGCCCGTCTACTGGCCGTGGGGGAATGGGAGTCGGGGTTGTGGCTTCAGGCACTACCGTCATCCACCATTGGCACTATGATGGATGACACATCGTTCCGGGTCGCTACGAGTCTACGCTTAGGCGCACCTTGTGTTGCCCCGCATCGATGTCACTGCGGTGAAGCTGTCGACAGCCTCGGACACCATGGCCTGTCCTGCTACAGGAGCGCAGGTCGCATTGCACGGCACGCCAGCATTAACGACATTATTCGTCGAGCCCTTGCCAGCGCCGGCGTACCAGCGGTTTTAGAACCAAACGGCTTGGTACGTGACGATGGCAAGAGACCAGACGGCATGACGTTGGTGCCTTGGAAGGTGGGTAGGCCTTTGGTGTGAGACGCAACCTGTGTCGACACCCTTGCGCCATCTCACCTTGCAAGCACGGCGGGCTGTGCAGGCGCTGCTGCTGCGGCTGCTGAGATCCTCAAGCGGCGCAAATACTGTAACCTTATTGGTAACTACAGTTTTGAGCCGTTTGGGGTCGAAACGCTCGGGTCATGGGGACCGAGTGCGCGTCTCCTTTTTAAGGAAATCTCTCGCCGACTGGTCGACACTTCGCGTGACCAGAGGGCTGGCTCTTTCTTTGGCCAAAGAATTAGCATTGCTATTCAGCGTGGCAATGCTGCCAGTCTTCTGGGCACGTTTCCAGATGACAGCGATGCGGAGGAATACTTTGACGCCTAAGTGTCCTATTGTCGTCGTTGTTTAGATGTTTATATTTTCTTACTTTTAGTCTTATTTTTATCATTACTTTAGTTCTTTTTAGTCTGTATATAATGTACATAATAGATAGAAATACATTGATTAAAATTTAAAAATGTCAAATTAAAATGTCCTATGTATATAGTAAAAATTAATTACATTTCAAATGTTTTTTTTAGTTATTTATTATTGAGTATTTAATTTTATATGAATATACTGCGTAGTATTTTAGTTCAAAAAGCAAAAAGAAAACAACATCACTTTCCTGGCATCGAACCCGGATACTCTAGATTGCAAATCCATACCTCGACCAAATACACTGCTGTAACAGTTACATTACTGATCGAAATAACTGACTGTATGCAAACTGACATCCATCCGTCAAACGTCCAGAAATACGTTTCCAAAATTCATAGTTTTATATCGTTATAAAAATTTATATTTAGTAATACTAAAATGTTCTTACGTTTTAATATCGTTCATATGTTGGGCGTTTGATTTATATGAACGTTTTTAGTTCTCGTAATGGGTTTCACTTTATTTCCCATACTTACAAATGACCAGAAGTACCTTATTTATTACGCTATTTTAACTTAAAATATTTTATATTTACACGAAACAAAAATATTTATGGAATAAAGACAAAACAATGAATTTATGAATAAAATTATACAAAACAGTAAACAACCTTGACGTAATAATGCGGCGAAAAATGCGGCAAAACGAGCGACACGTCCGTATAGCATCAGGCCTCGGCCGGCACTGTCGGTACACAGGCGTTTACGCACACATGCGCACGTATTTTGTTCAGAGATAAGAATATGTGATTTGCAAAAAATCTATTGATTGGATTAAAAAACTAAAACAGTATCACGTTACTTTGTTGCGTGAAGAATAATTTGACAGAAAATCAGAATGATTGCATGTATATTAGTATGGGTTTTACTCGTAAACAGAAACGTTTAGAGGCATCTTTGCGATTTTTTTCTATCGTATCAAATTTGTAGTATTATGTTTTCAACACAGTATCGAACTAGCATATATACTGAAGAATATCATATATTTTTCTGTGTTTTTTTACTGCAGTGGATCTATATGTTCCACTGCAAAACATGCATTGTAAAACATGCTTTTAGCTCTTGTAGTCGCCTTAATGTATTTTCTCTTATTTTTTCTCTTTTGATCAACCTGGAACACATTTGAAGGCTCATTTTCAATCTCTTGCACTTTGGAGTGTCAGTTGATTTCCTTTTCTTTGGTGTGTCAAAACAGTAGGTTCTTCAATATTTGGACTGTTACGAGTCAGTTCTGTCTTGTACACTTTGGTTGGAGTCAAAACTTTCAGTACAGGTGAAGTTTCTTGAGCTAAAAAAACAGATATAAAGGTAAGCTAAACTCTATGTTACAAACTATTGACGACCTGTAAGAACAGTGATTCTTGTCATTCTTAAAAACTTACTACACACAGAATTTCCATAAATGAGGGTAGGTACAATTGTGATTATTTCAAAAAATACCTTGTGATGTTGATGGACATGGTGAATGCGGCGTCATGACCAAGCATTGCTCATCGTTGTGGTTTTGAGGCAGTGCCATTTTTGATAATCTTAGCCTTTTGCCAGTTTTATTCTGAATGAACTTATCATCGAAATGTGTAATACACAGATATCAGAAGCCAGGTCGGTTAGAAGAAAACAAAAACTCATTCAAAGCAGATACAAGAAACTAGGAAACACTATTAATCAACAACTGCCACCGGGTGTCAGACATGATGGAAACAGAACTGACACTGACAGACAGAGTAACTACCAACTTTTAAAACGTTTCGTGTAATGTTTATAGTTCCGGGGTCAGTAAAATGAAAACAAAATATAATTATGTACTATAAATATGTTAAAAAAAATCTTAAATTTCTATGAATAGTAATACATTTTTTACATGGAAGAAACAACTAGCAGTAAAACTGTATAGCGCTGTCTCTTTCACAAATAAACGGTCGGAAGTCATAGTCTTGGAGCAAAATATAACTGTAAGTAATATGTATAAAAAAAAATATTTCTGATCAAAATCTTATTTGTAAGGATAGTTTTCATAACAATCATAAAACCCATCAAAATCTTTGGTAACATGATAGGAATAGGAACAGATTTTTTATAAGTGGCTGGTATCATTACCTTTTTCCTAGGTAAAGTGGCATCCATGTCAGTGCATTATGTCATAATACTTGTCAGTGGTTATCAACAAAAATCAATTATCTGTTTATGTTTAAATCGTAAATTAAATAAATAGAGTTTACTTTTCTTGTGTGCTGTGAGACAAAGAAACTTTTTCAAAAAATTGATTTTGTTCTTTTATATGATGGACTTCAATATACTACTAGCTACCGCTCCTTATGAAGATGCGGTCTTATCCTAAATTTATATTGGTCTTATCCTTATTTCCTTGTGAAGTTGGCTTGAAATAAAAAACTTAACGTGAAAGTTGACTACTACGAACTATTATGTTCCCTTGAGAGGGAAAGAGCAACAAATGGGACATATATCATTAAAGCAGCATCGATGCGCTTTAGAAACCACTCTATGGATGGAGGAAGTATGGAGCTCTTTAAAATAATCCCAGGAAATTAGAGTATGGACTAGTCTTCCGAGTATTTCAAACTGTATGATAAAGAATTCTGATTATAAACCAATATTAGCAATAATAGTTTTATTTAATCTTAGTACTTCTAAGTCTAGTAGAATGGATGATTGTGTGTAAGAAGTTGTGGATGATTTGAGGATGACAAATAATGTTCAAAAGATGTAAGGCCGACCACTAAAACACGCGCGGGTACGGGTTTAGGTGCACGCTTGCGTGTCAGTATTGAAGAATAATATGAGCAGCGGCAAAACGCGTGGGCGCTGAGCGCGTGTGCGGTTTTCTAAGGATATTTTGACAGCGAGCACTCGCGCGAGTTTTAGCGGATGCCCCAAATGGTAAAAATGTATTGATTCTCAGTAGCACTGGTTATAATTTATGACAACAATACAATACAGACTCGCACACATGTCATTATTGTTAAGGAGGTGCTAATGGTGTAATTCGTTTTCAATGTTATTCAACAACGTCATGTACAGTCGGTAATAACTGACCCACCCTAAAAACGAACGAATTTTAACCATCCTTCCGTAACATTAAGGGTTATTCAATTTGTATAAGTTTATCACACTAGAGCTACTAGATGAACAAATACGAAAATAATACAGATACGCAAATTTGATCCATAAAACGTTAGCGTCACGATATTTATAACTACTTGTTATGCAATTTTGATTTTTATGCTGTAAGACTTAATTATCAGAGTATTGTTATACAATTAGTGTCATTGCTACTAATTGGCAATATTTTCGCCTAACTTGTAATAATTAAAAAATTAAAAGCGTATTCATTATAAAACTGGTATTCAATTGTTACTAAGGTTATGTCACCCTCAAGGGTAGGAAAATAAAAATGAACCGTGACATAAAAAAATAATCCAGTCTTCGCACAATTGCAGTGACTACGCGCGAACATTTTTTACCTTGCCTTACTAAATTTCGAAAAACAACGTCTTTCCCCATTTTTTAATTTCAGTTCTCTGTTTTTGTTATCATGTCTCAATTGAGTGATTATTTAAAATACAAAATAATCTATTTGCACGAGGAGAATGATCAGAGAGATTGCTAGGAGACTTAATATAGCAGTAAGTGTATTTTTCTAATTTTATACCTCATTTTTATACCATTATATAGCTATGCCTTATGGCGTGACGTAAGCAAATTGTTAGTAGACATATTAATTATCCCTTTACACCTACTCGGTAAACTGCAGTGCAGTATAATGTTTCTGTACGATCAGGTAGAAAACATTTATGTACTGCTGGACTGAAACAATACAAGCCAGCACGTAAAATTCAATTAACTGCTGCTCATCGCCAAGCAAGATTCCGCTTTGCCCAAGAATATTTGGGTTTTAATTGGGAAGAACATGTTATCATATTTACAGACACAGGGGGAGACAGGCAGGTGCCAGGGGAGGTAATAATTTGGGTTCGGGTCGTGTTATATTATTCTGATGTACTTTTTATTTACTTATGTGCTAGTTGTTGATTAAAGACAAATTGTAAGAAATATAACTTTCTATTTCGCTTCTGGTCTTTAAGATTACCGTATTTCCCTCGCAGTTTTAGTTTTGACGGTACGTGTGTGGCTTCTCGTCTTAAGCCAAAACCTGAATTTTTACTTCATTGCCTGTACCTAATTGATGAATCTTAAAACTGCCAAAATGCGACTAGAGGCTACACTGATTACTAACCTAGTAATTAGTTCAATGACTATTAAAACTATGTTGTTGCGACTTTGATCTTTAAGCGAATTATGGTGAAGTAAAGCGAATCTTACTACGCTGAAAGAAAATATACTTGTACATAAATTATAACAGCCAAAGCTCACTAGCTATGTACGCGTGCACCTATTGAAAGGCAGGCTTTGTTGAATAAAAAATGCGTTATGTGACGTAATAAATCTCGTTTAATGGTATTTTCACATGGTTTTTATTGAATATTTTTCAATACTGTTATAGAAAAAAATATTATCTTATTAAAAGATTATCTAAAAAGAAAGCTGTAAGTTGGAGCGATATAGCTCTGGTGTCTGGCATAGCCCATGTACCATAATATGCTCATGACATGAGAACAACAACCGACTGTCCGTGTCCCAACAGGACAGTAGCAACAATATAGCACTTCAATACACCACTTCGCCCCTGTAGCCTTCTATCTACTGCTTAATAGGACTTGCTTCCTATGTGTATAGATTTAATTCAGGCACCTAAAATAAATGGGTGGTTACCATGAAATTCAGGATAAATAATAAGTACAGGATGTATTTCTTCTGAACACACATACATATAGACCCATGTTTACACATTTTCAAACATCTGAACACCTTCATCAGAGAGACGATGCCTCCGTGAGCGCGCAAGGCGTAAATGGCAATTAACGCAACGCACGTTAGTGGTTAAAATCAAAGTCCAAATCAAAAGCAACTCGTTGTCCAAAGAAGAATGCAGTATCGTCAGTTCAAGATGTAAAGGCCAAGTCATCGAGAATCCACAAAATCGCAATGATAAACAAAAAAACCCAAGCAAAAATATGACCGTATCGAACGATGGAATAGAAGTGTTTTTCAACCTTTTTCATGACACGATCCCCATAGTAAGAAAAAAATATTTCGCGACCCCTGACCCTTCGATTTTTTTCGTGTATTTTATTATGGTAAAATAATAAATATAATATTCAATCCCTACAACATTTTTATGCATTTGCGTAATTAGGATTCGGATGAATACAAACATAATTAACACATATTTTTACATCAAACACGTCGGCAATTCTCAATTTATTCGTGCATACCCAAGGCCGATGCCGTGGCGATAAGCAGAAAAATCTCACACTGATTATGTTTGGCAAACAAGAGGTCGAAAAGCTCAAAAGTATACCTATCTCTGACGATAATCTATCAAAGCAGGATAGGGGATATTTATGTAGAAAAAAATAAAAGAAAGTAACTTTTGTGTCCTTGCAATTTTATTAATTTACGGATATTGCGGGTTGTGCGCAGTTTGTAGCTTTTGTGCGTTTTAAATCTAATGAAAAATTAATGGAAGAAATACTCTTTTGTAGAGCACTTCTCGCCAATACTACAGGTCAGTGCTTCCATAACATGTTCCTTGAAGCTACGCAAGATATGGATATCAATTGGGCAAAAAAAATGCATTGCTATTTGTAGTGACAGAGCAAAAGCGAATTTATTTAAACACTATTTTAAGCTTTCACGGTTTACAACAAAACTTATACTGTCACTTACGGGATATCTTCCATGATTGTTCATTGCAACAGCGTCGAAATATCGGGAGCTCAAAATAATGAATAATCACGGAAGATATCCCGTAGATGACAGTATAAGTTTAGTGGATTTATTGCTAGACTGAAAGAGCAGATGATGAAAACGGAACTACGATGGGAGAAATTGGTTAATGAACAACAAGCGCAACCACCGTATTATGATGGACTAGTACTCATAAGTTTTAATTTAATATGTATATCCTTATGTTAACATTTTCTTAATAGATCTATCTTTTTATACTTTATTGTTTGTTTTCTTGAGATAGTTTTCGCGATCTCTATAGAGGCTTCGCGAACCCCCAGGGGGTCGCGACTCACACGTTGAAAAACACTGGAATAGATCATCACAGATCTTACAGTGACAGTAGTGACGGGACTCAATCGATCACCACTCATAACGTTCCTTTATACGATATACTACGAAATCACCATAGTTTCATTTTTATTACATGATTGTGGTGCCTTGTTAATTGGCGTTTTAATATCAAGTTTATTTGTTGTTTATAATTATTGTACATTATAGAATGTATAAAAACTATAGCAAGGCATTTGACCGTATAGACCACGGTGTCCTTTTGCGTAAGCTGTTTGCAGTGGGTATCAGAGGTGATTTATTCAGATGGTTTAAGTCTTATATTGAGAATCGCTGTCAGACAGTTGTACTGAATGGATACAGTTCTGTTACTGTTAAAATACCCTCAGAAATACCACAAGGATCCCTTTTGGGTCCTTTACTTTTTATTATTTTTATAAATGACATTGGTTCGTGCTTTACCCGTTCCAAAATAATTCTTTACGCTCGCTGTATGAGCGCAGACGTATTGCTGATATGGCATACTTATTTAAAATCGCAAATGGTTCTATAGATTGCCCTGAGCTATTAGGTAGTTTAAGATTAGTAGCACACTGCAAAATGTTTCGCAAACCTAGTTTGTTGCATGTCCCACACTCCAAGTCCGCGTACAGGCAGAATTCGTTTCTGATCCGTGCGAGCAGGAGCTTTAATAAACTTACTGGTGAACATGATTTGGACATTTTTAATACCAGTGTTTCTCGGCTTAAGCATTTGTTAGTGAAAAGCTTTTTCACGGAGAAGTAATAGTTTGCGTCTGAATTTTGTTTTTTTTTTATTTTTAGTTTGTAATTTTTATTTAATAGATCGCTTTTTTTTGTTTAATTCCTTTATTCATTTTTTAAACATATAACTTACATTTTTAAATATTTCTATATAAAAAATTAAAAAAAAACATTTAAAAATATAAAACATAGTAGCCCACCGGCATCAGGAACAGGGTCCGAGCTACCGGTGGTTAGGGCTCTTGAGAGAGGAACCTCCTAACGATACGCGCCGTGTCCAGAAGTACTGCTTTCTGAATCAAGCCCTTGATCCAGCTGCCAAGCGAGAGCCTCCTCAGATGTTGGTCGAGGGTATTGGCTATTAAGCCATTGGCCGACACGACTATCGGCACAATGACTGCTGTACTCACGTCCCATATGTCGACAACCTCGTGAGCCAGATCTAGATATTTGAATTGTTTATCTTTCTCTGCTTTCACGAGGTTCTCGTCATGCGGAACCGTTATATCAACAATCATTGCGCGACGCTCCAATCGATCTATCACCACAATGTCAGGTTTATTGGCAACAATAGTCCTGTCAGTGACGATAGATCGATCCCAATACAACGTGATATTACCATCATCGAGAACTGGGTCGGGCACATACTTATAGTATGGCACTTCTGATTCCACAAGGTTGTACTTCAAAGCAAGTTGCTGGTGGATTATCCTGGCAACGAGGTTGTGTCTATGTAAGTACTCTCCGTTAGCCAGACGAGAACATCCAGAAATAATGTGTCGGCTCGATTCTTCCGGACAGTGGCATGCCCGACATATGTCAACCGTGCCATCCTTCTCAATGTATTTCCGGTAGTTATTCGTCATCATAACTTCGTCCATTATTGCACAGACAAAACCTTCGGTTTCCCCGAATAGGTCACCGAAACGCAGCCAAGCTACGGACGCTAAGAAGTCTACATCGGGTCCGTGTAGAGCCCGATAAAAGCGTCCGTGAAGCTCCTTGCCCTGCCCTGTTTAGTTTATTGTTATAGTATTTTGTTGCCTAACTTCTTTTTTGTTGTTTAATTTATGTTATAGTATTTTGTTGACTAACTTCTTTTTTGTTGTTTTTTTTTGTTTCAAGTGTTTATCTGTGGAAATTTGTAAATGGCCTTCGAATTCCTATTGTTTAAGATCATTGTTTATATTTGCTGTAAGTTTCCCGAATAGTATAAAATAAAATAAAAATAAAACGAAGAGAAAGAGCCATTTACAGTAAGAAAACCCTTGAGCAAAAACACATGTCATTGGATAGGAACGTAATCTGAAAAAAAGTTGCGTTTTGTAATTGCACGATTACTTAATTTTGAGCAAATTAACTTTTGATTCTCGTGTCCGAAAAACACAATATTTTTTAAATAAATATCTCATATTATTGTAGTAATTATTTTATATTTACACTTGCATGAAGCTTCGTTAATTTTTAGATTCTTTGGGTCGACTTTCGCCGGACTTTTTTCAAAACTGGATCATGAAAAATCACTAAGTTATAAGCTTGTTCTGTTACCTGGTTGTCAGCACAAAAACGTGGTAACCACGCGGGGCAGCGGTGCGCGCGCCTTCAGCGTCGTCTTGAACTCATTGATAATAATAATTTGGCTTAGTGTCGCTCGGTGTCCAACTTGTAACCTTTTTGAAATAGTTTTGGGACAAAATATAATATGGTTTAAAAATTATTGAAGTCGATTCAGTTACTTATTCTGAACAAACTATATTCAGGTTTCGCATATACTAAAAATAATGTTGTATATATGACAAGTAATTTTTTTTATTTATTTTTTTTAGTTAAAATTTTATATTTACATTGAATAAAATCGTTATCATCATCATTATTGTTTTTCATTTCCGTTCTTATTTGTATTTTAATAGTTAATAAAGTAGGTAACTATTTTAATTAAATATAAATAATATATTGAGTTCAAAAAACATAAATGAATATTGCAAACATAAAGCTACAAGAAGTGGAAGGTCAGTTTTGAACTCACAACCATGTTAACATAAATTCACTGTTGCAACCACTAGACCAAATCGACTTAACAATTACTGTTGAAATTAAGAAGTCTATCATGTGACAAAACAGTATTCAAAAGCTTACCTACCCTAACGTTACGTGTTTAAGATCAAATTGGTCAGACTGTATTCTATAATATGTGCCTACCTTCAACAAGACGTTCTAGTTCGTTAAGCTCTTACGTATCGAAAATACTTATCTACTGCTAATTGCAGAAGGTTCAAATTCGTCTAACTATATGTGGGTCAGCTAAAGGCAGGGTGGGTCAGGTAACAGCTACGACCCACTGTACAAGCACACAAACAATAACGCAGGTATAATGGTAAAAAATTATAGATTCTCCAGCAATTCAAGTTATAGGTAATCTAAAGCAACAGTACAATTTACACAACATTGTTTAGGACGTCGATACAAATGGTTATTAGGTAGGTATTAGTTTATCACACACAATGTTATTCGGCATAGTTATGATGAGCTCTTTTTTGTGCTTTTCATCTTTGAATATCCATCCATTGCGTACATTACGTCTTATTGTATGGCCTCATTCATTTTATAAGTCTCAAGTGACGCCACTTTTGTGTACCATTGCCATCTGCGTTAACGCTTCCAAAAGGAAACGATACCGCAGCACTTTAATATTACATGCATTCGCCATATAAAAGCAGACAAAAAATGAAGTACCCATACATGGTACCCATGCATGTACTAAAACTGGTGACCTGGCGAACGTGGCTGAATGCGAGAAACACTAGACCGTTCGATGTGGCGACGCTTAGGGGAGGCCCACGTCCGGTAGTAGTCGTCTTCTGGTGATATTATGATGATGATGCACTAAAATCACCGGGATTACCATTCAGTCGACTAGTTTTCGATATCATAACATCACGCCTGTACCCCCCGAAGGATTGAGCAGTGGTGTTTAGTACACCCCTCACACGTAAATAAATACGTTTATCTGACCTTATACCACAGGGCAATGCAGTTTTTAATTATTATTTGCAGAATAATAATATATCCGTCGATCCGGAGCAAGTTTTTTAGACTGTCAAACATTCCTGCTATTTGACGTAAAAACATTATTGCTGGTTGTCAAAAGGCTCGTCGTGGTACCAATTGTATAAACTATTTGAGTTGATATCAAAACTGCTTATTTTAGCAGGAATACAATAAGCTTGTTTTAAGGACGTGATAGTACGAAAACGCAAAGTAAGGTAAAGCAAAATAAGACTGCTTTAAGACGTCGTGGTAGGGCCCCAGGAGCACCGAGCGAATTTAATCCAATATTGATTTTACAGCATTTGATAGATCAATTAATTCTTTTTTTGTTTGCAGTGTCAAGGCTTTAAATGTTATTCGAATGTAAGTATTTAAATATTTTATTTGCATACTATGGTGATTTTACAGCGAGAAGATGACGGGTAAACAGTGTTACTACGGGTTATACACGCTGAAATTTAAAATGAAAGCTAAACTGGAAGCCCACAACGAACTAATAGTAATATCTCGCGATACATTCGGGCAGAACGGGCCGGGCGCCGACCGGCCGAGCGGCCGTGCTAGTCAATCAACTGATAACTACATCTGAATTAATGTAACACCATACATCTAAATCAGACCATGGCTGTCGCAATGATGGGCATGAGCCAAGCAGTGGGGACATACTTCTGGGCACGATCCTCTTCTCAGTATTGAAAAGGGTTTAGGCTTATAAAAAACTTATAAAAAACTTTGCCGTAAAAATATGCTTGTCGGTTTTCAGTGCACAGGATATGGCTGTATATCATTGGTAAATAATAAAAATGTATTTATTTATTTTATTTACCACCAATTATAACATCATTACAGACTCGTCCAATACGATGCTTTAAGATATACCATATAAAATAAAAAATAAAACACACAATATAAATACACAAAATGAAAAATATAAAATAAAATAAAAACTAATACAATGACAAAACATGACAAAGTTTACAGTTGCACACCTGTTTCAATTATGATTTGTGCACTCTGGACAAATCTCGGCAGGTTTTGCCCAAATATACCGTTATAATATTAATAATACGTGCGGCTCACGACACAGGGGCAAACTTGAGCAGATTAGTCCTGGCCGCTGACACTTCTAACAGTGCGGGGCGGCGGTGCGCTCCCACGCACCCATACGGCGCGCGCAGCCGCACCGCAGCCAGCACCTCGGGGTGGTGCATCAGCCCTAACAGTACGCTCGCCACGTACTTGACTAGCGCGACGTCCCTTCTTACTGCCAGCCTGGTGTACCCAACTATGCCCAGGACGAACAGACTTGGGTACATCAGGGGATAAAAGGGATAAACTCCATACTGTTTGAGGTAGAGGAATCTACAGAATTTATTCTGCATTTTTTCCAACATGAGGCTGTATTTTCTTTCATGTGGATTCCAAATGAATGCACTTGTTTCTAGGTGACTTCTCACAAGTTCATTATACAAAACCTTAACAGCAGCCGTATCGGTAAAATCCTTACACTGTCTTATGATGAACAAGATTGAATGATCAAGATTTTTGAAAGCCAGCTCAGACACCATCTGCACACCAAAATCTCGTACATGCCTGACACGCGGTATGACTACACCGTCCATGTCGTACTGATGCCGTAAAGGTGCCCGTGCGCGAGTGTAGCTCATTAGACAACACTTATCAACATTAAAATGCAGCTTATTTGACTTACTCCATTGTATCACATTGGCGATATCAGACTGGGGCCGATTACAGTCAGAAGTCTCCTTAACATTTTGGTACAACTTCAAGTCATCTGCTAACAGTAGGCACTTCGCATCTTTCACGACTGTTGGCAGGTCATTAACAAAAATGATAAATTCTAATGGCCCAATATTACTGCCTTGACTCACCCCGGAAAACGTGTGATAAGGACTAGATTCATGTCCTGCATACTCGACGTACTGTTGGCGCTCGCCAAGGTAACTAGCGAAAAACTTAAGTAATTGCGGTGTGAATCCCATCTCAGAGAGTTTGCACAAAAGCACATCGTTATCCACGGTATCAAATGCTTTCCGGAAGTCAAAATACGCCACATCCACCTGTCCTCCAGCGTCAATGACAGGCGACAGGTAGTTAACAAATGACAGCAAGTTGCCTCTCGTACTGTGACCCGGTCGAAAGCCGTGTTGAGCGTACAACACCGATTCAAATACCTTGGCGAACGCAGACAGCACCGCCACCGGCCGGTACCCACTCAACCCTCCCGCAAACACAAGCTAAAAATGTGCAATAAGGGCGCTTCAAAAAATAAAAAAAATATAAAAGATAATCCGGTATCTCGCACTAACTTTCCTAATTTGATCTCTACTACTACTCTAGCAGCTTTCAACAAACCAAGGTTTTGCGTGGCATTCAAACTGAGATTTGCGTGCAGGTGATGAGAAAAGATCTAATTAGCTGCCTTGTTAAGCAGCTAACATTTTTTTTACACTGCCTCGCGATTACTTGTTTCATTATTCGCCGTGTTCCGGACGATATACATAAACTTCGACCAGATGTTCAGACCACGGAAATAAGCATTTTTCATTATGGACACATTAATGAATTCCTTTTTTCTTTTTTTTATTTACTCTCGGGTTCCCCTCGTACGTGCAAATGAAATGCAAATCTAGCATTTGATAATTTAATTGGACTAAGCGGCAACATAAACCCTTTCTTACTGCATAGCTCAATTAAATTTCATTAAATGGAATTACGAATATCTTTGTAACGAAGATTTGTAAAAGCTATAGAAGCGTTTGCCAAACATTATGGATAACGTGAAAAACACGGTGTATATGTATTTTATTTCAACAGTGCGAAGGAGCAGAATGTAAAGCGGAGGTAAATAAATACCATAGATTCGTCGAAACACTTAACTCTTTTAAGTATGGTAATAGACACAAAAACTATACGGCAAGCAAAAACAGACTTAAAAACTGAATATAAAAAGGTTACTAAAGCAAGCGAAGTAAACTCGAAAAACTTAACATCCTGCCTTAGATAAGTATGACTTTTTTCTAATACAACTTGAATCAATTCGTTTACATTCTAGTGTTACGCAAACGGTTGCCAAGCACATGTGAGTATTTATATCTCAAAACTTTTAACTTATTCTATGACAGGCCGAGATCCCACCCCCCACCCCCCTCCCCCTGATGAACATCATTTTATCAAGATTAACATTTTGAGGAAAGGTAATCTAATACGTAGTTGAGAACGTAAACGTACTTGGTGGTGCGAAGGCAGGACCTTTTTACAGATACCAACTATAAAAAGTACACAAAAACCTTGGTCACTTACGCTTAAAGTATGATACCTGATTTTTTACATATTATGTTTTATGTTAGTTGTAGGCGGTGCAGTAGCGATGCAAACACAAAAACTTTTTTTCAAACAATATACAGTGATTAAAAAAAAATACACAAAAAAGTGGCAAATAACTTTAGATTCGGAAGTCGGTGGCAAAAATAGTGAATGATCCGGCTCGTATCGAAACGTCATATTAGCAAATAGTCCTATTAGCAAAACGACCTGTTATCAAAACCACATTATTAGCAAAACGACCTGTTATCAAAACCACACTATTAGCAAATCGTCCTATGAGCCAATGCTCTTAAAAACAAAGGAACTGGAATTGTAGTCATTCGACACATAAATGTAAGTTTTTTCGTTCCTCAAGTAACCAAAATAAATTACCTGAAGAAATTAGGAGCATCACTAGATTTGGCAGTTTTATGAATAAGTTAAAACAATTTCTAATAGAATAAAGATATTATAATATAAATGAACAATTTAATGATAAAAAAAAAAACAGAAAAAAAATAAATAAATTGGCCTAAAATAGTTGCACGTATTGGCGATCGCCTTAGTATTGCAATTTTAATGAATAGAGAGAGCATTGCAACTGTTTTACTACATTGGCGACGGAGGTGATCATTTATTATCAGGCATCTTTCACACACAAAGTTTCGGTCAAATTGTGGGCCAGTTGAGTATACTGACAGGACAGTATAATATCTGAAGTGAAATAAATTGTCGGGAAGAAACAATCACCGTTAGGTCAAGAAAAAAAACAAAGAAAGGAAGCAGGGTTACTGCCATCGCGCGCCGCACAAAAGCATACAGCTGCAAGGAGCACCCGAGGGACTATCGAAGTATCCAGACCCAAGAGACACTGTGAAGGAAAAAAAAAGAAATTTCAGCGTGAACCGCCAGAAATGTCAGCGTGAACGGCGCGGCGGCAGCGGCGCCCCAGGCCGCCTGCGCGAAGTTGCTGACAGCTGTCTTGCTTGACGTATTTTTTACTTGTGTTGTTTGTTTGTTTTTTTTTTAATTTTTCATACATTATATTTAAGTTATCACGTAAGTTTCATTTTAATACTTATTTTAATGTTTAATAATGACTGTAGTGACGCCGAACGTAGTGCCAGTCAACCTACCACATCGCTGGATGTCCTAGTAAGATGCCCACACTGTTCCCAAGCACGTTTTTTAAGGGTGAATGAGACTTGAAGATACATTTGGGGAAAAAACATAAGCCCCAAAATGTACCTTCCTCATGCCCTATATTACCCACTTCCCTTACACCTGACCCACCCACTCAACCCTTTTGGAAATATATATTAAAAACTACAACACCTGTTTTAAAGAGAGTTCCTCGTGGCGCGCGACCTTCAGTAGCATCAAGTTTGGCGCGTTGTGTCCGCCTCGCCGCCCGAGAGAACTCTCAAAGTGCTTGGGAGCAATTACTCACCTTCCCATTTAGAATTCTACATGTGCAAAAAAATTTGGCAAACAAAAAAACTTTAACAACTCAAATTAAAGACAACTGTAACGTTTCGGCCCAAAGTTTTGACCCAAAATTTACAGTACATCCCCCCCAAAGAGGTTTATTGCATCATGTAGAATCTAAATTAGGCGAGGGTGACATCAGTGGTGCAGCTAGAATCATCTTTAGCAGCGATGTGGTCGCGCCGTACTCTCCAGAGACCCTTACAGCTCTGGAGAGTAAACACCCCCGGCAGATGACCTCACCTTCCCAGACCCCCCCGTTCCAGAAACGAGCACTCTACAAATTACAGCTCAGCAAGTTTGTGCGGCCGTCTGCTCCTTTCGAAGTGGCTCCGCCGGCGGCCTCGACGGCCTGACTCCGCAACACCTTAAGGATCTAATATGTTCAGGCGCCGGGGTAGCTGGTGAGTCCCTTTTGAAGGAGCTGACGGCCCTCATCAATCTCATGCTCTCCGGCAGTGTGAACGATGCCGTCATCGATATTTTGTAAGGGGCCAATCTTTGTGCCCTGCGCAAGAAGGATGGCGGTATTCTTCCCATTGCCGTAGGGTCAATTTACCGTCGTATCGCAGCCAAAATTTGCTGCGCCTTTTATAGTGAAACACTGGCCAGCAAATTCCAGCCCCTTCAGCTTGGTTTCGGGTCCAAAGGGGGCTGTGAGGCTGCGGTACACGCACTGTCCACTTACCTTGATAGTGATAAGGGTGAGGTCATCCTTAAGGTTGACATTAAAAATGCTCTCAATTCCGTAAACAGGGACACCTTGTTGACAGAGGTTCAAAAAGAAATACCCAAAATTTACAGTTTTCTTTACCAATGCTACAGGAACCCATCAAAATTACTCTATAAAGACAACCTTTTGGAGTCAGCCGCAGCCGCGGCAGTTGGATGCCAACAGGGTGACCCTCTTGGGCCAGTCATTTTTAGTTTAGCAATTAATCCAATTATTCGACAGCTAAATTCTAAATTCAACATATGGTATTTGGATGATGGAACCCTGGGAGGTGATGTGGATACAGTCCTAAAAGATTTAACTTTTTTAAAAGAAAAATTCAGTTCCATTGGCTTAGACCTTAACCTTTCGAAGTGCGAAATTTAAATTTACCTTCCTGAAACCACTAACAGACAGACTACCATTTCTAAATTTAATTCTTTGGCACCAAATATCAAAATTACCGGCAAAAATTCTCTTCACCTCTTGGGTTCACCATTACAATCACCGGCACGGAAACTTGGCCACTCGTAATTTTGCTGATTATTTGCATTCAAAAATTTGCATTTGCATTTTTGTCAATAAATAAAGGGTAGGTGGATTCAATAAGTGTCTCTTATGCTTTAAAAACTTAGAAATAAAAAGATTACCTCACTAACAAACCAGTTTTTAAAATCACGCACTTTCACTGAGAATTTTCCACTATCAATTTTACACTACAAAATTAACAATAAGGTCTTTTTCTTTATTGTCTATATGTTTTAATATCGGGTGTTTCCTCCTCTAGCCCTTATAACCGCCTGCATTCGTTCTGGCATAATTTGGATGATGTTTCTGACATCAACTTGCAGTATACTGCCCCTAGCGGCCAGCGCTGCAGTACGGAGCTGGTTTAGAGTTTGCGGCGGGTTGGAGCTGGACTTTATCTTTCTTTTTAGCATGTCCCAGATATGCTCAATTGGGTTTAAGTCTGGGCTGCGAGCTGGCCACTGCAATTTTTGTATGCCAACCTCTTTTAGATATTCTTCTACGCAATGTGCAACGTGTGGTCGTGCATTATAGTGCATTAGGAGGAATTGGTCGTGTCCAATGAATCCCGAATAAGGCATTACGTGTTCCTGAAGAACTTCCTCGATGTATCGAACAGCTGTTAGCCGATTATCGACGATAACCAACTCTGTACGTGCGTCGGAACTTATACCTCCCCATATCATTATTGAGCCTCCATGGAAACTCATTGTTTGCGTGGTGGTAATGGGTAAAAGCCGCTCTCCTCTTCTTCTCCACACTGGTTCCCGACCATCTGGAGCACGTAAAGCTATTCGACACTCATCTGTGAACAGTACTCTAGCCCATCGCTCGTGGGTCCAGTTGACGTGTTCTCGTGCGAACTGAAGTCGAGCTACTCGGTGCTGTCTGAGAAGTTCTGGACCTCGTGCTGGTCTACAAGCTTTTAAATTTACTTCCTCCGTTCGTCTGCTCATCGTACGCTAGCTAACATTAACGCCTCTCGCGATTTGAAGCCGCTAGCGTATCTCAACAGCGGCCAGGTAGCGGTTTCTCAAAATCTCCAGGACAATAAAGCGGTCGTCTCGGGCTGATGTGCACCTTATGCCTCCACTGCCTGGCCTGCGGGTGTACTGGCCTGTCTGCTGGTATCGTTTAAGGGCATACTGCAACGATGACCGTGGTACGTTAAGTGCAATTGCAACTTCACGCTGTGTCAGCCCTTGGTCAATTAATGCTACGGCTTGTGCAACCTGTGCTGGTTTTAGTGGTATTTTTGTTGGTTTTAAAGCACCTTTATTTATTGAATTAAAATCACAAAATCACAATAATTCAATAACAGAACAGTAAACTTTTCACAACACACAAATTTAAAACGTGAACTTAGTTGCTCAAATGACCCAATTAAACTAAACATTAAAAGTTTCGTTGTGGTGCACTTAAACATAATGAATTACCCTATTCAACTAAGGGTAAACATTTTTTGACATAACTGCATAACAAACATTCATCAAAAAGACTTAAAGCTTTTGCTATCGCGAGATAAGCGCTTGGCCAAGATTCCGTGCCGCTGAGTGTATTTGACGAATCTTTTCCGTCGTTCATTGAAGACAAAATTCAAAATTTTAATGATGTTTCGGAGAGACTTTTTAAAATTAACATTCATTCGGCCTTCACACTTATTCGATACTGTTGTTTTGGACCAAAATTCACGTATAGCCTTCGCTCCACTCATCTTTGGAAGCATCCGCAGCTTTTAGAAAAAGTAGACCAAATTATTAGGAACACTAACTTCAATACTTAATGTGGCCCTGGACGACCGAGCTTGGCAGCAAGCCACACTTCCCATTCGCTTGGGTGGTCTCGGCGTCCGCAAAATTTCAAGTATAAGTTTACCAGCCTTCCTTTCCTCGGTCTACGGTACTGAAAAATTAACCAGGGATATTCTGTCTTCCTCACTGGTTGATTTTGAGGTGCCGTATTTGACCGAGGCGTTGAACGCTTGGAAAAAGGCTTGTCCCAATACGGATTTGCCCGACAGCCTGTCCTCCCAGAAACAGTGGGACGTGCCAACACGTGTAAACACGTCATTCAATACTGTGGAGCGTGCCCGTCTACTGGCCGTGGGGGAATGGCCGTCGGGGTTGTGGCTTCAGGCACTACCGTCATCCACCATTGGCACTATGATGGATGACGCATCGTTCCGGGTCGCTACGAGTCTACGCTTAGGCGCACCTTGTGTTGCCCCGCATCGATGTCACTGCGGTGAAGCTGTCGACAGCCTCGGACACCATGGCCTGTCCTGCTACAGGAGCGCAGGTCGCATTGTACGGCACGCCAGCATTAACGACATTATGCGTCGAGCCCTTGCCAGCGCCGGCGTACCAGCGGTTTTGGAACCAAACGGCTTGGTACGTGACGATGGCAAGAGACCAGACGGCATGACGTTGGTGCCTTGGAAGGTGGGTAGGCCTTTGGTGTGGGACGCAACCTGTGTCGACACCCTTGCGCCATCTCACCTTGCAAGCACGGCGGGCTGTGCAGGCGCTGCTGCTGCGGCTGCTGAGATCCTCAAGCGGCGCAAATATTGTAACCTTATTGGTAACTACAGTTTTGAGCCGTTTGGGGTCGAAACGCTCGGGTCATGGGGACCGAGTGCGCGTCTCCTTTTTAAGGAAATCTCTCGCCGACTGGTCGACACTTCGCGTGACCAGAGGGCTGGCTCTTTCTTTGGCCAAAGAATTAGTATTGCTATTCAGCGTGGCAATGCTGCCAGTCTTCTGGGCACCTTTCCAGATGACAGCGATAAGGAGGAATACTTTGACGCCTAAGTGTCCTATTGTCGTCGTTGTTTAGATGTTTATATTTTCTTACTTTTATCATTACTTTAGTTCTTTTTAGTCTGTATATAATGTACATAATAGATTCAAACGAATAAATATGATTTTGATATGTTTGAGACAACAAACTAAATCAAATAAAAGACAGGAGGGGAGGGCCCAGTACGGGTTGGGGTATGCCATATATCTTCAAATCGGTTCTGAGGAAAGTCCAAGATTTCCATTTCTATTTTGAGAGCAGTGGTGATGAAATAATTAAAGTAAAGTGCTTGTCTGAATTCGAAAGAACTGCAACTTGTGGTTCGCGGCCGTATCCATTGGTTCACCACTGCTTAAATCAATTGCTAAACCATATTAATCGTAAAGAAATCTCTACACTGGATTCAATAAAATCAATCGTTGGCTGTGATAACATTAGTCGGCACATGATCGTGACAGTTGTTGATCAGCTCCGTCCTGCATTTTGCCATATAGTTAAATTCTCCCTTTACTCCGGTGTTTTCCCTTCCCTGTGGCGGAAAGCCCATGTTCGACCACTACCTAAAATTCCTAATCCCACACTTCCCAGTCACTTTCGTCCAAGGTGATCGGGCGGAAGCGGTCCAAGTAGCGTCGGTGAACGTGACCTATATTTTCTTGAAGCTGATGTCAAGAGCATAATTTTTTGTTATGACGTCAAAAAAATTCCTCTATGGAGAAAAACGTTATTGATAATCAACGATGACATTAATTACAAACAGAGTCGGTGATTAAGACATACATCGCTTATGTTTATCAGTGATGAAGTGTTGAGGGCTTCATACTACCTATGCTACCTTGTATTGCTTTTTTAATAAAAATGAAGAATTCGATTTACTAAAAGTACTATTTATACCCTTTTTTTTAAGCGATTTCCTTGGGCTTTGGTAGTTGAAAAGCATCAAACAACAAGTGCTTTGAGTATCCCAGAATCAACAAAGCTTCTTGGACCAGAGTCTACAGAAGCTTGACCGATCTCGTTTCCATCCTTCCCTTTTTATCCAAAGTACTCGAGGCCTGTGTACATAAACAATTCTCCCACTTTATTCATAAAAACTCCCTTATCAGTCCATTCCAATCCGGGATCAGGCCCAGGCACAGTACCGTTTCTGCTCTCCTTAAAGTGACTGACGATATAAGGCGGGGAATGGAAGACACTACAGTTACGGTTTTAGTGTTGATCGATTTTTCAAATGCTTTCAATACCGTCAGTTACGATTTTACGAAGTCCTTTTATTCATTCTTCGGGGGCGTCAGCAGTCAGTTCTTGCTGGTGACTCTATCTCCAGCTGGCGTAATCTTGAAACTGGCATCCCTCAAGACGGTATTTTATCACCACTTCTGTTCTCTACAGCTTTACTGTCAGGCAGGTGTTGAGAGCTTATTCGGTGCGATCGAGGAGCTAAACCGGGATTTACGTGAAGTTAAAAACTAGTCTGATCGTTTCGGTGTGGCAGTTAACCCAACTAAGTGCCAGGCTATTATTGTAGGGAGCCCCCATAGCTTGAGATGTTCTGGAAGTATTAAATAAATAAATATGACATATTGGAATGAAACAATCGTCATCATAAACAATGCTGGAAATTGGGATCTGCTTCCAGACTGACCCAATGCAGCTGGTAGTCAGTATTAGTAGTAGTAGTATTTTACACTGCTTATCTGACCTCCACAACCCAGTTACTGGGTGTCACGATACCCCTTTGTGATTGTCAGACTTCACACTGGCTTCTGACTACTCTTAACGACTGTCAAAGATCTACAAACGACAATCGGGACCAACGGCTTAACGTGCTTACCGAGGCAAGGAGAGGTATTTGCATGTTAGAAAGAAACAGTATTACACAATAATAATAACGCGTACGCAAAATACGCGCTTTGGAAGGAAAGTTGCGAACACATTATACAAAGGGGTGGTAGCACTTCGCCAAGGGGTTACGGCATAACATAAGTTTAATCTTAAGTTTATCTTCACATTCATCTTTAGCCGAAACACAAAGAAAAATCGTCGTCTAAAACACGGCTTAAGCGTTACGCTAGCTCGTCTACGCGGGAAAATACAAAACTCGCCCTGAGGCCCTAGCACGAGCGCGCGGTGTAAACCTAATGTAAATATGTTTGAATCACAGTAGCGGCAATACCAGTTCTTAAAATGTAAATAAAACGTTAAACATACTTATAAATGTTGTTTGAGTGTTTTTCCAGTAAGTCAAAATGGTTACATTTTGGTCATTATCTTTTTTAAGTTAAAAACGATAATTATGTATAGTAAAGTAACCTATAATTTCAAAGAAAGTTGATGAAAAATGCTATAAAACGATTTTTGTAATAAGTTTTGAAGCCAGTGTAGATCAGTTTTTTTTGGTAAGTTTAAGATTACCTTTTCCATATTTTATGATCAACGCCGGCTGAAACCACGCCAAACCAGTGCCAGTCAACCTGCCACATCGCTTGATTTTCAGCTGATGAGTGCTTACTGCTCCCAGGCTCGTTATTTTAAAGGCGAACTGGGTCTTAGTACACTATGTCAAGGTCCACATACCTCAGAGTGTAGCTTTGTGTCCCCACCTCAGCAACAACCTCAATATTTTAAGATTCGGTACTAACACTTTCAAAATTCATAAAATCTGCTCCAACTTTGCAAGCTAGCAAGTACGCCATACGTTATTTACTACGTATTTTTTTTTCAACAAAGTTACAATAAAGTGGGTATATTACACAAATCTTTTGCCAAACTGCAGGACAGTTTGTCGGCAGTATTTCACTGTATATTCTTCAAATCGGCTTGATCTATATTATTTATAGGTTCTGGCTTAATACAAATATTATTTTGTTTTAAGTGCGCAGGAGACGGTTGTAATGCTTGGGTAAGATTTTTAAAATAATTTTCATATTCCACAGGGGGAGAGCGCAATTGCCGTGTACCACCAGAAAGCTGAGTTAGTAGTAAAAGGTCAAGGCTGAATGCATGTGAGCAGTATGTACAGGACCGGTCGGTGTGACGACACTTGGTTTAGGTCCATGTCCAACCGTTGACGGCTTTCGATTGAATTTATGTAATGTCACCGCAACAACTATATGAAACTAGAGAAGGACAAGTGCTTGTCTTTGTGAGGCGAATACATACACAACGTTTGCATACATTAAAGCACAATTCACACTACTAACATTAACTTACTGTTATTAAATATTTTCAGTGCAAGGGGCGTCTTTGCAAACGCTCCTCTACCGCATGATTTTAATTTACCATGAATGACGACTTCCAATAACAATAGAGAATGTTCCCAAATTAAACACTTGTTTGAAACATTTTACATAGAGAAAAAACGAATTTAACTATGATGTAAAATTTAAAAATGTGAGAGAATTTCATAATATAAGAGTCGATAACCAGCTCGCCATCTAAAATATGAGAAGAAACAATACCTGATGGAGAACTATCGGAGCATCTAAAGGCATCACTGGAATCAACTAAACGTGTCATCCCGAAACAACAACAGAGAACGACGAGCCAATCGAGAACTACTAGAGGGCGTGCCCATACCATAGGAACTAATTAACTTCGGTGGAACCTTACTTTGTACCTTCGCACCGCCTACCTACACCTTACCTACCTTACCCTACCGGCCTTACTACCATAATACTGAAGATAATGTACTAAATATGTATGTAAACGAAATACTGTTGAGACAAGCTAAATTACGAGTCTAGATATAATACATACATTCAATATGTTACAAAAACAATATAATAAATAAAAATAACAACAACCTGTCAACATATTTTTTTTTACTGACGCTGCCGTCTCTCAATGTTTTTTTTAATGATCCATACATAATAAAGTATTCTTATTTTTTATTTATCTTATCCCTTTCACGCATAAAGGACTGATTTATCTTCATATATTTTTTACGATTTACAATAATAATACAGTCTAAAATGGAATACATGTTCTGCGATTTCGGCGGTCTCTCCAGTTCTAGAGCTATAGCGCTAGATGGCACGTTTCTTCCTGTCTGCTCCAAGTTTAGGTATCTCGGTTCACTCGTTCAAAGCGATGGTGAAATAGATCGTAGTGTAAAGCACAGAATTAACACGGGATGGATGAAATAGCGGCAAGTCACGGAAACAATCTGCGAGTCCCACATTCCCCTTAAACTTAAGGGGAATATTTATAAAACAATGGTTAGACCTGCTGTCTTGTATGGATCAGAATGTTGGGCCACAAAAGGGATGAATGAAAGGCATGTGGCGGAGATGAGAATGTTAAGGGGAATATGTGGTGTTACGCGAATGGATAAAATAAGAAATGAGTATACAACATTTGTTTTAGTATATCCAAAACCTGAAACACGTGTCTAGTATTTTTATGTAAACAATCTACATACAAAATTTCAAAACTGTATCATGAAAAATCACCAAGTTATAAGCTGTTACCTGCTTGTCGGCGCAAAAACGTAGTCACCACGCAGCGGGCCCGCGCGCGCGCATCCAGCGTCATCTGGAGCTCATTGATAATAATAATTTGGCAGTAGGTACATAAATTATTGCGAAAGGTACTTAATATCGCTCGGTGTCCAACTTGTAACTTTTTTAATATTTTTGGGACAAAATATAACATGGTTTAAAAATGATTGAAATCGATTCAGTTACTTATTCTGAACAAACTATATTCAGGTTTCGCATATACTAAAAATAATGTTGTATAAGAGGAAGTCTGAAAGTGGCGCCGATGACTGAAAAGTTGTGTGGTAATCGGTTTTCGTGGTATGGGCATGTGATGCGGAGGAATGAGGAAAATGTTGTGAGGAAAGTTTTGAGTATGAATGTGGATGGGTATATGAGTAGAGGCAGGCCAAAGAAACGATGGACGGACTGTGTAAAAAATGATATGGCTAGAAAGGAGGTGTCTGATGAGATGACGAGTAATAGAGAAGTATGGAAGAAGAAGACATGCTGCGCCGACCCCAAATGAATTGGGATAAGGGCAAGAGTATGATGACAATAATAGTACAGTCACGAGTAATAACATAGAAACGCCCTTTAAGGCCAGGTTCCTCAGAATCGACCTATTTTCCTTTCTACCCGCGGACTGCAACGCGTAAACACGCAAAACTACTGCGCTCGCACACCATAATTCCCTGTTGGCTGGAAAGTAATTGTTTACCCATGTAATGTATCTGACTGTGAAGCCAAGTGTGTGTTCCATCCAGTGCGCGTTTTTAATTACGATTCAATAAAGTGACGGCTAAATAAACAAAGTGTTAAATACTACGGGCTGCGAAATATAACGTGCTAATCTTTTGTTAACGAATCCAACGTGCGGCGCCCCGAGGTCAAAGTCCGTCCTCGACACTCGCTCAAGGACGAGCGCTATTCGTCACTCGGCCGTGATCGGGATCCGAAGATCTACGAACGTGTTGACAACAGGACTGTGTGCTCTTGCGCCGTAAACAAGTATATGTTGTGATCGCTGAGTGAGTAAAGCGCTTCATTCATACATACAGCAAACCAAGTACACTATACGATCTTATTCCGAGTTGTGCTTATTTTTGAGTACATACATTCAAATATAATTATTAGTAAACCATACAACAAAAATGATCCGTTCACCTGGGAGAACTGCATCATCGCCTTTTCACAGCTCGGAACCTGATTTAACCACAAGTTCCAACACAGAAACAAATGAACAACATCAGAGAAAAAGGAAGCGAGGTGATAACGTTGAATTGCAACGCATTGAGTCTATGATGATGGAGATGAAGTCTATGTTCTCTGATTTTGTCCGTGATCAAACACACCACAACAATAAAATTGACACCTTACACTCGGCCCTTGAGGAAATTAGGTCTCCAAACAGCCTAATTCGTACCCAAAACATAGAAATTCAAAACCAGAATGATGAGATCCGAACTCAGAATACTCAAATTCAAAACGCTGTGCAATTCTTGTCCGATAAATACGACGATGCCATGTTAGAAATAAGTAAACTACAGACGCAGTGTCAAGACAATCAAAAAATTATGAAAACACTAGAACTGAAGGTATACTTTCTGGAGAGAAATCTAAAATCTGCAACAATTGAAATAAAAAATATCCCAACCTCAAAACCCGAGACCAAAGAATCCCTGACTGCGTTAATTAAAGAACTCGGTACTATTATTAATCAACCTGTGCCGCCATCTGAGGTCAAAAATGTGTTTCGTTTAAGAACCAAAAAACAGGCAATGGATACAATCATTGTTGAATTCTCATCCGCATCACTGAAAGAAAAATTTATACAGTCCACTAAAAACTTTAACAAACAAAATACACTTAATCGTCTTAACACTACCCACTTGCAAGCTGCAGGACCTAAGAAACCGATCTACGTATCGGAAGCCCTTACTTCTTCAGCCAAACGCCTGCACTATCTCTCCAAGGAGTTTATAAAAAGCAGTGAGTACCAACAATGTTGGACTGCTAATGGGAAGGTATATGTACGCGAAAAAGAAGGGATGCCCAGCCGGCTCATAAAATCCGAAGAAGACCTGGCCAAATTACGTCACGTGAAAACTAAATGACTAGTACCTATTCTACCTCGCCGTACCACATTTGCCAAAAATTTCTTCCTCTACCTATTAATAAGTTACGTACCTGTGTTAAAATCTGTTACTACCTTACTTTTTTACAAATACCCACAAAATTTTCATAAATTTTTGAATACAATTACTAACTGCAATATGCTATTATCGTTAGTTCCAAATGTACAAAAATTAATTACTAACCCACTTATTTACCTACAATACTACACCTACACTAATATACATCTACAATATTACTACTTACAGATACAAACTACACATATCTCTCATTTTTTACTCATGCTCCTAAAGCACAACACTCATATGAAATGAAAGCCTGTGCACTAAATTCTGATCTAGTATCACAATGTGTCCATGTCCCAACATGCCTTAGCAGTACTACTAGAATGACTTGCATAATATACAGTTATACACAAAAAATGCAAATGTTGATAAAATTAACTAAAATTCGATAATACACAAAATAACATAAACAACATAGATTCTGTCTCTGTGTCTGACTCATCTACCTGTAATTTAGATAACTGTGTCCCACCCAACATCAATCAAAATCATTCGCTCAAAATACTTAACCAAAATGTTAGAAGTATCACAAAAAATATGGCAGGGCTACACACTATTCTAGCTAGAACAAAGGTTGAATGGGACGTAATAACGTTAACGGAATGCTGGCTTCTTAATACTAACTACATTCCAGACCTCCAAGGGTATAACTACTTCAAAACTGATAACAATTTGACACAAAATGAGGGGGTAGTTGTTTATGTCAATAAAAATCTGAACGTGTCCGTGGAAGAACCATCGATTGAGGACGCTAATTGCCTACTGATAAAAATTGACGTAAGCACTATCCTATTGGCTATTTATCGACAGCCGGCCAACAAAGATATTACAAGCTTTCTTAATTCACTTGATATGATCCTGTTGAGTATCGCGAACTATAAAAACATAACCATCACCGGCGATCTAAATATAAACATCAGTGATCAGTGTCCTGACCCAACCAAACATAGCTACTTACACACACATTGCCCACGCGACTTCATGCACTTTATTTTAAAAACTAGCCTACCGGCGTCTACTTATGTTGCCCACTCTGCATTGACTGATCATGATACTACCTTACTGTTCCTAGTCAAAAAAATGCCTAAAATAACTGTAAATAAAACATCTGTCCGAACCAATTACGACCTACTAGACGCTGCAATTAAACAAATTGACTTTGAAACAGTTTATCGAACTGAAAACCCCCACATAGCTGCAGAACTGATGATCAGCCTTATAACACAGGTGATTGATTCTAACTCAAAAATTGTTAAAATATCAAATCGGAAAAAGATCTTAAAACCTTGGCTAACACCGGGTCTCCTCCGATGTATTAGGCACAGAGACAACCTACACAAAAAAACTAAAAAGTCACCTACCAACGAAATTTTAAAAATAACTTTTACTAGATATAGAAACTTCTGCAACAAGACACTGAAAAAGACTAAACTAGAATTTGAGAAAAAATAAATTAAAAACGCAGGCAGTAATACTAAAAAAATCTGGGCAGCCATCAACACAATATCCAATCGTACTAATAAGAAAGACAGCCCGTCACAATTATTAAATATGTCAGCTACACCACTGCAATCTGTTAACCTGGCTAACAAATTCTTTGCAGAAATTGGTAAAAATCTAGCCGAACAAATAGTCTCTAGACCAACTCCTGAAGCACCGCAGGCAATCAACAGCAGCTTGTCACATTCTATGTCACTTTTACCTACGGACGAAAATGAAGTTGTTAATCTTATTCTGTCCCTACGTAACAACTGTTCTGTGGGGTGGGACAGAATCTCTAATGGCCTAATAAAAAAGCACATGGCTATAATTGTACCACCACTTACATATATTTGCAACCTCGCTCTCAAACTAGGACAATTTTCCAAACCATTCAAAAAATCCATTATTCATCCAATTTTTAAGGGTGGGGACAGAAACAGTGTCAACAACTACAGACCTATTGCTTTACTCCCTGCCTTATCCAAAATTCTAGAGAAGATCATGAACAGAAGGCTCATTGACTACTTAGAAAAGTTTAACATACTGTCACACTCACAATATGGCTTTCGGGCTGGTAGATCAACGTCTGATGCGGTTCATGACCTGACTAACTTTGTTGTCACAAACATGGATGGGGGGCAGAAGGTCCTGGGTATCTTTCTAGACCTTGCCAAAGCGTTTGACACTGTTTCTGTAAACATGCTCATTCACAAAATGGAAAGAATAGGCATAAGGGGGGTTCAACTCAAACTTTTTGAGGACTACCTGAGTGAGCGTACACAGTTCGTTAAGATAGATGACATCGTCAGTGAAGAGCGCACCGTCACCTATGGTGTGCCACAAGGTAGTGTACTCGGTCCGACTCTCTTTCTCATATACATTAACGAGCTAGGTATGCTCACTGTCCCCAATGGCAAAATTATCACTTTTGCAGATGACACTGCTCTTCTCTTTAGCGCAAATTCATGGCATGAAGTTTATATGCATGCTCAGACAGGTTTTGATGATGTGATGAGGTGGCTTCATAGCAATGTACTTACACTAAATACAGATAAAACAAAATATATTGCCTTTTCCCTAAAGTCCAATACACACGTATCACAAACGACACCATTATATTCAATAACAGCCCATTCCTGCTCGAATCAACACGCAAACACTTGTGACTGCACCCGCCTACAAAAAGAAACTAGTCTAAAATACCTAGGAATTATAATAGATTGCAACTTGAGATTTAATGAACAAATCAACACCCTCAGCAATAGACTACGTAAATTAATATTTGTTTTTAAGACCCTAAGACATGTGGCCGACCTCAAGCCGATGAAATCGATCTACTTTGCCCTCGCCCAGTCTCTAATAACTTACTGTATAACGTCCTGGGGTGGTGCACCTAAATCTTGCAACTGGAAAGAGCGCAGAGAGCTATTTTGAAGGTATCTTCCTTTCTACCATTTAGATATCCCACAGCAGTCTTATACAAAGAGGCTAATGTCCTAACTGTGCGTCAACTCTTTGTTTTACAAACAGCCCTGAAACAGCATGGACTCCTTGTCTTCAACTCCTCACTTTTAAGTAAAAGACGTTTTGACCCAGTAGATCGCCATGGTAAACGACTCGAAAAAATAAAAATGTTCTCGAAACGTTTCTTCTGTTATCTGTGTCGTTTTCTCGATAATAAAATAAATAGAACACTCCCGATCTATGATCTTGCCAAAACTAAGTGTAAATCGAAAATTACGAGCTGGCTTCTGGAGTTAAGTTATGACGCTACGGAAAAACTTCTAGCTGCCCCGAAATAACTTGCTTGTCGAAGAATTCAATATATTCACAATTCTGTGCATCCATATTTAAACAATTTTCCCCTTTCCTTATTCACACGCACACACACCCACCACATACACACACCCACCACATACACACACCCACCACATACACACACCCACCACATACACACACCCTCCATTTATACGCACACTCACATACACATACACCCACGTACTAACCCCTGATAGAATAATTAGTTGTCGCCATTGTTGTAATTTATATTTTTATCCTTTATTTTTTTCTTGCTCAATATTACATACTGCATTAATTTCTGTACGAGTGCATAATTCTGTTTAAAAGTGCTTCCGTTAGGGTGGAGACCTGGTGTCCTGAAATACAGGCTTTTCGTCTAGCTTAGGCAGCAGTCTCCCACAGTATAAAAAACGTATGTATTGTTCACGAAACCTAATGATGTACCTATGTATTGTGGTGAGAAATAAATCTTTATCTTATCTTATTTTTGTTTCAACAGTAAACAGTCAAATATTGTTTGTTTTGATCTGATAAAAATATTTGTAGTTTAATAAACATTCTTGATTATTCTCCGGTTCAAAACACGATATAATATACAACTTCGCCAGAGCATAAAAAATCGTTAATAACGTTAAAATGCTGATATCTTTTCGAATAGTACTTGAAGTAGACCAAACTTTTACACCCAAAAAACATATAAAAAAATTGGCAATGATGTTTCGCACAAAATTCTCCGGTTACTTTTTCTCAGAAATTTTTTTATTGTTGTAACTAGGTGTTATATAACAAAGCGGCCCGCGCGAGTCGATTCAGTAGCCCGCCGGGCGTCACCGAGGCAGGACCTGTGTCGCTTTTGATGACTCGCTGCGTTCGCCCGCTAATCGATCGAAATATACCTTCGTTATATTTTTATTGTATATCGCATGCAACGTGCATGCAGCAGCTAGGTACAATCAGTAGGTTAAGTCTTTTTAAGGAATGTACATATTTGTTTGAAATGAAATAAGTTAATTAATTAGAACTGGACACAGCAAAATCAACAAATGTAATACAATAATTTGGTACAGTAAATATTAATTATAAACGTAGGTAGGTACTATCTTTATATATAAAACAAAGTTAGGTTTGTTTGAACACTCGAGAACGGCTGGATCGATTTTCATGGTTTTTGATTTGTTGAATTTGTCTCCGTGTTGCAGTTTTTTTTTTTTTTTGTTGACTTGTTCACATATTTAAGATAAAATCAATTTTTTTTTTTTTATAATACTTCCTCTGCATTTTATGCTTTGCTTTTTTTTCAGTTCTGTTGTCATGGGTGTCCTTTCCGTGGTTTTTGGGTCGCTGATAACAAAAATGAGGTCAAAATTAAAATTCAAGATGGCGCCGATGAAAATTTTCGGTTTTTTTCGTCATGGGTGTCTTCGTCATGGGTGTCATTTTCATGGTTTTCGGTGTCGCTGATAACGAAACTGAGGTCAAAATGAAAATCCAAGACGGCGCCGACGATAATTTTCGGTTTATTCGTCATGGGTGTCATTTTCATACAATAAGATCTAGATTGTAGAAAATTTATCAGAATTTCGTTACATTGTTTGGTTTTTGAGATACAGAGCAATAAAGAATTACAAACTTTGTTTTGCGGTTGGAAACTCGTGGTCATATTTTCTTAAAATTCTGACTGATTATTATGCAGAACCTTATTGTGCATATGTGACATGCTTTTCGCCGATTTCTATGGTGAAAAAAGCGAGATATTCAAGAATTTCTTAAAATACGTCTAAAACGATGTAACTAGTGCCATCTATGTGCAAAGTTTGAAGTTGTAGAGAAACTTTAACTTCGCGCGATCTATCGAATAAATGTGAAACTACAGAAAAGAGTCATGGCGCCGCGCGCAGTACGATTCACAAGGTTGCTTCTGGTTGCGTTGTTGATGTATAGATGGCATTAGCAGTGTTAGGTGAGGATTTTGTTTGAAATATGATACGAGTCTTTTAGTTATTTGAATTTCCGGTAATGTTAGTAGTGTGTGTGATAAATAATATTAGTGCTGGATACAGCCTAGCACTTTATATTAGATGTTTGTACTGTTCGTAATGCAGGTTCGTCCTCCATGTCGCTCGCCACGCTGCCCGTGATGCGATAGCGAGTCCAAAGGCGATTTCAAATGCTGTGTAGTGCCAAGAACGATAGCCACAGTGCGCTGCCTGGAGCCTGCTTCGAACATTACGACGATTCTCATCATCTCTCGAAATTTAAACAAAATTCTTTATTTAAATAGTGAAACTCACTAAATATCGATCCAAAAAAGTTAATATAATAAACCTAAAACGTATTTGATCCCTAGACACTTTTGATGTATGGTAAAGGATTTTCGTTATTAACTACACCTAACAATGTAAATCCAGCCGATTGGCAATCTAAAAGCATTTGTGAACTTAACCTTTGAGATTACAACTGAAAAGTTTTTAATCACTACGTCAACACAAAAAATCTGATTCGTCACTGCTTGTTATTCTACGTCTTTTTATTCGCTAAATATGGCTCATTCCATTTTCAACTCAAGAAGGAAATGTAACCAAAGCCACGGGAACAAACTAGTTCGTAGATCAATGGAAACATTCGTGTATTCTCTTTCCGTATATATGTTCTCCTGGTAGCACAACTCTGAGAGCGGGATCGTATGTATTGATACTGCTCCCCCAAAGCACTACGACTGTCGAAATCGAGGAGGTGGGCGACGGAAAATCGATACTGCGACCTGCGCACATTGAAAGTGAAAGCGATCATGACGTCACTCTGCGCATAGTGCGCATACATTATTTCGTACGGCACGAGAATGTTCGCGGTTGTTAAATGAAAATTTAACAGATCACAGTTTATATGATTTTGTGAATAAATAAAATTGTCAGCTGGCTATACCTCGGTGGGAAGATTTTCAGCTGATGCTCTGAAGGGTGTAACGCAGAAACCAGACAGGAGCATCTATCGCCTATTTAAATGCAATAGCTGACGATTTTTCCTCCGGCATATTGCTAGCTGATTTTTTTTTTATTATTTACAAGATCATATTAACTATCAGTTTACATATTTTTATCCGGGAGGAATTGACTTTCAATACCGAAATTTAGTTAAGTACATGTGTATTTTAATATCAAGTCGTTTGTGATATGATTAAATGAAACAATTAGTTTGCAACTTTGGATTCTTGGTTTAATTGAAAAGAAATCACATATACATGAGTATACAGAGGGCAGCCATTTTTGAGAAAGAAAAAAACCAAAGACAACCATAGAGTAAACATATCTATGGCTCTATAATATTTTATTGCCATTAACACCTCCCCTCAATGAAATATTACACAACTCTAGTGACAACCCTAAGCTTAACACAAATTAATCATACCTACACAAAAGAAATTACAATGGTCATGCCCTTTATAAAAATAAAAGTTATAAAAAAAGAACACGAAAAATAAATAATATTTAAACAAAATCCCTCTTAACAATTTAAAATTAACTCCACCCAATGGTTTAGTTAAGATATCTGCCACCTGGTTGCTGGAACTTACATATTGTAATCATCATCATTCATCATCATTTCAGCCAAAAGACGTCCACTGCTGGACATAGGCCTCCCCCAAGTTTCGTCACATTGACCGCTCCCGTGCGACGCGCATCCAGCGGATCCCTGCAACCTTCACCAGGTCCTCGGTCCGTCTAGTCGGAGGCCTTCCAACGCAGCGTCTTCCGGTTCGCGGTCGCCACTCCAGAACTTTTCGTCCCCATCGGCCATCCGTTCTGCGAGCAATGTGCCCTGCCCACTGCTACTTAAGTTTGGCTATTTTTCGGGCTACGTCGGTTACATTGGTTCTCTTGCGGATGTCCTCATTTCTGATTCGATCACGCAAGGAAACTCCGAACATTGCCCTCTCTATTGCCCTTTGGATGACTTTAAGCCTTCTGATAATGCCCATTGTGAGCGACCACGTTTCGGTCCCGTAAGTAATCACTGGCAACACACACTGGTCATAGACTTTCGTCTTGAGACACTGCGGTAAGTTGGACGAGAAGATATCACGCAACTTCCCGAACGCTGCCCAGCCGAGTCGGATTCGACGATTGACCTCTTTCTCGAAGTTAGACCTACCTTAATGGATCGTTTGTCCCAGGTAGACATAATCGTCTACAACTTCGAGTGTAGTCTCCGATCTTGATAGGAGTGGGTGTTACATGGGCATTCAACATGATTTTGGTTTTGTCCATGTTCATTTTAAGACCCACGCTTTCGGAAGCTCTACTAAGGTCATCGAGCATTGTACTGAGGTCCTCCATGGTCTCAGCCATGACCACTATATCGTCGGCAAATCGAAGGTGAGAAAATCTGTTAAAATTGCTTTAAGCCAGCAAGCTTCACTAGTAGCATGGATCAAAGCAACGTACTCAGCCTCGGTGCTTGATAAAGACACAGATTGTTGCTTTTTAAATATCCATATAACAGAACACCCATATATTTTAATACAATAACCGGTTGTTGACTTACAGTCATCACTTCCACCCCAATCACTATCAACATAGCCTAGTACATCATCAGTACAATATTTATAATAAACTAAACATAAATCTAATGCACCCTTTATATATCTTAGCAAATGAAATAGTAATTTATATAAGAGTTTACTGGCGCAACTTTGATATCTATTCAACATGTTTACAACAGCACATAAGTCTGGCCTAGATCCATTTACAACATACATTAAACTTCGTATCAACGTTCTACACTTGAGCTCAATATCCACACTCTCAGATACATTTCTCTTTAATATATCAAATTTAAATTTTTTATCAATAGGTAAAGGTAATGGTTTACAGTCAGACATACAATAATAGCTTAACATATTTTCTAGATAACCCTTTTGACATATAGTAGTATTACCTTTTATCAAATCTTGTTTAACTTCTATAGGTATCTTTCATTTTAATTTTTTTCTTTAACTTTAAGTTAGACCATTCAATATCCGAGTCACTAATAATAGAAAACTTTTAACACCACCCTTAATCTATACATATAATAATCTATATCTATACATCTATATATATATATATATACATATAATAAAATCGTAGACTTTCCGTGTCTGTACATTACAGATTTTTGCAAAAAATCAATGGAAGGTACGAGAAATAAGTAATAGAAAGTAAAAAAATACTTTTTTAAATTTTTGTCTGTTTGTCGGTTTGTCTGTTCGTTTGTGCGCGCATCACGTAAAAACCCCTCATTGTATTCAAAATCGAAATATTACAAAATAAGAAGTATTGTTGTGGGTATTATTTAGCGTTTATTTCATCAAAATCGACCAACAGACGCAAAAGATATCAATTTTTAAAATTTAGTTAGTAACCTCATTCGCGATTTCTATGATAAAAATAATTTACGTAAATAGGTTTTAGTCGTAGTGTAGTCGGAGTGGCTGAAAACTAATTTTGTTTTATTTTTCCTTTTGTCTTTACTCTTTGCACGGAAGAAATAAGTACTACGTACGCAAGCGACGGCCAGTCAAGCTTTACAAAACCAGTTTATGCGGATCTATACAGGAAATTTACAGCTTCATGTGCCGACGTGTGTACAACAGCACTTCTTACTTCCATTAAAAAATTGCCACCAAAAGAGAGGTTAACGCTAATTTAGTCTCTTTCTAATAAGATGACCATTCATTTTACGTAAAAAGTAGGACATCATGTCCTACTTTTTACTTTTTAGGAAAGGCTGAGAATATAACATTATTAAATTAAATTAAAAAAATATTTTCAATTATCGTTTAAGAGGCTATTAAATAATAAAAAAATGTAATAATAAGAGAAAGCTATTATTATATATTAGGCGTCGGTAGATAGGTATTAAAAAATTAATCATAATCATAAATCTTTATTTAATTCAACATCAGAAGTAACAGGCACTGGTATATGCACAATCTTAAATAGAGAAAGGTGTCTGAAGTAGGAAGGTCCTGAGGTACAGATCACCTCTCCGGCTTAGATATACCATTTTATTACAGCAACTCAACCTGAAGTTTATTTAAATAATAAAATTACTATAATTTGGATTTTACTATATTTAATGGTGACCCGTGAAATGATGTATTAAATAAGATTAGTTCTTAGATAATAGGTAGATAAACAATATCCCACAAAATAAAAACTTTATGGGGATACCAAAATAAGACAATGAAGTTGTCAAATTCAACCAGGCCACCTTTTTCCAATGTTGCCCGCACACAAACTAAATAAAATACTTTCGTTTGAATATTAAAGGCTAATTTAGTCTTTAAAAAAGGCATCGTTCTTTTCGTTTTTGAATATCAAAATACCTATCCAAAAAATCAAACAAATTATTATTTGTGTTTTGCTTACTTTGACAGTCGTCGTAGAAAATTTCCATTTCGCATTTTTATATGTGCCTACCGAAATGACTTCGAATACTAATAATTTAATAGATTAATGATCATGTCCACATAGTGCGAGTGGGAAAAGGCTAAAATCTGGCAGTGACGAGCCTCAGAACGGCTATTTAAAACTTACGTTAACGGAGTAAAATACTTACATGAACAAACTAACATTGCGAATGGGTTGCGTGATAAAGTCAAGGCTACCGAACTACACTTTTTTCCAAACCAAACGAAATCAAAATGGAATTAGAGTAAATATCTACAAAGCATAAGAGTCAAGAATCTGTTAGGTTATCATCTTTTTGTTCCTACTACAGGGTTGTAAGGTATAAATAGATAAATTGATACTACTAGGAGGGATCAAAAAGTAGTGAGAACGACATACTCCTTGGTACGAAAAAATAAATAAATACTGGCAGGCATATTGGACAGATACATATTTGTAAAATTAATAAAGAAAAAAATCTTCGATTCTCTTTTGTTTTTTTCTGAATGTAGTCATTTGTTTGCTTCGTGTCGGAACGTGTTCTCGAAAATGGAGAGTAACGAAGTGCGAACCGTTATTAAATACTTCTGTTTAAAAAAGTTAACGACGCAAGAGATCCATTGCGATTTGGAGGCAACATTAGGAGAGTCTTCTCCGCCGTATTCCACTGTCGCAAGGTGGGCTTCTCAATTTCGAGTATGGAGAACGAGCACGGAAGACGAACATCGTTGCGGCCGTCCATCGACGTCAGTCACCCAAGAAAATGTTGCGAAAGTCGAGAAAATTGTATTGAGCGATCGAAGAGTTACCATCCGATACTTAATTCAAGAAACGGGCATTTCATATGGAAGTATTCAATCCATATTGAAACAATCTTTGAATATGAGAAAAGTCTCCGCAAGATGGGTGCCGAGCCACCCGTTGTTTCACTTGTCACCTACGTTTGCATATCTATTAGTGTTCCTTCTTTGCCCATTGTGTTCCAGGGCCGCGGTATCTCTTTCGAACAGTCCCGCAGCCCTGGTAGGCATCGGCCCTTGCGGACACCTTCCTGGTTGCTGACATCTCTTTGAGGCGCGCGTGGAACACGAACGCGCCGTCGACACGGTCTGTCAGCTAGCCCTATACTCACCGTCCACAGGCCCGCGCGTACGGCGGCCAGGAGCCACCACGTGGCCCCCGACACCCAGGGCGTCTCCCGCGGCGGTACCCCTTGGGTTAAGAACTGATTTTCTTCACTTTATTTCTTGATTCTACGAGAATCAGCGTGCTGCCGATCGAATCGTCGATGCTGCCGGGTACGATAGAATGTCCGCTCTGCCACTCGCTCAAGCAAATGACGGTTCTTAGCGACGGAAACCGATAGGAGTATGGAAAAGGGATTCCTTGCTGCTAGATGAGGTTCTAGAGTGGCGACCGCGGACCGGAAGACGTTGCTTTGGAAGACCTCCCACTAGGTGGACCGATGACCTGATGAAGGTTGCAGGGATCCCCTGGATGCGAGTCGCACGGGACCGGTAAATGTGGCGACACTTAGGGGAGGTCTATGTCCAACTGTGGACGTCTTTCGGCTAAAATGATGATGATGATGATGAGATGAGGTTCAAACCCTTCTTCCCAAGTTTACCGCATACGAGATGCTTAGTTCAGTAAGTCAAACTTACGTTCAAGGTAAAAGTTTAATATTGTCCTTTATATCGTAGCAATAAGGGCGGTTTTCCTAGTTATGTGGCGTACTCCATGTTCCCTAGAAGTCTTTCATAATGAATTCTCGAGAGATATCGTATGAATACAAATCGTATGTGCAAATATGTACATAGTACCTCGGTAATGCCTACTTAATACACCTACCTTATCTATTTAAGTTCTCACCGTAGAATAATGCATAATCAGCTTGTTATATTCCCTCAGCGAGGACACTTGCCTCCCATGAGTGGATCCTCTCTATGAGAGGGATGTAATGCGGGCCCAGTGCGGATTGTCACGTCTTCGAATACTTGGGTCTAGGACCTAGATAGTACTCTGGTCACATGTTGCATATAAAATTAATTCTTTCTTTACTACACTTACATAATCCTGAACGGTCAATCAATTTTGAAACTGGAGTTTCAATAGCGCCTGAACGATTCTTAAAAACTTCGTGTTGTTATTTAAAAACATTGCTATATATATTTTGTCAGGCGCCAATCATCAGTCGAGATCACTCCATCAACTACTTGGGTAGCGCTCAAATGTCGCACAGAGGGCCTTTTTTATTCGATACATAGTTTGAGCAGAAGTACGAGGAGTCTTCAACGAAAGCTTCGTCGTGCTGCATTCCGGACATAGTTCAGAGAGGCTTCAACGCTTCAGCTCTGAGTCTGTGTCGTGCTCGCTTTGGAACATTCTACATACGAGCCCATCCACCCAAAGAGTACTCTAGTCTTGTTGCACATAAAATTCATTTTCTTTTACCATACTTACTTATTCTGTAACTACCGATCGTACATTCAATTTTTCGGTTTTACTCGGTGAGACGCGGCGGTCCACATCATAACGGCCAGAGCCATCACCTGTGGAAATTCCATGTGAACGGAATGAGCTGCTCGAGTCGGTAGACTCAGGACTGGTGTGTTTGTAACGATGTTCGGGAAGAGAAACATCGTCGGGGATAGTGCATATCCGCGGAACTAGCATTGGATAAATCCGCGTATCTGACAAATGTAGCCAATTTGAATTACCCATTGTTGAAGCGACAAAATTAATGTCTTGAATAGATTTCTACTGTTAACATTACATAGAACACATGAATTGTTACTATTCATGCAAAAATGAGGTCAAAAATCGTTGAAATAAAAAGAAATATAAACTTATAACCTTCCCCTGTAAACTCACTCGTAGTGCAGATACGCGCACTTTACGTATGGTAGATTCGCGGATTTGCACTGACCCCGACGACATGACGCTTTCCACGAAGGAGCTATTTGCTGGTGCAGTATTTGCATCCAGATCTGTCAGTTGTCAAAGCGGGTATATCATTTTCATACGTTAGCCGACAGCTTAGTTCAGAGACTGCCGCGGTTATATTGCAAGTAGAATCAATTATATCTTACTTGGACCACAACTTCACCAGTCACAGTTCATTCAGGCATATTTAGTTTGGCTAGCCGAAGCGCGTCTAAGCGTATTGTTTCAAAACTTATGCAAAGTAACTCTGAGCGACAATCTGTTGGTGGAGCGCGTGTAAAATAAAAACTGCATAATTTTTGGCGAATTTTCCATCCGTACATCACACATAGTCATATTAAAGCGTGTAAAGGCAGTCAGTTTGTGTTCCGTAGTCACATTTCGCGACGATTCTCGAGATTGAGAGTTCGGGCTGCTACGGCTGTGCCGAAACTCCATGTCTGAGGATAAGCCTCACGATGAATTACATCACAGAAACTACTTACCATCCATAGCTCTTTGTGAAGGAACCGTTTGTCGATGTATCACTATCGGTGCCTAATTCTGCTGCCAACCACTGCTGTGTCTCGGGGGCTCAGGTACTTTCAGGTTTGTCTTTCTCTTGTCGGCAATCATAGCAACGGACACCCCCGAGCAAGATGTGCAGAGAGGAATAAAAAAAAAGTTGGGCGCCACGAGACGGTCGGCAAATGTGAAACAACAACATTAGAATTCATAGTGCATAAAAATCTATAACGAAATATACAGTACAAAAGAGAAAAAATAGTTTCGTTAGAAACCTAAAACTTTCCTCGGCGCCATCTTGGATTTTCACTTTGACCTCATTTTCGTTACCATCGACCCCGATAACCATGAAAACGACACCCATGAAGGCAAAAACGAAAACTGTCCTCGACGCCATTTCGCGGTATTGAATTGTGACATCAGCACCCGATAAGCGGCACATACTTTTCCTCCCACGTGGAGTTGAACCGAATGTGCAATTCCGACTCCGCGAAATGTGACTAGCGGAACACAAATTGACTGCCTTTATGTTTGATGGACGCAACTATGTGGATACATCGACGATGCCATGGAGCCCTCGGCAAAAAATATGCTGTTTTTGTTTCACAAGCGCTCCGCCAACAGATTTTCTCTCAGAGTTACTTTGCTTGCTTTAAAACAGAACAAACAAGCAAATCATATACCCGCTTTGTCAACTGACTGAGATCTCGATGCAAATACTACACCAGCAAAGAGCTCCTTCGTCGACAGATTCATGTTCCTCTTCCCGAACATCGCTAGAAGCACACCAGTCGTGTGTCTAGCTAGCGACACGACCAATCTTCCGTTCACATGGAATTTCTTCATTTGATGATGGCTCTGGCCGTGGTCCGCATCATAACCGTCATCGGTTATGATGCGCATGCGGACTGCCGCGTCTCGTCAAAAAATAACCGAAAAGTTGAATGCACGATCGGTAGTTAAATGTTAAACAAGTATAGTAAAGGAAGAATGAAATGTATGTGCAGAGCACTCTTCGGGTGGATATATGGACTCATATGTGGAATGTTTCAAAGCAATCACTACATAGAATCAGCGCTTAATCCGAACGCCTACTTCGTTGAAGACTATCGGTCGATCTGTCCGAACTATGCGTGCCAAATACACGGAGCTTCTACGTTATAACCCCATGGTTGTTCTGAATCGGATTACCATTGAGCACGACCAGTAGTCGATCGGGAGCATCCCGACCGATGACGGATGGCTCTGGCGGTTATGATGCGGACCGCCGCGTCTCTCCAAGAACCAAAAAATTGAACTCACGATCGGTAGTTAAGGGATAAGTAAGTATAGTAAAAGAAGAATGAATTTTATAATATGCAACATGACCAGGGCACTCTTTGGGTTGATGTGTCGACTCGTCTGTAGAATGATTCCATGCGATCATACAGACTCAGAGCTGGATCCGAACGCCTACTTTGTTGAGGCCTACCGGTCGATTTGTATAAACTATGTGTTGAATTCACATAGCACCTGATTATGATGGACCGTCCATCGTACCCTTCCTGTGAGAAATCTGAACGCTTCCAAAGTTTTCGGTCGGGTTGCCCCGACCGATGATTGGCGCCTGTTCAGATTTTCATAGCAATGTTTTGGACAACCAACACGATGTGTTTGGGAAAAGACGCGATGAATTCTAACCACATTGAATAAGCTATTGGTAGTTAAAGAAGATGTAAGTATAGTAAAGGAACAATGAATTTAATTCGTAACATGACCAGAACATTGTGCACGTGAATGAATCGAGTCTCATGTAGAATGTTGGCATGCGATGGCACAGATTCAGCGCTTGACCCGAACGCCTATTTCGTTGAAGCCTACCGGTCGATCTGTACGAACTATGCACCGAGATCACCCACCAGCACCAGCTGATGTTGAACGTTAACAGTCGTCGGTCGGGGTCGCCCGACCGAAAATATTGACGCCTGACGGGATATTAACAGCAACACTTTAAGCTTGTTCTTAAGCGCACCTTGTTGGTGCACTGACGTGAGCGTGAACGTGAGGCACTCTGATAATATTTATATGACACCTTACATGTCTGCCTATCCCCGTTCGGTATTTACGGGATAATTGCTTTTTTGTCCCAGCCATATGCCGTTAAATTATGACATCACAAAACACGATGACGCCGCGCTGATGATGCGTCATCCGGCGCTTATCGCACCGCCACTTTGCGGCGAGCTCGAGCGCGCTACTATGTGAACATTCAAGTCGATGTCATCGGTGCCTTATGGACGCGCGGAAGAACATGTTATGTATTTTAAAGGATTTCTGTTTTAGATGATTGTCTAGACTTAAACCGGTACAAACTAGTTCATACAAATCTAGTGACATAATGAAGCCGTGACATAATGAAGCCTTGACGTAATGACACGTTATCTGAGATTTTAGTTTTCATTCCTATCGTATTTATTGGGCATAAAGTGGATACGACTGTACATGTAGAGGACCATCTTACTCACTCACTAGCTAATCATTTAACACACAGGATACGGTTCGGTTTTTCCGTGCAGCTCGTCCTACCGATAAGGATGGACATGCCGCAAAAGAATTATAATTATAAATCAATTAACTGCAAGTAAAACATTGAAAGGTAGCTGTAGGAATCTATAATTTTCATATTTTTACTGTACTGATCCCAATTTAATTGGAGTCGGCATGATGTCTTCTATATTTCTCAATTACCTACTCAGCAGTCACCTAACTTCTATAGACCGACCGCTTTAATGAGTCCTCCGCCTTGCCCCATCAAAAGGCACATTAAGCGTCCACAAAGTCCTAACAATATCCCACAGGTTATTTGCTTTTAAATAACCATAATACTGATTGAACCAGTACGTGATCAACCTTCAGAATATTCCATTTAAATTGATACATTCGCGAGGACTCATTAAAGCGTGCGGACAAGCAATTTCATCTTTCACACAGTCCGTCTATCAAGGTCGCTATGTCCGCAGTGGCCCCACGTTTTCGCCCGTATAGCAAGTGCTGAAGGGCCATGGGAGCAAGTTACTCTACGCAAAAATTATTGCTGGGAAACCACTTTTATTTTGGGGTGAATAATCAAGTTTTACGGTTAAACTCAATGTAACGCACTCAAAACATTGTGCTGATGTATGCATTAAAAAGTACACGGGGGTCGTGGAAGTATTTAAAGAAAAGTTATAACCTTAAAAAATAGTGTCAAAAGTTGAAAGTTTGACCCCTAATAAATAGGCTGATTATACTACTCATGAATTTTCCCATCCAATGGCTACAGAAGGTGAACTAATCATGCACGTTTTTCCCTAATTTGGAGGTTAATGTAAATAATTAAGAGTGGTTGTGTGAGAGGGCAGTATAGCACGGCCCTCTCCGCCAAAGAACGAGTGGGTCAACAAAATAACTAACAAAATTTTAGACTTGATCGTCAGCGATTCAAAAGTATACACATCCATAGCCTGACTGTGATGGCTTATGACTGCCTACCCTGTTGAATTTCTAACTCACTGGAGTTAACAGGCGTGCCGGCCCATAAGATGGAGCTTAAAGTTGGCGTTCCAGTTCTGCTGATTCGAAACCTTGATGCACCCAGACTGTGCAACGGCACCAGACTTCGTATCACAGAGCTGGACAGTAATATTACAAAAACCCACCATTATAACAGGAGCAGCTAAAGGAGAGAGCCTTTTAATTCCCCGCATACCCATAACGGGTATCCAAATAACTTGCCATTTCTGTTCAAGAGGTTGCAATTTCCCTTAAAATTGGCTTTTACAATGACCATCAACGAATTCCAGGGCTAAACCTTAAAAGTGGCAGGCATTCATTTGGGCACTCCATGCTTCTCACATGGTCAATTATATGTTGGTTGTTCACGTGTTTCAAGTGCCCAAAACTTGCAAGTGCTGACGGAAAATAATAAGACAAATAATATTGTGTACAGACCAGTATTGGAATAAATAAAAAACGCCCAACAAGGAGTTAGATTGTTCACTTTGAAAAAAAGTTGTACAGTGCCAGAATGTTCCAGTTTTTAAGCCATCGTCGCGTCGCCTCAACCCAGGCCAATACCAATCAACCGAGCACAATTCCAGACTCCGTGACTGCTACTGAGAAAGTCGTGATGGTATACACCAGGACTCGACCAACGATGCATTCTCACACACACATCAAAATTATCACACGAACGAAGTCGCGGGCAACAGCTAGTAAACTACATATGTGTAGAATTCATATAGCACCGGATTATGTTGGACCGTTCATCGTACCCTCCATGTGAGAAATCTGAACGCTACCAAAGTTTTCGGTCGGGTTGCCGCGACCGATGATTGGCGCCTGACCAGATGTTCATAGCAATGTTTTGGAAAAACAACACGATGTGTTTGAGAAATACAAAGGCGCGATGAATTTTATAAACACTTTAAAATGAATAAGCTATTGGCAGTTAAAGGAGATGTAAGTATAGTAAAGGAACAATGAATTTTATCTGTAACATGACCAGAGCATTGTTTACGTGGATGTATCGAGTCGCATGTAGAATGTTTCCATGCGATCGCTCAGAATAAGCGCTTGACCCGCACACCTATTTCGTTGAAACCTCCCGGTCGATCTGTACGAACTAACCACCGAGTGCACCAACCAGATGATGTCGTACTATATTTACACCATACCCTGAAGACTATTGAACGTCGTTTGGTATTCATCATCATCATCTGCCTAGCGTTTTCCAGTCTAACCGGATGCAGCTGAATACCAGTATTTTTCATGGAGCAATTGCCTATCTGATCTCCACAAACCAGTTAGTACTGGATAATACGATAGCCCTTGGTAAGACTGGTTGCCAGACTTTCGGGCCACTGACTACGTGTAACGACTTACAAAGATCCACAGATTACAGCCGGGATCAATAGCTTAACGTGCTTTCCGTGGCACGGAGGAAACTCGGTATGTAATAGGTGGTCCCCCGGACTAACCTAGGCAAGCGTGGCTTAAAGTGATGATGGACCCGAATTGCTGCTACTATTTAGCCACGAGCTCCTCTCCTCCGCAGTATGGCGCCTGGCCAGATTTCTATAGCAATGTTATAGATAAAAAATGATAGAAACGATGGATGGACTGTATAAAGAATGATATGGCAAGAAAGGAGGTGTCGGATGAGATGACGAGTAATAGAGAAGTATGGAAGAAGAAGACATGCTGCGCCGACCCCAAATGAATTGGGATAAGGGCAAGAGAATGATGATGTTATAGATAAACAACAAGATGTGTAAAGAAAACGTAAAGGAGCGATGAAATTTATTAGCTCCTGTTTCAAAATTGAATGAGAGGTCGGTAGTTGTGCTAATTATTTTAAAACTTCTATAAATGACGGATAAACAGCAAGATGCACCCAAGTGCATGATTTTTGGCGACGACATTGTGCTTGTCGCCTTGTCGGTAAAGATGGACCTGATATTCAGAGCAGATTGGAGAAATGGCAACAGAAGCTGGACTGCTGGAGAATGTTGGTTTGAAAATCAGTAGAAGTGAAACTGAAAACTTGTTCTGCGATTTCGGTCGCCTCTCCAATTCTGGACCCATAGCGCTGGATGGCGCGCTCCTCCCAGTCTACTTCGGTTTTCGGAATCTCAGTTCACTCGTACAGAGATGACGAAATAGATCGGAGTGTTAAGCACACGATTAACACTGGTTGGATGAAATGGCGGCAGGTCACGGGACTAATATGCGACTTCCGCATTTCCCTAATAATCAAAGGGAAGAGTTATAAAAATGACTAGACCTGCTGCCTTGTGTGGATCAGAATATTGGGCCACGAAAGGAATGAATGAGAAGCAATTGCATGTGGTTGAGATGAAATTACTAAGGGGGATTACTCAATTAAGTGTGTTACACCGCGAATAGATAAAATAAGGAATGACTACGTCTGAGGAAGTCTGAAAGTGGCGCTGGTGACTGAAAAGTTGTGTGGTAATCGGTTATCGTGATATGGACATGTGGAACGGAGGAATGAGAATAATGTAGTCAGGAAAATGTTTAGTATAAATGTAGCTGGCTATAAGAGTAGAGGAAGACCAAAGAAATGATGGATGGACTGTGTGAATGAAGTTTGATATGGCTAGCAAGGAGGTGACTGCTGAGATGACGAGTAATAGAGAAGTATGGAAGAAGAAGACATGTTGTGCCGACCATAAATAAATTGGAAAAGGACAGGAGAATGATGATAATGAAATAGGTATATTTTATCAAAAGTTAACCTGAAAGGTTTTTAGTACTTAATTGTGTAGATTAGAAATCTTAAACGTGTAAAAAACACAACGTCTCCGTTATCGAAAATCTTGTCTCAAAATATTCACTTGCTCAAGGTACCGATGACATTAAGTACTACGCTCACATTAGAGAGGACGCGTGGCCACCCGACCGCTGCACGCCGCCCCGCGCCGCGCGCCCTTATCGCCCAGCCGATGACGCGGTATTGAATTATGACGTCAGCACCTGATAAGCGGCACAATATACTTTTTCCTCCCACAAATGGAGTTGCGCCACAGCCCGAACGTGTAGTTCCAAGGATCTCCGTGAACACAAACGAATCCGCTTTATGTTTGATGGACACTGCTGTGAAGATACATCGACGATGCCATGGAGCTCTCGGCAAAAATTATGCTGTTTTTGTTTCACAACCGCTCCGGCAACAGATTTTCTCTCAAAGTTACTTTGCTTGCTTTGAAACAGTTTACGTTTTGACGCGCCTCGGCAGCCCAAACACCAGAATAAACTGCGACTTTGTAAAGTTGTGGGCTAAAAAGTTATAATGCTCGTCGCACCATTATTTTTGATCATTGAACTTTGCGTCGTTTACATCATACATGTGGATTTTTTTCAACAGTAGATCTCTTTCAAGTATTTCGTGGCTCTCTGAGCGTCGCGAACAATAGTATAATGGATTCTATTCGCAACATAACCACAGCAGTCTCTGAACTTAGCCGTCAGCCTGCGCAGGGAAATGATATACCCGCTTTGTCAACTGACTGAGATCTCGATGCAAATACTGTACTAAAAAAAGAGCTCGTTCGTCGACAGATTCATGTTCCTCTTCCCGAACATCGCTAGCAGCTCGCATCACCAGTCGTGTGTCTAGAGACTCGACCAATCTTCTGTTCACGTGGAATTTCTTCATTTGATGATGGCTCTGGCCGATGGCGGTTATGATGCGGACTGCCGCGTCTCATCAAAAAATAACCGAAAAATTGAATGCACGATCGGTAGTTAAATGTTAAATAAGTATAGTAAAGGAAGAATGAATTTTATAATATGCAACAAGACCAGGTCACTCTACGGGTGGATGTGTCGACTCGCCTGTAGAATGATTCCATGCGATCACACAGACTCAGAGCTGGATCCGAACGCCTACTTTGTTGAGGCCTACCGGTCGATCTGTATAAACTATGTGTTGAATTCACATAGCACCTGATTATGATGGACCGTCCATCGTACCCTCCCTGTGAGAAATCTGAACGCTTCCAAAGTTTTCGGTCGGGTTGCCCCGACCGATGATTGGCGCCTGTTCAGATTTTCATAGCAATGTTTTGGACAACCAACACGATGTGTTTGGGAAATGTAAAGGCGCGATGAATTTTATAACCACTTTCAAAATTGAATAAGCTATTGGTAGTTAAAGAAGATGTAAATATAGTAAAAGAAGAATGGAATTTATGTGTAACATGACTAGAGCACTCTTTGGGTTGATGTGTGGACTCGCCTGTAGAATGATTCCATGCGATCACACAGACTCAGAGCTGGATCCGAACGCCTACTTCGTTGAGGCCTACCGGTCGATCTGTATAAACTATGTATCGAATTCACATAGCACCTGATTATGTTGAACCATCCATCGTACCCGCCCTGTAAGAATTCTGTACGCTCTACCACAGTATTCGGTCAGATTGCCCCGACCGATGAATGGCGCCTGACAGGGTATTAGCAATATGTTATTATGTTAATGTGAGGTTAAAGGCTATGTAAGTATAGTAAAGGAATGATGAATTTTATCCGCAACATGATCAGAACACTTTTTGGGTGGATGTATTGCCTCGCATGTAGAATGATCCTTATCGGTCTCACAGACTCGGAGCTGGATCCGAACGCCTACCTTCGTTGAAGACTATCGGTCGATCTGTCCGAACTATGCGTGTCAAATACACGGAGCTTCTACGTTATAACCCCATGGTTGTTCTGAATCGGATCACCATTGAGCACGACCAGTAGTCGATCGGGAGCATCCCGACCGATGACGGATGGCTCTGGCGGTTATGATGCGGACCGCCGCGTCTCTCCAAGAACCAAAAAATTGAACTCACGATCGGTAGTTAAGGGATAAGTAAGTATAGTAAAAGAAGAATGAATTTTATAATATGCAACATGACCAGGGCACTCTTTGGGTTGATGTGTCGACTCGTCTGTAGAATGATTCCATGCGATCATACAGACTCAGAGCTGGATCCGAACGCCTACTTTGTTGAGGCCTACCGGTCGATTTGTATAAACTATGTGTTGAATTCACATAGCACCTGATTATGATGGACCGTCCATCGTACCCTTCCTGTGAGAAATCTGAACGCTTCCAAAGTTTTCGGTCGGGTTGCCCCGACCGATGATTGGCGCCTGTTCAGATTTTCATAGCAATGTTTTGGACAACCAACACGATGTGTTAGGGAAATGTAAAGGCGCGATGAATTCTAACCACATTCAAAATTGAATAAGCTATTGGTAGTTAAAGAAGATGTAAGTATAGTAAAGGAACAATGAATTTAATTCGTAACATGACCAGAACATTGTGCACGTGGATGAATCGAGTCTCATGTAGAATGTTGGCATGCGATGGCACAGATTCAGCGCTTGACCCGAACGCCTATTTCGTTGAAGCCTACCGGTCGATCTGTACGAACTATGCACCGAGATCACCCACCAGCACCAGCTGATGTTGAACTTTAACAGTCGTCGGTCGGGGTCGCAGGACCGAAAATATTGACGCCTGACGGGATATTAACAGCAACACTTTAAGCTTGTTCTTAAGCGCACCTTGTTGGTGCGCTGACGTGAGCGTGAACGTGAGGCACTCTGATAATATTTATATGACACCTTACATGTCTGCCTATCCCCGTTCGGTATTTACGGGATAATTGTTTTTTTGTCCCAGCCATATGCCGTTAAATTATGACATCACAAAACACGATGACGCCGCGCTGATGATGCGTCATCCGGCGCTTATCGCACCGCCACTTTGCGGCGAGCTCGAGCGCGCTACTATGTGAACATTCAAGTCGATGTCATCGGTGCCTTATGGACGCGCGGAAGAACATGTTATGTATTTTAAAGGATTTCTGTTTTAGATGATTGTCTAGACTTAAACCGGTACAAACTAGTTCATACAAATCTAGTGACAAATCTATGACGTCAGCACCTGATAAGCGGCACAATATACTTTTTCCTCCCACAAATGGAGTTGCGCCACAGCCCGAACGTGTAGTTCCAAGGATCTCCGTGAACACAAACGAATCCGCTTTATGTTTGATGGACACTGCTGTGAAGATACATCGACGATGCCATGGAGCTCTCGGCAAAAATTATGCTGTTTTTGTTTCATAAGCGCTCCGGCAACAGATTTTCTCTCAAAGTTACTTTGCTTGCTTTGAAACAGTTTACGTTTTGACGCGCCTCGGCAGCCCAAACACCAGAATAAACTGCGACTTTGTAAAGTTGTGGGCTAAAAAGTTATAATGCTCGTCGCACCATTATTTTTGATCATCGAAGTTTGCGTCGTTTACATCATACATGTGGATTTTTTTCAACAGTAATCTCTTTCAAGTATTTCGTGGCTCTCTGAGCGTCGCGAACAATAGTATAATGGATTCTATTCGCAACATAACCACAGCAGTCTCTGAACTTAGCCGTCAGATTGCGCAAGGAAATGATATACCCGCTTTGTCAACTGACTGAGATCTCGATGCAAATACTGTAATAAAAAAAGAGCTCCTTCGTCGACAGATTCATGTTCCTCTTCCCGAACATCGCTAGCAGCTCGCATCACCAGTCGTGTGTCTAGAGACTCGACCAATCTTCTGTTCGCATGGAATTTCTTCATTTGATGATGGCTCTGGCCGATGGCGGTTATGATGCGGACTGCCGCGTCTCATCAAAAAATAACCGAAAAATTGAATGCACGATCGGTAGTTAAATGTTAAATAAGTATAGTAAAGGAAGAATGAATTTTATAATATGCAACAAGACCAGGTCACTCTACGGGTGGATGTGTCGACTCGCCTGTAGAATGATTCCATGCGATCACACAGACTCAGAGCTGGATCCGAACGCCTACTTTGTTGAGGCCTACCGGTCGATCTGTATAAACTATGTGTTGAATTCACATAGCACCTGATTATGATGGACCGTCCATCGTACCCTCCCTGTGAGAAATCTGAACGCTTCCAAAGTTTTCGGTCGGGTTGCCCCGACCGATGATTGGCGCCTGTTCAGATTTTCATAGCAATGTTTTGGACAACCAACACGATGTGTTTGGGAAATGTAAAGGCGCGATGAATTTTATAACCACTTTCAAAATTGAATAAGCTATTGGTAGTTAAAGAAGATGTAAATATAGTAAAAGAAGAATGGAATTTATGTGTAACATGACCAGAACATTGTGCACGTGGATGAATCGAGTCTCATGTAGAATGTTGGCATGCGATGGCACAGATTCAGCGCTTGACCCGAACGCCTATTTCGTTGAAGCCTACCGGTCGATCTGTACGAACTATGCACCGAGATCACCCACCAGCACCAGCTGATGTTGAACGTTAACAGTCGTCGGTCGGGGTCGCCCGACCGAAAATATTGACGCCTGACGGGATATTAACAGCAACACTTTAAGCTTGTTCTTAAGCGCACCTTGTTGGTGCGCTGACGTGAGCGTGAACGTGAGGCACTCTGATAATATTTATATGACACCTTACATGTCTGCCTATCCCCGTTCGGTATTTACGGGATAATTGTTTTTTTGTCCCAGCCATATGCCGTTAAATTATGACATAATGAAGCCTTGACGTAATGACACTTTATCTGAGATTTTAGTTTTCATTCCTATCGTATTTATTGGGCATAAAGTGGATACGACTGTACATGTAGAGGACCATCTTACTCACTCACTAGCTAATCATTTAACACACAGGATACGGTTCGGTTTTTCCGTGCAGCTCGTCCTACCGATAAGGATGGACATGCCGCAAAAGAATTATAATTATAAATCAATTAACTGCAAGTAAAACATTGAAAGGTAGCTGTAGGAATCTATAATTTTCATATTTTTACTGTACTGATCCCAATTTAATTGGAGTCGGCATGATGTCTTCTATATTTCTCAATTACCTACTCAGCAGTCACCTAACTTCTATAGACCGACCGCTTTAATGAGTCCTCCGCCTTGCCCCATCAAAAGGCACATTAAGCGTCCACAAAGTCCTAACAATATCCCACAGGTTATTCGCTTTAAAATAACCATAATACTGATTGAACCAGTACGTGATCAACCTTCAGAATATTCCATTTAAATTGATACATTCGCGAGGACTCATTAAAGCGTGCGGACAAGCAATTTCATCTTTCACACAGTCCGTCTATCAAGGTCGCTATGTCCGCAGTGGCCCCACGTTTTCGCCCGTATAGCAAGTGCTGAAGGGCCATGGGAGCAAGTTACTCTACGCAAAAATTATTGCTGGGAAACCACTTTTATTTTGGGGTGAATAATCAAGTTTTACGGTAAAACTCAATGTAACGCACTCAAAACATTGTGCTGATGTATGCATTAAAAAGTACACGGGGGTCGTGGAAGTATTTAAAGAAAAGTTATAACCTTAAAAAATAGTGTCAAAAGTTGAAAGTTTGACCCCTAATAAATAGGCTGATTATACTACTCATGAATTTTCCCATCCAATGGCTACAGAAGGTGAACTAATCAAGCACGTTTTTCCCTAATTTGGAGGTTAATGTAAATAATTAAGAGTGGTTGTGTGAGAGGGCAGTATAGCACGGCCCTCTCTGCCAAAGAACGAGTGGGTCAACAAAATAACTAACAAAATTTTAGACTTGATCGTCAGCGATTCAAAAGTATACACATCCATAGCCTGACTGTGATGGCTTATGACTGCCTACCCTGTTGAATTTCTAACTCACTGGAGTTAACAGGCGTAACATACATAAGATGGAGCTTAAAGTTGGTTTTCCAGTTCTGCTGATTCGAAACCTTGATGCACCCAGACTGTGCAACGGCACCAGACTTCGTATCACAGAGCTGGACAGTAATATTACAAAAACGCACCATTATAACAGGAGCAGCTAAAGGAGAGAGCCTTTTAATTCCCCGCATACCCATAACGGGTATCCAAATAACTTGTCATTTCTGTTCAAGAGGTTGCAATTTCCCTTAAAATTGGCTTTTACAATGACCATCAACGAATTCCAGGGCTAAACCTTAAAAGTGGCAGGCATTCATTTGGGCACTCCATGCTTCTCACATGGTCAATTATATGTTGGTTGTTCACGTGTTTCAAGTGCCCAAAACTTGCAAGTGCTGACGGAAAATAATAAGACAAATAATATTGTGTACAGACCAGTATTGGAATAAATAAAAAACGCCCAACAAGGAGTTAGATTGTTCACTTTGAAAAAAAGTTGTACAGTGCCAGAATGTTCCAGTTTTTAAGCCATCGTCGCGTCGCCTCAACCCAGGCCAATACCAATCAACCGAGCACAATTCCAGACTGCTACTGAGAAAGTCGTGATGGTATACACCAGGACTCGACCAACGATGCATTCTCACACACACATCAAAATTATCACACGAACGAAGTCGCGGGCAACAGCTAGTAAACTACATATGTGTAGAATTCATATAGCACCGGATTATGTTGGACCGTTCATCGTACCCTCCATGTGAGAAATCTGAACGCTACCAAAGTTTTCGGTCGGGTTGCCGCGACCGATGATTGGCGCCTGACCAGATGTTTATAGCAATGTTTTGGAAAAACAACACGATGTGTTTGAGAAATACAAAGGCGCGATGAATTTTATAAACACTTTAAAATGAATAAGCTATTGGCAGTTAAAGGAGATGTAAGTATAGTAAAGGAACAATGAATTTTATCTGTAACATGACCAGAGCATTGTTTACGTGGATGTATCGAGTCGCATGTAGAATGTTTCGCTCAGAATAAGCGCTTGACCCGCACACCTATTTCGTTGAAACCTCCCGGTCGATCTGTATGAACTAACCACCGAGTGCACCAACCAGATGATGTCGTACTATATTTACACCATACCCTGAAGACTATTGAACGTCGTTTGGTATTCATCATCATCATCTGCCTAGCGTTTTCCAGTCTAACCGGATGCAGCTGAATACCAGTATTTTTCATGGAGCAATTGCCTATCTGATCTCCACAAACCAGTTAGTACTGGATAATACGATAGCCCTTGGTAAGACTGGTTGCCAGACTTTCGGGCCACTGACTACGTGTAACGACTTACAAAGATCCACAGATTACAGCCGGGATCAATAGCTTAACGTGCTTTCCGTGGCACGGAGGAAACTCGGTATGTAATAGGTGGTCCCCCGGACTAACCTAGGCAAGCGTGGCTTAAAGTGATGATGGACCCGAATTGCTGCTACTATTTAGCCACGAGCTCCTCTCCTCCGCAGTATGGCGCCTGGCCAGATTTCTATAGCAATGTTATAGATAAACAACAAGATGTGTAAAGAAAACGTAAAGGAGCGATGAAATTTATTAGCTCCTGTTTCAAAATTGAATGAGAGGTCGGTAGTTGTGCTAATTATTTTAAAACTTCTATAAATGACGGATAAACAGCAAGATGCACCCAAGTGCATGATTTTTGGCGACGACATTGTGCTTGTCGCCTTGTCGGTAAAGATGGACCTGATATTCAGAGCAGATTGGAGAAATGGCAACAGAAGCTGGACTGCTGGAGAATGTTGGTTTGAAAATCAGTAGAAGTGAAACTGAAAACTTGTTCTGCGATTTCGGTCGCCTCTCCAATTCTGGACCCATAGCGCTGGATGGCGCGCTCCTCCCAGTCTACTTCGGTTTTCGGAATCTCAGTTCACTCGTACAGAGATGACGAAATAGATCGGAGTGTTAAGCACACGATTAACACTGGTTGGATGAAATGGCGGCAGGTCACGGGACTAATATGCGACTTCCGCATTTCCCTAATAATCAAAGGGAAGAGTTATAAAAATGACTAGACCTGCTGCCTTGTGTGGATCAGAATATTGGGCCACGAAAGGAATGAATGAGAAGCAATTGCATGTGGTTGAGATGAATTACTAAGGGGGATTACTCAATTAAGTGTGTTACACCGCGAATAGATAAAATAAGGAATGACTACGTCTGAGGAAGTCTGAAAGTGGCGCTGGTGACTGAAAAGTTGTGTGGTAATCGGTTATCGTGATATGGACATGTGGAACGGAGGAATGAGAATAATGTAGTCAGGAAAATGTTTAGTATAAATGTAGCTGGCTATAAGAGTAGAGGAAGACCAAAGAAATGATGGATGGACTGTGTGAATGAAGTTTGATATGGCTAGCAAGGAGGTGACTGCTGAGATGACGAGTAATAGAGAAGTATGGAAGAAGAAGACATGTTGTGCCGACCATAAATAAATTGGAAAAGGACAGGAGAATGATGATAATGAAATAGGTATATTTTATCAAAAGTTAACCTGAAAGGTTTTTAGTACTTAATTGTGTAGATTAGAAATCTTAAACGTGTAAAAAACACAACGTCTCCGTTATCGAAAATCTTATCCCAAAATATTCACTTGCTCAAGGTACTGATGACATTAAGTACTACGCTCACATTAGAGAGGACGCGTGGCCACCCGACCGCTGCACGCCGCCCCGCGCCGCGCGCCCTTATCGCCCAGCCGATGACGCGGTATTGAATTATGACGTCAGCACCTGATAAGCGGCACAATATACTTTTTCCTCCCACAAATGGAGTTGCGCCACAGCCCGAACGTGTAGTTCCAAGGATCTCCGTGAACACAAACGAATCCGCTTTATGTTTGATGGACACTGCTGTGAAGATACATCGACGATGCCATGGAGCTCTCGGCAAAAATTATGCTGTTTTTGTTTCACAAGCGCTCCGGCAACAGATTTTCTCTCAAAGTTACTTTGCTTGCTTTGAAACAGTTTACGTTTTGACGCGCCTCGGCAGCCCAAACACCAGAATAAACTGCGACTTTGTAAAGTTGTGGGCTAAAAAGTTATAATGCTCGTCGCACCATTATTTTTGATCATTGAACTTTGCGTCGTTTACATCATACATGTGGATTTTTTTCAACAGTAGATCTCTTTCAAGTATTTCGTGGCTCTCTGAGCGTCGCGAACAATAGTATAATGGATTCTATTCGCAACATAACCACAGCAGTCTCTGAACTTAGCCGTCAGCCTGCGCAAGGAAATGATATACCCGCTTTGTCAACTGACTGAGATCTCGATGCAAATACTGTACTAAAAAAAGAGCTCGTTCGTCGACAGATTCATGTTCCTCTTCCCGAACATCGCTAGCAGCTCGCATCACCAGTCGTGTGTCTAGAGACTCGACCAATCTTCTGTTCACATGGAATTTCTTCATTTGATGATGGCTCTGGCCGATGGCGGTTATGATGCGGACTGCCGCGTCTCATCAAAAAATAACCGAAAAATTGAATGCACGATCGGTAGTTAAATGTTAAATAAGTATAGTAAAGGAAGAATGAATTTTATAATATGCAACAAGACCAGGTCACTCTACGGGTGGATGTGTCGACTCGCCTGTAGAATGATTCCATGCGATCACACAGACTCAGAGCTGGATCCGAACGCCTACTTTGTTGAGGCCTACCGGTCGATCTGTATAAACTATGTGTTGAATTCACATAGCACCTGATTATGATGGACCGTCCATCGTACCCTCCCTGTGAGAAATCTGAACGCTTCCAAAGTTTTCGGTCGGGTTGCCCCGACCGATGATTGGCGCCTGTTCAGATTTTCATAGCAATGTTTTGGACAACCAACACGATGTGTTTGGGAAATGTAAAGGCGCGATGAATTTTATAACCACTTTCAAAATTGAATAAGCTATTGGTAGTTAAAGAAGATGTAAATATAGTAAAAGAAGAATGGAATTTATGTGTAACATGACTAGAGCACTATTTGGGTTGATGTGTGGACTCGCCTGTAGAATGATTCCATGCGATCACACAGACTCAGAGCTGGATCCGAACGCCTACTTCGTTGAGGCCTACCGGTCGATCTGTCCGAACTATGCGTGCCAAATACACGGAGCTTCTACGTTATAACCCCATGGTTGTTCTGAATCGGATCACCATTGAGCACGACCAGTAGTCGATCGGGAGCATCCCGACCGATGACGGATGGCTCTGGCGGTTATGATGCGGACCGCCGCGTCTCTCCAAGAACCAAAAAATTGAACTCACGATCGGTAGTTAAGGGATAAGTAAGTATAGTAAAAGAAGAATGAATTTTATAATATGCAACATGACCAGGGCACTCTTTGGGTTGATGTGTCGACTCGTCTGTAGAATGATTCCATGCGATCATACAGACTCAGAGCTGGATCCGAACGCCTACTTTGTTGAGGCCTACCGGTCGATTTGTATAAACTATGTGTTGAATTCACATAGCACCTGATTATGATGGACCGTCCATCGTACCCTTCCTGTGAGAAATCTGAACGCTTCCAAAGTTTTCGGTCGGGTTGCCCCGACCGATGATTGGCGCCTGTTCAGATTTTCATAGCAATGTTTTGGACAACCAACACGATGTGTTTGGGAAATGTAAAGGCGCGATGAATTTTATAACCACTTTCAAAATTGAATAAGCTATTGGTAGTTAAAGAAGATGTAAATATAGTAAAAGAAGAATGGAATTTATGTGTAACATGACTAGAGCACTATTTGGGTTGATGTGTGGACTCGCCTGTAGAATGATTCCATGTGATCACACAGACTCAGAGCTGGATCCGAACGCCTACTTCGTTGAGGCCTACCGGTCGATCTGTCCGAACTATGCGTGCCAAATACACGGAGCTTCTACGTTATAACCCCATGGTTGTTCTGAATCGGATCACCATTGAGCACGACCAGTAGTCGATCGGGAGCATCCCGACCGATGACGGATGGCTCTGGCGGTTATGATGCGGACCGCCGCGTCTCTCCAAGAACCAAAAAATTGAACTCACGATCGGTAGTTAAGGGATAAGTAAGTATAGTAAAAGAAGAATGAATTTTATAATATGCAACATGACCAGGGCACTCTTTGGGTTGATGTGTCGACTCGTCTGTAGAATGATTCCATGCGATCATACAGACTCAGAGCTGGATCCGAACGCCTACTTTGTTGAGGCCTACCGGTCGATTTGTATAAACTATGTGTTGAATTCACATAGCACCTGATTATGATGGACCGTCCATCGTACCCTTCCTGTGAGAAATCTGAACGCTTCCAAAGTTTTCGGTCGGGTTGCCCCGACCGATGATTGGCGCCTGTTCAGATTTTCATAGCAATGTTTTGGACAACCAACACGATGTGTTTGGGAAATGTAAAGGCGCGATGAATTTTATAACCACTTTCAAAATTGAATAAGCTATTGGTAGTTAAAGAAGATGTAAATATAGTAAAGGACCAATGAATTTAATTCGTAACATGACCAGAACATTGTGCACGTGGATGAATCGAGTCTCATGTAGAATGTTGGCATGCGATGGCACAGAATCAGCGCTTGACCCGAACGCCTATTTCGTTGAAGCCTACCGGTCGATCTGTACGAACTATGCACCGAGATCACCCACCAGCACCAGCTGATGTTGAACGTTAACAGTCGTCGGTCGGGGTCGCCCGACCGAAAATATTGACGCCTGACGGGATATTAACAGCAACACTTTAAGCTTGTTCTTAAGCGCACCTTGTTGGTGCGCTGACGTGAGCGTGAACGTGAGGCACTCTGATAATATTTATATGACACCTTACATGTCTGCCTATCCCCGTTCGGTATTTACGGGATAATTGTTTTTTGGTCCCAGCCATATGCCGTTAAATTATGACATCACAAAACACGATGACGCCGCGCTGATGATGCGTCATCCGGCGCTTATCGCACCGCCACTTTGCGGCGAGCTCGAGCGCGCTACTATGTGAACATTCAAGTCGATGTCATCGGTGCCTTATGGACGCGCGGAAGAACATGTTATGTATTTTAAAGGATTTCTGTTTTAGATGATTGTCTAGACTTAAACCGGTACAAATTAGTTCATACAAATCTAGTGACAAATCTATGACGTCAGCACCTGATAAGCGGCACAATATACTTTTTCCTCCCACAAATGGAGTTGCGCCACAGCCCGAACGTGTAGTTCCAAGGATCTCCGTGAACACAAACGAATCCGCTTTATGTTTGATGGACACTGCTGTGAAGATACATCGACGATGCCATGGAGCTCTCGGCAAAAATTATGCTGTTTTTGTTTCAGAAGCGCTCGGGCAACAGATTTTCTCTCAAAGTTACTTTGCTTGCTTTGAAACAGTTTACGTTTTGACGCGCCTCGGCAGCCCAAACACCAGAATAAACTGCGACTTTGTAAAGTTGTGGGCTAAAAAGTTATAATGCTCGTCGCACCATTATTTTTGATCATCGAACTTTGCGTCGTTTACATCATACATGTGGATTTTTTTCAACAGTAATCTCTTTCAAGTATTTCGTGGCTCTCTGAGCGTCGCGAACAATAGTATAATGGATTCTATTCGCAACATAACCACAGCAGTCTCTGAACTTAGCCGTCAGCCTGCGCAAGGAAATGATATACCCGCTTTGTCAACTGACTGAGATCTCGATGCAAATACTGTACTAAAAAAAGAGCTCGTTCGTCGACAGATTCATGTTCCTCTTCCCGAACATCGCTAGCAGCTCGCATCACCAGTCGTGTGTCTAGAGACTCGACCAATCTTCTGTTCACATGGAATTTCTTCATTTGATGATGGCTCTGGCCGATGGCGGTTATGATGCGGACTGCCGCGTCTCATCAAAAAATAACCGAAAAATTGAATGCACGATCGGTAGTTAAATGTTAAATAAGTATAGTAAAGGAAGAATGAATTTTATAATATGCAACAAGACCAGGTCACTCTACGGGTGGATGTGTCGACTCGCCTGTAGAATGATTCCATGCGATCACACAGACTCAGAGCTGGATCCGAACGCCTACTTTGTTGAGGCCTACCGGTCGATCTGTATAAACTATGTGTTGAATTCACATAGCACCTGATTATGATGGACCGTCCATCGTACCCTCCCTGTGAGAAATCTGAACGCTTCCAAAGTTTTCGGTCGGGTTGCCCCGACCGATGATTGGCGCCTGTTCAGATTTTCATAGCAATGTTTTGGACAACCAACACGATGTGTTTGGGAAATGTAAAGGCGCGATGAATTTTATAACCACTTTCAAAATTGAATAAGCTATTGGTAGTTAAAGAAGATGTAAATATAGTAAAAGAAGAATGGAATTTATGTGTAACATGACTAGAGCACTCTTTGGGTTGATGTGTGGACTCGCCTGTAGAATGATTCCATGCGATCACACAGACTCAGAGCTGGATCCGAACGCCTACTTCGTTGAGGCCTACCGGTCGATCTGTATAAACTATGTATCGAATTCACATAGCACCTGATTATGTTGAACCATCCATCGTACCCGCCCTGTAAGAATTCTGTACGCTCTACCACAGTATTCGGTCAGATTGCCCCGACCGATGAATGGCGCCTGACAGGGTATTAGCAATATGTTATTATGTTAATGTGAGGTTAAAGGCTATGTAAGTATAGTAAAGGAATGATGAATTTTATCCGCAACATGATCAGAACACTTTTTGGGTGGATGTATTGCCTCGCATGTAGAATGATCCTTCTCGGTCTCACAGACTCGGAGCTGGATCCGAACGCCTACTTCGTTGAAGACTATCGGTCGATCTGTCCGAACTATGCGTGTCAAATACACGGAGCTTCTACGTTATAACCCCATGGTTGTTCTGAATCGGATCACCATTGAGCACGACCAGTAGTCGATCGGGAGCATCCCGACCGATGACGGATGGCTCTGGCGGTTATGATGCGGACCGCCGCGTCTCTCCAAGAACCAAAAAATTGAACTCACGATCGGTAGTTAAGGGATAAGTAAGTATAGTAAAAGAAGAATGAATTTTATAATATGCAACATGACCAGGGCACTCTTTGGGTTGATGTGTCGACTCGTCTGTAGAATGATTCCATGCGATCATACAGACTCACAGCTGGATCCGAACGCCTACTTTGTTGAGGCCTACCGGTCGATTTGTATAAACTATGTGTTGAATTCACATAGCACCTGATTATGATGGACCGTCCATCGTACCCTTCCTGTGAGAAATCTGAACGCTTCCAAAGTTTTCGGTCGGGTTGCCCCGACCGATGATTGGCGCCTGTTCAGATTTTCATAGCAATGTTTTGGACAACCAACACGATGTGTTAGGGAAATGTAAAGGCGCGATGAATTCTAACCACATTCAAAATTGAATAAGCTATTGGTAGTTAAAGAAGATGTAAGTATAGTAAAGGAACAATGAATTTAATTCGTAACATGACCAGAACATTGTGCACGTGGATGAATCGAGTCTCATGTAGAATGTTGGCATGCGATGGCACAGATTCAGCGCTTGACCCGAACGCCTATTTCGTTGAAGCCTACCGGTCGATCTGTACGAACTATGCACCGAGATCACCCACCAGCACCAGCTGATGTTGAACTTTAACAGTCGTCGGTCGGGGTCGCCCGACCGAAAATATTGACGCCTGACGGGATATTAACAGCAACACTTTAAGCTTGTTCTTAAGCGCACCTTGTTGGTGCGCTGACGTGAGCGTGAACGTGAGGCACTCTGATAATATTTATATGACACCTTACATGTCTGCCTATCCCCGTTCGGTATTTACGGGATAATTGTTTTTTTGTCCCAGCCATATGCCGTTAAATTATGACATCACAAAACACGATGACGCCGCGCTGATGATGCGTCATCCGGCGCTTATCGCACCGCCACTTTGCGGCGAGCTCGAGCGCGCTACTATGTGAACATTCAAGTCGATGTCATCGGTGCCTTATGGACGCGCGGAAGAACATGTTATGTATTTTAAAGGATTTCTGTTTTAGATGATTGTCTAGACTTAAACCGGTACAAACTAGTTCATACAAATCTAGTGACAAATCTATGACGTCAGCACCTGATAAGCGGCACAATATACTTTTTCCTCCCACAAATGGAGTTGCGCCACAGCCCGAACGTGTAGTTCCAAGGATCTCCGTGAACACAAACGAATCCGCTTTATGTTTGATGGACACTGCTGTGAAGATACATCGACGATGCCATGGAGCTCTCGGCAAAAATTATGCTGTTTTTGTTTCATAAGCGCTCCGGCAACAGATTTTCTCTCAAAGTTACTTTGCTTGCTTTGAAACAGTTTACGTTTTGACGCGCCTCGGCAGCCCAAACACCAGAATAAACTGCGACTTTGTAAAGTTGTGGGCTAAAAAGTTATAATGCTCGTCGCACCATTATTTTTGATCATCGAAGTTTGCGTCGTTTACATCATACATGTGGATTTTTTTCAACAGTAATCTCTTTCAAGTATTTCGTGGCTCTCTGAGCGTCGCGAACAATAGTATAATGGATTCTATTCGCAACATAACCACAGCAGTCTCTGAACTTAGCCGTCAGATTGCGCAAGGAAATGATATACCCGCTTTGTCAACTGACTGAGATCTCGATGCAAATACTGTAATAAAAAAAGAGCTCCTTCGTCGACAGATTCATGTTCCTCTTCCCGAACATCGCTAGCAGCTCGCATCACCAGTCGTGTGTCTAGAGACTCGACCAATCTTCTGTTCGCATGGAATTTCTTCATTTGATGATGGCTCTGGCCGATGGCGGTTATGATGCGGACTGCCGCGTCTCATCAAAAAATAACCGAAAAATTGAATGCACGATCGGTAGTTAAATGTTAAATAAGTATAGTAAAGGAAGAATGAATTTTATAATATGCAACAAGACCAGGTCACTCTACGGGTGGATGTGTCGACTCGCCTGTAGAATGATTCCATGCGATCACACAGACTCAGAGCTGGATCCGAACGCCTACTTTGTTGAGGCCTACCGGTCGATCTGTATAAACTATGTGTTGAATTCACATAGCACCTGATTATGATGGACCGTCCATCGTACCCTCCCTGTGAGAAATCTGAACGCTTCCAAAGTTTTCGGTCGGGTTGCCCCGACCGATGATTGGCGCCTGTTCAGATTTTCATAGCAATGTTTTGGACAACCAACACGATGTGTTTGGGAAATGTAAAGGCGCGATGAATTTTATAACCACTTTCAAAATTGAATAAGCTATTGGTAGTTAAAGAAGATGTAAATATAGTAAAAGAAGAATGGAATTTATGTGTAACATGACCAGAACATTGTGCACGTGGATGAATCGAGTCTCATGTAGAATGTTGGCATGCGATGGCACAGATTCAGCGCTTGACCCGAACGCCTATTTCGTTGAAGCCTACCGGTCGATCTGTACGAACTATGCACCGAGATCACCCACCAGCACCAGCTGATGTTGAACGTTAACAGTCGTCGGTCGGGGTCGCCCGACCGAAAATATTGACGCCTGACGGGATATTAACAGCAACACTTTAAGCTTGTTCTTAAGCGCACCTTGTTGGTGCGCTGACGTGAGCGTGAACGTGAGGCACTCTGATAATATTTATATGACACCTTACATGTCTGCCTATCCCCGTTCGGTATTTACGGGATAATTGTTTTTTTGTCCCAGCCATATGCCGTTAAATTATGACATAATGAAGCCTTGACGTAATGACACTTTATCTGAGATTTTAGTTTTCATTCCTATCGTAATTTTTGGGCATAAAGTGGATACGACTATACATGTAGAGGACCATCTTACTCACTCACTAGCTAATCATTTAACACACAGGATACGGTTCGGTTTTTCCGTGCAGCTCGTCCTACCGATAAGGATGGACATGCCGCAAAAGAATTATAATTATAAATCAATTAACTGCAAGTAAAACATTGAAAGGTAGCTGTAGGAATCTATAATTTTCATATTTTTACTGTACTGATCCCAATTTAATTGGAGTCGGCATGATGTCTTCTATATTTCTCAATTACCTACTCAGCAGTCACCTAACTTCTATAGACCGACCGCTTTAATGAGTCCTCCGCCTTGCCCCATCAAAAGGCACATTAAGCGTCCACAAAGTCCTAACAATATCCCACAGGTTATTTGCTTTAAAATAACCATAATACTGATTGAAACAGTACGTGATCAACCTTCAGAATATTCCATTTAAATTGATACATTCGCGAGGACTCATTAAAGCGTGCGGACAAGCAATTTCATCTTTCACACAGTCCGTCTATCAAGGTCGCTATGTCCGCAGTGGCCCCACGTTTTCGCCCGTATAGCAAGTGCTGAAGGGCCATGGGAGCAAGTTACTCTACGCAAAAATTATTGCTGGGAAACCACTTTTATTTTGGGGTGAATAATCAAGTTTTACGGTTAAACTCAATGTAACGCACTCAAAACATTGTGCTGATGTATGCATTAAAAAGTACACGGGGGTCGTGGAAGTATTTAAAGAAAAGTTATAACCTTAAAAAATAGTGTCAAAAGTTGAAAGTTTGACCCCTAATAAATAGGCTGATTATACTACTCATGAATTTTCCCATCCAATGGCTACAGAAGGTGAACTAATCAAGCACGTTTTTCCCTAATTTGGAGGTTAATGTAAATAATTAAGAGTGGTTGTGTGAGAGGGCAGTATAGCACGGCCCTCTCTGCCAAAGAACGAGTGGGTCAACAAAATAACTAACAAAATTTTAGACTTGATCGTCAGCGATTCAAAAGTATACACATCCATAGCCTGACTGTGATGGCTTATGACTGCCTACCCTGTTGAATTTCTAACTCACTGGAGTTAACAGGCGTAACATACATAAGATGGAGCTTAAAGTTGGTTTTCCAGTTCTGCTGATTCGAAACCTTGATGCACCCAGACTGTGCAACGGCACCAGACTTCGTATCACAGAGCTGGACAGTAATATTACAAAAACGCACCATTATAACAGGAGCAGCTAAAGGAGAGAGCCTTTTAATTCCCCGCATACCCATAACGGGTATCCAAATAACTTGTCATTTCTGTTCAAGAGGTTGCAATTTCCCTTAAAATTGGCTTTTACAATGACCATCAACGAATTCCAGGGCTAAACCTTAAAAGTGGCAGGCATTCATTTGGGCACTCCATGCTTCTCACATGGTCAATTATATGTTGGTTGTTCACGTGTTTCAAGTGCCCAAAACTTGCAAGTGCTGACGGAAAATAATAAGACAAATAATATTGTGTACAGACCAGTATTGGAATAAATAAAAAACGCCCAACAAGGAGTTAGATTGTTCACTTTGAAAAAAAGTTGTACAGTGCCAGAATGTTCCAGTTTTTAAGCCATCGTCGCGTCGCCTCAACCCAGGCCAATACCAATCAACCGAGCACAATTCCAGACTCCGTGACTGCTACTGAGAAAGTCGTGATGGTATACACCAGGACTCGACCAACGATGCATTCTCACACACACATCAAAATTATCACACGAACGAAGTCGCGGGCAACAGCTAGTAAACTACATATGTGTAGAATTCATATAGCACCGGATTATGTTGGACCGTTCATCGTACCCTCCATGTGAGAAATCTGAACGCTACCAAAGTTTTCGGTCGGGTTGCCGCGACCGATGATTGGCGCCTGACCAGATGTTTATAGCAATGTTTTGGAAAAACAACACGATGTGTTTGAGAAATACAAAGGCGCGATGAATTTTATAAACACTTTAAAATGAATAAGCTATTGGCAGTTAAAGGAGATGTAAGTATAGTAAAGGAACAATGAATTTTATCTGTAACATGACCAGAGCATTGTTTACGTGGATGTATCGAGTCGCATGTAGAATGTTTCGCTCAGAATAAGCGCTTGACCCGCACACCTATTTCGTTGAAACCTCCCGGTCGATCTGTATGAACTAACCACCGAGTGCACCAACCAGATGATGTCGTACTATATTTACACCATACCCTGAAGACTATTGAACGTCGTTTGGTATTCATCATCATCATCTGCCTAGCGTTTTCCAGTCTAACCGGATGCAGCTGAATACCAGTATTTTTCATGGAGCAATTGCCTATCTGATCTCCACAAACCAGTTAGTACTGGATAATACGATAGCCCTTGGTAAGACTGGTTGCCAGACTTTCGGGCCACTGACTACGTGTAACGACTTACAAAGATCCACAGATTACAGCCGGGATCAATAGCTTAACGTGCTTTCCGTGGCACGGAGGAAACTCGGTATGTAATAGGTGGTCCCCCGGACTAACCTAGGCAAGCGTGGCTTAAAGTGATGATGGACCCGAATTGCTGCTACTATTTAGCCACGAGCTCCTCTCCTCCGCAGTATGGCGCCTGGCCAGATTTCTATAGCAATGTTATAGATAAACAACAAGATGTGTAAAGAAAACGTAAAGGAGCGATGAAATTTATTAGCTCCTGTTTCAAAATTGAATGAGAGGTCGGTAGTTGTGCTAATTATTTTAAAACTTCTATAAATGACGGATAAACAGCAAGATGCACCCAAGTGCATGATTTTTGGCGACGACATTGTGCTTGTCGCCTTGTCGGTAAAGATGGACCTGATATTCAGAGCAGATTGGAGAAATGGCAACAGAAGCTGGACTGCTGGAGAATGTTGGTTTGAAAATCAGTAGAAGTGAAACTGAAAACTTGTTCTGCGATTTCGGTCGCCTCTCCAATTCTGGACCCATAGCGCTGGATGGCGCGCTCCTCCCAGTCTACTTCGGTTTTCGGAATCTCAGTTCACTCGTACAGAGATGACGAAATAGATCGGAGTGTTAAGCACACGATTAACACTGGTTGGATGAAATGGCGGCAGGTCACGGGACTAATATGCGACTTCCGCATTTCCCTAATAATCAAAGGGAAGAGTTATAAAAATGACTAGACCTGCTGCCTTGTGTGGATCAGAATATTGGGCCACGAAAGGAATGAATGAGAAGCAATTCAAATCGCACTCGCACTGAATCCAACTCGCACTTTTTGAGGATTATCTGAGTGAGCGCACCCAGAGCGTCAAAGTGGGAGGGAGTGTCAGTGACGAGTGCCGAGTTAGTTACGGTGTGCCACAAGGCAGCGTGCTCGGTCCGACACTCTTTCTCATATATATAAACGAGCTGGGTATGCTCACTCTCCCAAAAGGCAAAGTCATAACTTTCGCCGATGATACAGCCCTTTTGTTCACTGCAGACTCCTGGAGTGAGGTCTTTGTGTGCGCCCAATTGGGATTCAATACTGTATCGAAATGGTTGCGTGACAATGTTCTCACCCTTAATGCGGAAAAAACTAATTACGTCACCTTCTCCATTAAACAGCAAACACTGTCTCCATCCATGACGCCGAACACTATCCTAGCCCACACGTGTGCATTTCCTCACTCCACTACATGCACGTGTGTTCAAATTAACAAAGCCGATTGCATTAAATACCTGGGTTTAACTATAGACAGCACACTCAAATTTCAGGAACATATCAACACCTTAAGTAACCGACTGAGAAAACTGATATATGTTTTTAAGACCCTAAGAAATGTGACTGATGATAAAATAAAAAAAATGGTATACTATGCTCTTGCTCAGTCGTTAATAACATACTGCATCACTTCTTGGGGTGGTGCTCCAAAAAGTACCCTACTGGAACTGGAAAGAGCACAGAGAGCCATACTGAAGGTTTCTTTGTCCTTACCTTATCGCTACCCTACAGCATTACTATACCAAAAAGCGAAAGTCTTGACGGTGCGTCAACTGTTTGTACAACAAACCATCCTGAAACAACATAGACTACTAACCTACAATCCTTTACTGCCTCGAGCTAAGAGAAGATTTAATCCCGTTGTCAAATGCCATACTTCGCCTACAACATCTTTTTCAAAACGTTTCTTCTATCACCTCGGTCGGTATCTCTACAATAAAGTAAATATGATCATACCTATCTATGAACTAAATAAGATAAAGTGCAAAATGAAGCTATACAGTTGGCTCCAAGAACTCAATTACGATGACACTGAAAATTTATTAAAAGTTTTAACATAAACCATTATGCAAAGATGCTACGATCAAAACAAAATACACACACACAACCCCCCTACACACAACCCCCCCCCCCCCCACACACACAACCACTGAACACACTTCTCTAACTACACATACACGCAGTACACACTCAACCTCACTCATACCCTGATACTAACCATACTAACTAAAAATCAATAATCTTTAAAAAAAAAAAAAAAATGTTAACATGTTCTAACTGAATACAGTTTGTACGAGTACATAAAATAATTTGTTAAATTTAAATGGAGGAGTCCTGGTGACCTGAAATACAGGCCTCGAGCCTAGTTTAGGCACCAGTCTCCCACAATATAATGCCCGTTCTATATGTCACCGTAGAAATAAGGTAACTAGTAAGATTAATATTGTGGAGAAAATAAACTATTTTATTATTATTATTTCCTTTATTTATTTTGAAACACACTTATTACATTTTTAAATATTTCTTAACAAAAACTATATAAAAAACATTTAAAAATATAAAAAATAGTGGTCCGCCGGTAGCGGGAGCAGGGTCCAAGCTACCGGTGGTTAGGGCTCCAGAGACAAGAACCTCCTCACAATACGAGCCGTATCGAGGAGTACTGCCTTCTGAATCAGGCCCTTGATCCAACCGCCTAAGGAGAGCTTCGAAAGATGGTCATCGAGGCTCTTGGCTATAAGGCCATTGGCCGTCACGACGATCGGCACAATGATAGCCGAGTTCACATTCCACATGTCGACAACCTCGTGTGCCAAGTCGAGATATTTTATTTGTTTCTCTTTCTCAGCTTTCACGAGGTTCTCGTCATGCGGGATGGTAACATCGACTATCATTACGCGGCGCGCTGATCGGTCTATCACTACTATGTCAGGCTTATTGGCGACAATAGTCCTGTCAGTAATGATAGACTGATCCCAGTACAGCGTGACATGGTCTTTCTCGAGAACTGGGTCGGGCACATACTTGTAGTACGGTACCTCAGATTCCACAAGTTTATATTTCAAGGCAAGTTGCTGGTGAATAATCCTGGCTACTTGGTTGTGCCTGTGCAAGTACTCGCCGTTAGCCAGACGAGAACAACCAGAAATAATATGTCTGATGGACTCACCCGGACGGTGGCATGCCCGACACACGTCAACCGTCCCGTCCTTCATAATATATTTCCGGTAGTTGTTCGTCAACATAACTTCGTCCATAATCGCACAGACAAAACCTTCAGTTTCTCCAAATAAAGTACCCGATATCATTAAAAATGAAACAATTCAAAATTTTAAAAAGAAACTGACATCTCTATTAATTGCAAAATGCTATTATTCAGTAAATTATTTTTTAAATGACACTGACTTATGATTGAATAGTTTAATGTATTGAATAATTTAATGTAATTTTATTAATATTGACATACCTAAAGTACTCATTCTTTCAATTTATCCCATGTTTATTTCAATTGTATTAAGTAGATTTTTATTTTTGCATTATGAATGTACTATGCCGACTGTTGTGTTTAACTTTAACCATTATTTAATTTAATTTTCAATGTATGTAGTTAACAACCTCATTAATGTTTGCATGCCTAGTATAAGGTAGATTGTACATGGCTCACCCATCTTATTGTGACATCTTATTTTATGTACCTGCAATCTATGCAAATAAATTTTACTTTACTTTTACTTTACTTTACATTAATGTAAACAAGAAATAGGAAAGGACCGAGAATTTAACCTTGGGTCACGCCCATCTTGACTAGAAACCCGGAAGACGTCGGCCCATTAACATTCCCTTTTTGCTGCTGTTAGATAAATAGGAAAGAATAAGATCAGCAGCTTGTCCACGAATTCCGAAGTGGTGTAATTTACAGATCTGTGTGTTGTGGTCGACGCAATCAAACGCTTTTTGACAGAAAATGCCTATGGCATCCTGGGACTTCTCCCAAGATTCCAAAATGTGACTGATGAGTTTCACTCCCGCGTCAGCAGTAAGAACTAGTAAAATTATAGCGCTGTTGAAAGAGGGGTGTAGCCAATGTTACGTCTCATAGCGGTTAAGCATGAACGGCTTCAACCGTCCAAAGAACCTGGACTAGATACCAAGAGACAGGTTCCGTTCAGAGAAGGTAAGGTTCTCGGAGAAAACGTTGCACACAACCACGAGACGACTGGTTTTTAGTGACTCAGGTGCTGAGGAACCGCAAATGCATTTACATAGACCTGAAAAGAAAACTTGAAGAGGTACGAGGTGCACAAGTTAGCCTATGGACTGTGAGGAGGAGGCTTTTATACGCAGTCGATGACCAGCGCTGGCCCCCAAGTTATTCCGTGAGCCCCGGATTGCTCGATTGAGGCTATAAATTGCCTATCTTGGACACTAGGTAACTGGAGTAGCGTACTCTTCTCCGATGAGGCTCTAATTTGTCTACATAGTGAGGACGGACGTCGGCGAGTGTTACGAAGACCAGGGGAACACCATGCCGAGGCGTGTTTTGAAGAAATCACCCCTTATGGTGGCGGACGTAACTTCCAGCTATCGTACCGAGATTCGTGTTCATTAGTCACTCAATGTGCAAAGATACATAATAAAAATCCTTTGTCATGCACAACCCGCACTGACTGTAATTGGTGAAGATGCCATTTACATGGACGATAATGCTCGGGCCCACTGTTCTGGCGACGTAGATGCTTATATGCAAGAGGTCGGTATTCGTCGTTTGGATTGGCCAGCGAGGAGCCCCGACCTTAATCCTATTGAGCACGTCTGGGACTTCTTAAAGGCGAGTACGATCTGTCCAACCACTTCCACAAAACATCAGGGAGATTAAACGTGTGATCACGGCTGAGTGGGAACACATTCCACAGGACACCATCAAATGCCTGGTGGGTAGCATGCCAAGATGATTACATGCCATAATCGCTGCAAGGGGAGGTCATACTCGTTATTAATTTTTATTTTTCAATAAAAATACTCGTAGTCTTAATTTTATAATACCCATAAAAATGTCCATTTTAACACGGCTCTCTGTTTACATTGACTAAAATACCGATTCCAGGATATAAGTTTTAAAAACTAGAATCTTAGTGATAATAAGAAATAAAAACTAGAATCTCAGTGATAATAAGAAATAGCATGATGTTATATTTACTCTATAGAGTCAACCTCTGGCCAGTCGCGCATAAGTACGTCCGCGCAAGTGTCCATGAGCGCAAATGTCCGTTCGCGCAAAAAAGTTCATTCGCGCAAGTGTCTATACGCACATAAGTCCATTCGCGCAAAAGTCCAATCGCGCAAAAGTCCAATCGCGCAAAAGACCATGCGCGCATACGTCTTTTCGCGCAAGTGGGTTCGCTCATCACATGTCTTTCGCGTCACAACTACGATGCCCATTTTGTAAGACGATTTCCTCTCAGTTTAATAAGTTAGACATTGTGATTTCTCAAGTCACAGATGAATCGCTTATGAAGTACGGAATAGGTCCTTTGCACGCGTGGATACGTGTCTTCAAATTCTTGCTTCATCTAGGATACAAGATAATATAAATAAATAAGATGCAAGTAAAAAAATGGAGGATACTTCACAATTCCCCGGAGCATATCATTGTAGAAGAAACAAAAATGGTGCAACAAGAAGTAAGAGAAAAAATGGGGTTTTGGTTGATGTGGTGCGGCGCAATGCAGGCACCACCAACGATGGTCGCATAGCATTGTCTGACAAAAACCGTGGAACGTTTGCAGACATATTAAACGTTCCTCAATGGCTACTTGATGATTTATTTATAATATAAGTAGTTTTATCTTGTGGGCTACCAGTTGATACCGAAAAATTTGGGGATTATTGTATGTCACTGGCTATTAAGTACGTCCAAAATTTTGAATGGTATCCTATGACGGTTACCTTACACAAAATTTTAGTCCATGGTAAAGACATCATGCGAAACTCTGCAATGCCTGTGGGTTTACTCTCAGAACAAGCGGGAGAAGCAAGAAATAAGTTTTGGAGGTCTGACAGAGAGCATCATACTCGAAAGTTTGATAGAGTAAACACCATGACTGATTTGTTTAACCGGGCACTACTAACATCAGATCAATTTATTTCGAATGTCAGATTAAAGCAAAGGCAAGCAAAATTAAGACGGATGCCATTACCACCCGCCGTTCTTAAATTTTTAAAACCGTTCAAAATACCAAGGGAAGAGTTTTCGGCCCAAGATAGCGATAGCTTGACGTGTGACGAAGAAAACGTAATGCAAAATCTTATAGAAGGCTGGAAGGACGATAGTACGGAATAAATAATATTCTTCTCTTTGTTTTGTGCGTAATATTCAAAAGAAAAATAATGTAGCGCCAAAAAGAAAACGGGCTCGGAGCACTACTAATGATAAATTCATACAAGAAACACAACTCGAATTACTAGAAGGTTCTTAGACAGTTGGCCACATTCTAGAGATTGTGCGGCATTGAAAAATATTAATCTGCGATTTAAATTTGATTATTGTCATTATAGGACAGAACCATTTTGGAAAAGATCTAGTCCAACAGAATTATTTTTATGTTGTAAATTGTCAAAGTTGGTACATTAGTAGCATTGTTCATAAATAATTTTGATAGAAAATATAATTCTACTGTACGAAAATACCTACCTAGTAAAGTAACCGGTATATATTTATTAATTACCTTTACGTATCATGACTTATCGTTTGTGTTTTGTGTTTTCATGTTTTTTTTTTGTGTTATTGACTTTTGGCATTATAATAAAATTATCGTATGGATTTACCGAAATCTACAAAGACCCTGAACAAGACCTATACGAAAGAATCAGAGCTATATTTTGGGATATTCTAGGAGTAGACCTACTAGGCTACATTGAGGATACCTACAGGATTGACAGATATTATAAAAATAGAAATCGACCAATGGTAATTGAACTTATGACCAAAACAATGACCAAATATATAACACGGAAACTTGCGGGATAAATTTCTTGTAGCACGAAATAAAGGATAGCAAGCCGTAATCGGAAATAATCAACTCTATAGGGGAACTCATAAGATAAAAAGACGAAACAATATCGTACCCTCCACCCACAACCGAAAACCAAAACAATATAAATAGAAAAAGCGACCCGTATGCCGACCGTACATTTCGAGAATATAAGGAAGACACTAGATTGAATCAGCCATAAGCTCTTTGTGTTCTTCTCGCGAATTAATTAAAAAACTCGTCGTCGAAACGTCGTGTACTCGCCCGGTACAAACCCGGTGATGCCACTTGCCACATCCGCGCTGAGGCTGATATACTGCGCATTTTCGGCCCGCCACCGGGGATTAGTGCAAATAGCGTTTAGAGAAACCGTCATGTTTGTTTTTGTCTGTTTGTTTGTTTTCGTTCTTTTTGTTTCTCAAATTAGTTGTTGTTTTTTCTAGATAAAGTATTTCATGACACATATTTCGTCATGCGGACTGTAAAAGTAAGTTTAGTAAAAGTGAGTGACAGCCTGTCAATAGTAATATTAATTTTGTTTTCACACTTTAAGCTAAGTTTTGTATTGGCAGGTGTGTGTCTCGCGGCGCACCTCAGTAAACTACGTGTAAAGCAGTTTTATAACACTACACTTATTATTTACCTTCACCTACTCATCACAAAACTTCTATTACTAACATACCACAGTTTAAAACGTCTGTTTCATTTTATATTATACACTATCCACCTATTTACAATTCGACTTAAACTAATAATATATCAAATTACAATTGTATGTGCACTGATGATAATTTTGATTTTGCTAAATGACGGAATTTATTTAATAACATCATAATGGCGACTAAAGGAGAAAAATATTTTAAAGTTGGTTTTCTTAATGCCGGCTCATTGGGTACAGGTCATGATGACTTGATTGGTGCACTGAACAGGCATTGTTTTGATATTATGGCCATTAACGAAACTTGGCTCCGACCTGGCGAGGAGGGGCGCGCTCCGGTGGTGCCGGGTTATCGCCTGCGTCACAAACCGCGGCCAGCGAGTGTTCGCGCGGGCCGTGGTGGGGGCGTTGGGTTTTATGTGCGGCGGGGACTCAGCGCACGTACTTGGACCAGCGCGGTCGATTCCAGGTTCGAATCGGTTGAACAAATGTGGCTAACGCTCTCACTGAACGGCAAAAAAATTGCGATAGGAACAGCTTACCGTCCACCATGGCTTGACCTGGTCCTTTTTCTGGATGCCATAACCGATTCTATGAGTTAATTTGGAAATTGCGACAATTATATTCTACTAGGCGACTTTAATGTTAATTTTCTGGACACAATGGGGAAAAAAACGAAAACAATTAATGAATTTCTAAATTGCCTTAACCTTACCCAGTTGATCACAACCCCCACTCACTTTACAGCATCCAGTGAAACTCTCATCGATCTTCTATGTACTGACCTGAGAGCAAGATACACCGGGGTAGAATCTTTCGGTTCGCTCAATGGCCATTCTATTGTAGTAGGGGAATTTAACATCAAGCGGGATAATTTCAAACCGTACGTGGTAAAGTTTCGGCCTCTTAAAAATGTGTGCATGGAAACATTTAATGTGGACTTATCGCTGGTAAATCTTGGAATTATTCCGTCGCTTAACACTAACAGATTTACCAAATTTTAAAAAAATTAAATAGTTAAATATTATACTGCAAGATTTCAAGGATACCACCGTTTTTTTTATAGCAATATTATTACAAAACACCGAAATAAAAATGAAATTAAGCAGAAAATTAAAGAAAAAAACCAATACATGGAAGTGACACAATATGACATCTCACGTGTCTGTCAAAAATTTTGGAAGAATTGAATATATACCTATGTGAAGATAAATAAATGTTGACGAGATCAGCTGCTCGACGCGCACGCCTATCGCCTCCGGACCCGTCGCTCAGCTCCGCCTCGCCGCCGCCGGAATCCAGCCCCGTCGTGAGTGCTGTGACACCGGCCGTGGCAGTTGCGTCGAGCTCGAGCGACGAGTATTTCTCTCCGCCCACGACGCCACCACCTGTTCGTCGACGGGGAGGACGCCGGCCGCCGGACGGTTTAGGACCTCGAGGCCCACCGGCCTCTGATAGGGTCCCAGCTCCCGGTGGGAGTGTGCAGCGCATGCGATGGACGCAATCCATCAATGCAAATGTCATGCGCGCATACTATGGGGCTACAGAGGGAGGAAACAACCTGACCGCGTACCGTGTTCGGATGCTCTCTCTGTTTCAGGTGCTTGAGCCAGCTGTCAACGTGTCGGCACAACGACTATCGGATCAGGTGCGAGTCATCCAGCGTAATCGTATGTTGGATGACACCGTACTTGATCGCTTGCGGACTGAAATGCAGAGTAGCCATGTCATTGCCACGCCGCCGCCGCAGGCTGTGGTTCCACCACAGTCTACAATAATACCAAATCGCGATAACGACGTGAGTAATGACATAGTTACTAATGTAAGTACCCAGTGCACCCTCCAAAGCACTCCTCATTTCCTCATTGGAAATGAGGAGTGCTTTGGAGGGTGCGATTCGAGAATATCGGTTTATGCAACCCGACCTTAGACCACGCATACCTCGTTTGCCCATGCATAACAAAAATAGGGCGCTGGTGGCTGTTCTGGATTCGCAGTTGTCAAACTATTTTGATAACTGCGAAGACCTCACCGATGCTCACTCAATCCTGTATTGTGCGGCTGTAGCGGCATGTCGTGTAGCTCATGTCAAATTTTCTGATGACAGAGCTACACGACCTAAACCAGCCGTACCGCCATGGCAGTACAGGATTGAACGACGTATTGGTGGGGCCAGAGCACTCATCGGCAAACTGATCTGCTTCAGGGAGGGCAATACTCGTCCTAGAGTGATGCGTTTTGTGAGGCGGGCGTTCTCGGGGACTGATATCAGTCCTCGAGACTACATGTCCCGTATCACAGAGCGCATCGACTTCCTGAAGCAGAAAGTGTATGCATGGGCAAACCGTATTCGTAGGTATAAGCGGCGGGTGGACCGATACACTCAGAATCGCACTTTTCAAAGAGATGAAAGGTGGGTATACAGGGCTTGGGAGCGACCGGACCAAGGTGTGGCTGACACGCGCCTACCGGATGATGATGCCATGTGTTCGTTCTGGCGCAGCATCTGGTCGGTGCCTGTTAGCCATACCGAGGGTGAATGGACTCGGGGGGTCGAGCGAGCGTGCGATCTAGTACCAGAAATGGGGGCAATCACTATCAGCCCCCAAGACGTAGTTCGTGCAGTCCGTCCGTTGCCTAACTGGAAATCTCCAGGGCCGGATGGACTGCACAACTTTTGGATTAAATGGTTCACAAGGTCGCACGCTCGCCTGGCGATCCTGTTCCAGTCAGCCTTAGAGTCAGGGTCGCTGCCAGAGTTTCTGACAACAGGTATAACCCACCTGCTCCATAAATCGGGTAGTACTGCGGAGCCCAAAAATTATAGACCGATTACCTGTCTTCCGACGGTCTATAAAGTTCTTACATCCATTTTGAGAGCTAAAATTAACAAACACATTGATGACAATTCTATCATGTCCGCTTCTCAAAATGGATGTAGGAACGGGTCCCGCGGTACTAAGGAGCTACTCCTCATTGATATGGCCATTAGTCAACAGGTTCGCCGTTCCCGAAGCGATCTGTCGACATGTTGGATAGACTATAAGAAGGCCTATGACTCGGTGCCACATACATGGCTCATGAGGGTGCTAGAGTTGTATAAAGTTGATGCAACTCTGCGCACCTTCCTGATGCCATGTATGGGGCAATGGAGGACAGTCCTTCGCTATCCAGGATGTCGGCAAATCCAGAGGAATAGCGAGCCGATAAGGATAGAGCGAGGTATATCTCAGGGCGATAGTTTGAGTCCACTTTGGTTCTGCTTAGCCTTGAATCCTCTTAGCACGCTGCTGGAGGATTCAGGTCTAGGCTATCGGTTGAGGAGAGGTGGTCAAGTTATATCTCACCTCCTTTACATGGATGACCTGAAACTCTTTGCCCCCAACGATTTGCAACTGATGGAGCTACTGAAGGTAACTGAAACTTTCAGTAGCGCCATCAGGATGGAATTTGGTGTGGACAAATGTGCGGTCATGCATGTAAAGCGAGGGGAGATTGTGGAATCTGTGGGAACCCAGCTCTCGGATTCCATAAATCTTAGATCCCTCTCAGCAACCGAAACCTATAAGTATTTGGGTATGTCGGAAGCGCTGGGCATCAATGTTGCTGACATGAAGCAATCGTTGAAGGAGCGCTTCTTTGGCCGCCTGAAAAAAGTATTTAATAGTCTTTTATCAGGCGGCAATAAGGTACGTGCCTTCAACGGTTGGGTCATGCCGGTTCTGATGTACTCTTTCGGCATACTCAAATGGACTCAAACAGAACTAGACGCCCTGGATAGGAGGGTCCGTACATTGTTGACGGCATATCGAATGCATCACCCGCGTTCTTCTGTTATGAGACTGTATATCCCGCGGAAGTGTGGGGGTCGAGGCTTTTTAAACGCTAAGACTCTCCACAATCGCGAGATATGCAGTCTCAGGGAATATTTCCTTGAAACCGACGTGGGGATGCATCGAGATGTGGTCGCAGTGGACAAGGGCCTCACCCCGCTTTCCTTGGCTAAAGAGAACTGGCGCAAACCCTTAGTGCCTGACACTAACGACCGCATGGAGGTATGGCAGAGTAAAGAGCTTCACGGACGCTTTTTCCGGGCCCTGCATGGGCCCGATGTAGACCTATCAGCGTCCGTAGCCTGGCTACGTTGCGGGGACCTCTTCGGAGAAACCGAAGGTTTTGTCTGTGCAATTATGGATGAAGTTATGATGACGAATAACTACCGGAGATTTATTGTGAAGGACGGTACGGTTGACATATGTCGGGCATGCCACCGTCCAGGCGAATCAATCCGTCACATTATCTCCGGGTGTTCTCGTCTGGCTAACGGAGAGTACTTGCATAGACACAACCTTGTAGCCAGGATTATCCATCAGCAACTTGCTCTAAAATACAACCTTGTGGAATCGGAAGTGCCGTACTATAAGTATGTGCCCGACCCAGTTCTCGAAAATGGCAGTATCACATTGTACTGGGATCAATCCATCATCACTGACAGGACTATTGTAGCCAATAAGCCTGATATAGTGGTGGTGGATCGATCAGAGCGGCGCACAATGATTGTTGACATAACGGTCCCGCATGATGAGAACCTCGTGAAAGCCGAGAAAGATAAGAAAATCAAGTATCTTGACTTGGCTCGCGAGGTTGTCGACATGTGGGATGTGGACTCAGCGATCATTGTGCCGATAGTCGTATCAGCCCATGGCTTAATTGCCAAGAGCCTCGACCAATACCTGAGGAGGCTCTCGTTAGGCAGCTGGATCAAGGGCTTGATTCAGAAAGCGGTACTCCTAGACACGGCTCGTATTGTTAGGAGGTTCCTCTCTCTGGAGCCCTGACCGCCGGTAGCTTGGACCCTGTTCCCGATACCGGTGGGCTACTATTTTTTTTTTTATATTTTTAAATGTTTTTTTATATGGTTTTTGTTAAGAAATATTTAAAAATGTAATTAGTAAGTAAGAAAATAAATAAAGGAAATAATAATAATAATAATTTTTTATTGACATAAATAGGTTTAACAATTTCATAAGAAGCTCTGACTCCTGAGCTAGGTGAGACCTGTGTTACAGAAGTCAGTGTCTTCTCCCGTTTTGGAATTAACAGTTCATGTAATAAAAAGAGAGAAAAATACAAGAAAAAAAAAATAAAAAAATAAAACAATCATAAATTACTTGAAATTAAGTTGAAAGCAAGCATGCTCTTGTGTGGTATGTGTAAGTGTATGTGTGAGTGTGTGTGTGTAAGGGTGTGTATGTGTGTGTGTTGGTTTCCTGGGTAATGCCTAATATGAGAGTGGGTTTGCCTACTGTTTAATCATCTTGAGTATTGATCGTTAATTAAGTGTTCCGTCTGTAGATAATCTAGTGTTTGAAGTCATGAATTTAGTTTAAGCTTAGTTTTATGTTTTGTTAGAGAGTTAAAGTTGAGGATGGTGTTTATTTTGTTATATATGTAAGTAGATAGGAATAATCGTTGCCGTCTAGCCGATGCGGTATTACATTTGACGGTGCTACATACGTTGCCAACTGTTCTTCTATGTTTCGTTGCATGGTTTACAGGTGTGATTTCATGTTGTTTTAAAATGAGATTAAGTAGCTATAGTTGTCTCACTGTAAGTACTTGGCAATTTTCATAGAGGCTTTTTGTAGGGAACCGGTACGGCCTGAAGGTCATAACTTTTAACAGAGATCGTTGGGCTCTCTCAAGGCGTATCAAGTAGGTTTTACACGCACCTCCCCAGGCCGTAATTCAGTAACCTATAACTGACTGGGCCAGTGCCAAATAGACGGAACGGAGAAGCTTGAATTCAGCCACTTCTCGTAGTTTTTTAAACGTCCATATCAGTTTCCTAACACGGGAAATGGTTTGTTCGATGTGGTGACGCCAACTAAGTCCCTCATCCAGAGTCACTCCCAGGTACTTCATTGTCTTTAATTGTGTGATTGGAAGACATGTGCATGTGTTACTATTCACGGCGTCACAGGAGTGAGCTTTGAGACTTATACCTAAAGGCCTGATTTTGGCGAAAGAAAATTGAAGAAATGCCGTTTTCGAGATATTAAGAGTTAGTAAGTTGGCTTCCAGCCAGTGGATTATTTTCCGTAAGCCTGTCTCTGCAGCTTCCCGTGTTACGTCCCAATCCTCTCCGTGAAATATTAATACGGTGTCATCTGCGTAGCTGAAGATTTTACCGTTTGTTAACGATTGTTGGCATAAGTCATTAACGTAGAGCAGGAAGAGGCTTGGGGATAGGCAGCTTCCTTGGGGCACACCGTAATCAACCCTAGCTTCACTGCTAATGACTTCACCAATCTTTACTTTTTGTGTCCGGTCATTGAGAAAGTCTGTGAATATGCTTAGAGCCCTTCCCCTGATTCCAGCATGTTCTAGCTTGGTCACAAGGGTTGGAATACAAACGGTGTCAAAGGCCTTGGCTAGGTCCAGGAAAACCCCTAGGCATTTTTGTTTTGAGTTTAGTTTACTAGTCACGTGATCAACGAGTTGGTTAACCGCCTCTGCGGTACTTTTCCCAGACCTAAAGCCAAATTGTGAGTCCGATATTGTTTTGCAGTGCTCTAGGTATTTCATGAGCCTACGATTCAATATTTTTTCCAATATTTTTGATAATGCTGGCAGAACTGAGATCGGTCTATAATTCTTAACATCGTCCTGGTTTCCACCCTTGTGAACAGGTGTGATCAAGGATTTCTTAAAGATTCGGGGAAAAACTCCTTGCTCAAAACAGGCCTCAATGAGTTTAGTAATAGGTGGAACTAGTACGTCCTTACCCAGCTTGAGAAGTTTAACTGGAATAGAGTCACAACCTGTGGCACTATCGTTTTTCAGATTGTTGATGACTGCCTCTACTTCGGCCTCATTCGGAGGGAGGAGGACCATGGAATTACAGGCTGGGGGTGTCACAATAGAGTACGGTGCCAGTGAAGAATTTTGGTTTTTTATAGTGATATTTTCAGCCAATTGCTTACCAATCTTCGAAAAATAAAGGTTTATTTGCTCAATGTCATTTTGAGCGTTATTAACTTCAGCGGTGGTTAAAAGTTTGTCAGCTGATTTTTGTTTCCCAGTTTGGTTGGTAATCGATTTTATAATATTCCATGTTTCTTTATTGTCCTTCGCAGACTTTAAAGCTGATGATTCGTGGGCGTTTTTTAATTTCCTGAGTAATAAGTTACAGTGATTCCGATACCTTTTGTATGATAAATCGACAGTCTCGTTTTTTGGGTCTGCCAGGGCTTTTCGGTGGAGGTTATCCCTGTGGCGAATGCATCGTAAGAGGCCAGGTGTGATCCAGGGCTTCAGGACTACTTTACGGGTAGAAACTTTCGTTACTGTTGAATGTTGGGACACCGTGGACATAAGACATTCCACAAGGCTTGTTGCGGCTTCATTTGCATCACAATTTTGTGTAAGAAAGGTAAAATCTGTCGTTTTTAATTCTTCTATAGCACTCTCATAATTTAGTTTTGACCTATATGTATTTGTACGGTTCTTGTTTTTATGGGGGGCGGTCTCTAGACACAATATTACGGAGGCGTGGTCGCTGACTGTCAAATCTACTACTATGACTGTTGCAGAGGTAGTGGTTCTGATCATTGTGTGATCGAGGCAGTTGTGCAGTCTTGTAGGAAAGGTATGTCCCGGCAGGAGGCCCATTTCTGCAGTGAGATTAAGATAGGACGAACTTTTCTTATCAACACCATTAGGTTTTATGTCTATGTTGATGTCACCTATTAGGATCATGTTTTTCGCTTTTAATTTGCTTAAGATATTTTCTAGAGAGTTGAGAAAGCTTTCAGTACAGTAAATTGAAGGTGATCTATAAGAGGCTAGAATACAGGTATCGGAATCAACATTCAACAGAAGAAAATTAGCTCCTATCGGGTCTGGTTCTTCAACCGTGCAATGGAGATTACTTTTAACATATATGATAATGCCGTCGTTTTGATTCAAGCATTTTTTGGTAGAGTATGTAACATAATTTTCTATAGTCGGGATTGGTTTGTCAGCATTTAACCAACACTCTGTCAAGATAATGATGTCGATTTCGTGTGATAGTCTTGCCAATTGAGCTTGAAAACCGTCTAAGTTTTTATAGATACTTCTGATATTTTGAGTAATAACTTTTAGCGACGTCTTAGTAGAATCCAGTATTTCATTACAGGTGTCCGTATCACACTGATAAGAAGATGCCACCGTAAAGTCATCTATCTGTGCTGAGACATTATCATTCGTGTTAGCCATTGAATAAGCATATATATATGTTGCATGTTAAGGTGCGGGTTACTATAATAGACGTGAATATTTGAGATGTAAGATTGGTGTTTGGTATTCTCCCATAAGGACAAATTATATTGTGTGTGTAAGACGTGGTGTCAATGTATGTTTGTATTGTGTTGAATGATTTAAGCTGTGTGTGTTCGCGTGATTTGTGTGTTTGTGTTTTACAGAAAAAGAGCAGTTGCAAATAAAATAATAAAAGTAGCAAAATAATAAGCAGTACATAGGCGAGACATAGTCATTGCGGTATTTGATGTTTGAGGTCGGCTTCGCTTTTTATATGAATATATTGGTCTCCTTCTTTTTGCCGAAGAAAGACTTTTCCAAGTGAGGTCCAGCAGAATTTGAAGTCATGTTCGCTCGCAAACTTCCTTGCCAGATAAAATAATCGTTGAGCCTTCATGGTCAAACTCTCTGATATAAAAATTGGTTTAGACTCGCCTGGTATGTTAATATGAGATGTGTTTAATTTAGCTTGAGCGTTTTTGCGATTAAAATTGCGCACTTTATGCAGTATATTTTCCTTTACAGACACCGAGACGAAGTCGACTATAATAGATGATCCTCCGGTTTTTTTACTTATGCGGAAAATATCTTTCATGTCGTGTTGTTCAACGGGCATACCCAGTATTTTAGCTGTTTCGGATACGATTTTATGCAGATCCTCTTTATTTTCACCTTCGCACTTTGGTATGTTTCTGATTTCGATTTTGGTAAGACACAAAATACGCTCCAGATTCTCAACTTTACTTTCTAGTTGGTTGATATAGGCGTGATCGGTTTTCCGTTCCCTGTCGATTTCGTTTACTTTTACTACAATGTCATCGTATTGTTTGGTGACAAAAGCTAGAGATGTTTTTAATTCTAAGTTCTGTGCTATTATTTCACTCATTGAATCCTGTAAAGATTTAAATTTGGCTTCCGACTGGGCAGTAGCTGATTGCAGTAGGTCTCTTATCTCTTGCATAAACATGACCATTTCATCCTCCCGCTTGCGCTTGTTGCGCGACGTGACATTTGCATCTATGATGTTGAGGTTTGGAGCAGACCCAGTTACTGAGATAGTTGGGTTTCTCACCTGAAGAGTCTCGGAGTCGCTAGCTGTGGACGTGGCAGGCGATTGGGGCGGCGTACGTCTCATGATGTTCTTGTTTACGCAAGATTTGATACCTTTATAACCACTGGTGGCCGGTGCGCCTGGAGTTTGTAAGTGTTGATGCGTTGACACACGTTGCTCGGTGTAGTTTGTTAGGCGCTTGTAATTGCCAGTAGTCAGTGAAGAGGGCGGAGTCAGGTGGTAATGACTCACGTGCAGTAGACAGAGATGGGTAGCGTGTGCTTTCTCGCCTCGCTCGCCGCAGGACTCGATCTCTTGCAACACTTTGCGCACCTGGTATTTTCGGAGAATTAAACTTGTCTATTAAATTAGTTTTTGAGTTAAAATTTAAATATTAATTATTTATTTCCTCTTTTTCTTAAATAAACTATTTGGGTGGACACGACCGTGCGCACTGGCTGTCCGGGGGGAAGGGTAACACTGTAAATGATATGGTCTGTCTTTAACACCCGTCTTACTTCCTTGTTTGATGTCCACGCGCCGATCAAGACGTGTACTGTAAAGGAACAATCGTCTCCGTGGATTACGGATACAATCAAAATTATGATGCGTTTACGCGACGACGCACTAAGTAGTTATAGAAAAACAAAATCCGACTCTAAGAAAAAATATTACAAAGACTTGAAACACTTGGTGATTAGTTCGCTGTACAATGAAAAAATTGCGTACTTCAAACATAATATAAATAATAAAATACAAAACCCTAAATTGCTATGGAAAAATCTGAAATCCATTTTATCGTCCTATAAACCCAGACAAGACCTTCCGTCGCATTTTACAGATCCTGATTTAATTAATAAAAACTTCTTGGTTGTTCCCGGTAACCCCACAGCAAGCGCATCGCTCATGAATTATTATGACAATCATCGCCACGGTGAAGCAATTTTTACAATCACTCCAGTGGACCAGAACAATGTCTCACGCACTATTGCTAGTCTTAAAAGTAATGCCGAAGGGTACGACAACATTACCCTGGACATGATTAATATGACTTTGCCGCACACGTTAGAAGTTGTTACGGACATAGTAAACCGCTCTATAGTGACGTCAACGTTCCCTGATCTATGGAAAATTACCTCCATTAGGCCTTTGCCAAAAAATTCAAATCCATTAGCCTTAAAAGATCTACGCCCTATTAGTATATTCCCATGTTTATCCAAAGTACTAGAGAAAATCGTCAGTCATCAACTTACACTTTTTCTGGAACAACACAACGTTTTACCTGATTTACAATCAGGGTTCAGAAAACAGCGCAGTATATCTACGGCTCTACTGGATGTTACTGACAACATTTTATCTGCCCAAGATAAGGGAATGTGCACATTACTAGTTTTACTAGACTTTTCCAGAGCATTTGACGCTATTAATATACCGTTGCTATTATCAAAATTAAAATATTATGGTTTCGACCATGAAGCTGTTCAATGGTTCCGCAGCTAATTAAGTAATAGGGAACAACTAGTGGACCTGTGTTTGAGTAACGGCACTACTCTTAGATCGGCTCCTATATCAGTAGAAAGAGAAGTTCAGCAGGGCTCTATTTTAGGTCCCATTATCTTCATTTTGTACTGCGCAGACATAATAAGATGCCTACAGAGATGCAAATACCACATATATGCCGACGATGTACAATTATATATTTCCTTCAGACCGGACGAGTATGACAGCACCATTAAGGATCTTAATGAAGATCTCCAACGAATCGCTGTTTGGTCCGAGGAGAACTGTCTGTCACTCAACCCTACAAAAACAAAGTATATGGTATTTGGTACCAGACAGCAGCTGGTTCGACTACCTTTGACTTTTGACTTAGAACTAATGGGCGAACCAATTGAGCGAGTGTATGAGGCGCGAAACCTAGGTCTGACCATGGACAAAGATCTTCGTTTTGAGAAACACGTAGCAGACTCGGTAAGAAACTGTTTTTACCACCTGAAGGTTTTGTACAAGATGAGGCCTTACTTATCCGAATCGCTACGGGAACAACTTGTAGAAATCTTAGTCCTGTCTCGGTTGAACTACGCCGACACTGTGTACGGCCCGCGGCTATTAGCTCGTACAGATCGGCTCATACAGAGGGTCGCGTGGAAAACGCGTGCGCTCGATTTTGTTATAACATACCTCGTAGAAGTCAAGTCACACCTTTTCTTAACAAGCATTTGACGCTAAAAATGAAGTCCAGACGCAAACTTCACCTGGCTTGCCTTTTATTCGGTGTGGTCAAATATCAAAAACCGGACTACTTGTATAATAAACTGAGTTGGGTAACAAGTAGGCGGGAATGTGGCAGAAGACAATGTTCGCAACAACTCTCGGGTCAGTCGCATAATCCAGCTGCTTTCAGAGGCAGCTTTCGTTAAGCGGCTTTCTAAAGTATGGAATAACCTGCCACCACCGACAAGACAAATCAAGACGATAGGCACTTTCAGAAGTCGTTTGCGGCAGTTTCTCATAGAAGCGCAACGTAAGCTGGATATGGTTGCTCTAAATGAATCCCTAATTTGATGTACGTTCCTACCTTCCTACCTAATTTAACTTGAGCATGACACAGTTTCTGGGTCGAAAAATGTTATTTACCAAAAATGAATACCGTCACAATACAATTACTAAACAATTAATAAATAATCAAGGACATTTTTAATATGTGTATTAAAAATGTCCTTGATTATTTATTAATTGAGGTAAGCGCGTGTCAACCAATGTTGTTGACACGCGCTTACCTCTTTTTTTGTTATGCACTTTTGTTTAATCACTCTAGTTTATTTTATTTTGTTATATGCAAATCTGTTTCTCTATTTCTCATATTTAAGTATCTATTCACTACCACCATTGACACAAAATATAAAACTGCTTCACATCCGTAACCTCACTAATTTCAGGTCCAGTTGAAAACCTGCGTCGGGCACTAGTTGTCCGGCATTTTGCTGAACTGGCCCTATTTGGCGCAGCCGTGAGGCACACGGTGTCACACTATTCTATTTTTATTTTTGTTGTTGTTTAGATTTAAGTTTTTAATTATTTTGTTTTTTATTTGTTATTTTTTTTATACTGTGTGCACTTGTAGCATGTGCCAAATAAATATGTTTTCTTTCTTTCTTCTTTCTAGATTTCGAAAACCACGAGCAACATTTTAATATTTTATTTCAAAACATCCAAAGTCTATTTTCATAAGCAACACATAATGGAAGCATTTGTCAACGAAAACCAGGCATATCAGGCTATATGTATTACAGAAACATGGCTCTCAAGAGATAAATTAAGCATAATTGACTTTAGCGGCTACAAAGTCGCAGCATCCTTCTGTCGAGAAAACCGTGGAGGCGGCGGAGTTTGGCATCTTACTAGAAGAACACAAAGATTATATAGAACGAATAAATATAACCGAGTTGTCACTTGAGTATATTTTAGAAGTTTGTGGTATTGAAATACCTAATGATAATTTGCTATTAGTAACAATGTACTGGAACAGAAAAGAAGAAAATATTTTCTACTAGCAACCCGCGCAACTTCGTTTGCGCCACATAAGAGAGAGAGAGTCAACCTTAAAAGATAGACACATGCTATAGCGGACTTTTTTTTTATTTTTTAAGAGGAACGATTCCGTCAAACATGATTGTTGCGTAACTTTAACCGTTTAAGCAGCGCACGCAATGGAAACTTCCATTGCGTGCGCTGCTTAAACAGTTAAAGTCAAAAGGAATAAATTTTTCCTGTTTTTGCAACATTTTTCATTTATGCTCTGCTCCTGTTAGTTTTAGCGTAATGTTTTATAAACTATAGCCTTCCTCGATAAATGGGCTATCCAACACTGAAAGCGTTTTTCAATTCGAACCAGCAGTTCCTGAAATTAGCGCGTTCAACCAAACAAACTATCAGCTTTATAATATTAGTACAGATTCAAGTAGGTAACAATTTAATTTTTCGGAAATATTTGCATTAATCGCTAAAATATTCTACTTATGTTTACAGTCTCTCTCATACTCCATCTAGGTCAAAAGTTCTCATTAAGGTGCATGAAATGAGCCGAGACACGTTAAAGCTGCTGTAAACTGTTGCGGACCTCTTGCAACGGCCTTCCGTCTCCATCGTCAGACCTTCGATGACAGTCATACTCCAGGCAGGTCTAAAGTTCTCACTAAGGTGTATAAAATGAGCCCAATAACAACATAAATACTGTAAACTGTTGAGGTCCTCTTGCAACTACCTTCCGTTTCCATCGTTAAACCATCGATGACAATCATACTCCAGCTAGGTCTAAACTTCTCATCAAGGTGCATGAAATGAGCCGAGACACGATATAGCTGCTGTAAACTGTTGCGAACCTTTTGCGACTGCCTTCCGGCTCCATCGTCAAACCTTCGATGACAGTCATACTCCAACTACGTCTAAAGTTATCATCAAGGTGCATGAAATGTGCCCAAACACGATATAGATGCTGTAAACTCTTGAGGACCTCTTGCAACTGCCTTCCCTATCCATCGTCAGATCTTCGATGACAGTCATACTCCAGCTAGGTCTATAATTCTCATCAAGGTGTATGAAATGAGCCCAAACACGATATTTCAATTTTAAATAGGACCAACTTTGTGATATACGCTTTTCACAAAAAAAAGAAGCATACCTATCGTACTTCTCTGTAATAAGTTATGCATGGTCGTACATAATACATTAAAATATATATATAGACGCGTCGAATAATATTTAATACTACGATACGAATTTAACCAACTTTTGTTGCTACCGGCGCGGCGCGGCGAACTAATTAAATTTTAGAACACAAAAGCTGCTATTGTGACTAAACTATGATAGTTAGATATATTCCCTAGTGGACTTTTTTGTAGGTAATAATGAGTACTTTGTAGTACATCATTTTTAAGTATCATCAAGTTTTCTCAGCGCACGCCAAATAATGAATTTTATAGGTAAAATTTTGTTACTTTGGGTTACATTATTGCAATTTTTTTAAGGATCTCTAATTTTTTTTTAAATATATAATTCTGCTTTCTATTGGTGAAAAAATGGTTCAAATCGGTCCAGTAGTTTCGGAGCCTATTCGGTACAAACAAACAAACAAAAAAATCTTTCCTCTTTATAATTAATATTATAAAGGGGAAAGATTTTTTTGTTTGTTTGTATACTAATGTATAGATAACCAGCTCAGTAAAATACTAGCGTACCTAAACAATAAATACACAAAACTAAACACATGACTGTGTTTAGTTCGGCGGTGACTTCAATATTGACATCCTTAAAAATAACTCAAAAGTTAACGCTTCCTTAGACCTTATGTCCGAATACAAATACACACAACACATATAGCATCCCACACACATAACACAAACAGCGTCGATGTGCCTAAACCTAATATTTACAAATTTTAAAAACGGAGATTTATATACATCTGTAGAAGAACTGGGTTTTTCAGATCATTTTGTTACAATAATAAAATTGAAAATACCGCAACGACCAAAGCAAACCACTTGGTATTGTAAAAAAACGACTGTATAACAAAAATAACATTGAAAATTTCAAATCTGCATTAAAGTCGGTTAACTGGGAAGAAATTATTATATACTAAACAAAATTATATACTAAACAAAACTATACCAAAAATAAAAACTAAATTAAAAACACACTATAAAAAATACTGGTTGTCTAAAGGTATAAAGATCTCATGCACCAACAAAGGGTTATTAAAATTTTTAAGTTTTAAGTCTGACAATCCAATTATCAAAAATTACTATAGAAAATACGAAAAAATACTAAAACAGTCTGTGATAGCGTCTAAAAAGCAGCATAACATTAATAAAATAAAAATATCTCAAAACAAAATAAAAGCTATGTGGAATATAGTGTACGAACGTACTAACAAAAAAACGCGTACTGTTAGCATAATATTGAATTAGAAATTAATAATACTTTAGTTCAGTAGTTTCTGATCCAAAACAAATTGTTAACGAATTCAATAACTATTTTGCAACAATTGGCGAAAAAAGCACCCGCCCTGTCGGCAGTGAGGTCAAAGGTCAGCTTGTGCTTAATCCCTCTGAAAATACCCTATTCCTTAGACCTTTAGACCTGTAAAGAAACGCATAGAATCATACAAAATTTTAAAAACAAAAAAAGTCACGGAATAGATGAATTATATCCATCCCTGATTAGGCAGTGCGCAGATGAACTTGCTGTAGCTTTTGTGTTTTGATAAATCAATCCTTTGATGAAGGTATTTTTCCTGATCAACTTAAAAAGACTATTATAAGACCATTGTTTAAGAAAAACTCAAAAACTGACCCTAATAATTAACGACCCATAGCTCTTCCACGGCTTCAAAAATTTTCGAAAAAGCAATGTGCCACCGGGTGTACAGTTTTGCGAAAGATACAAAATCTTTGATGAAGGTCAAAATGGTTTTCGGAAACATCGATCAACAATCCTAGCTGTCTATAAATATATGCAACAAATTGTAAATATTATAAATAATAAAAAAAAACCGTTTGGCGTACTTTTGGATATGACCAAGAAATTTGACAAGGTGCAGTTTAAAATATTACTTGAAAAATTATACGGAATACGAATTCGTGGAACTACACATAAGTGGTTTGCATCCTACTTAAAAGATAGAGAACAATATATGACAAATATAATATTTCAACTGGGATCAAAAACAAATAATTAAAGTAAGATTGATAGGAAGACTATAAATGCATCTATACCTCAGGGTAGTGTCATTGGATGTCTCCTGGTCATCATCTACACCAATGACCTTCCCAAACACGTGGAAGAACCATGTGTGCTAATCGCAGACGATATTTCTTTACTTACCACATGCCAAAAAAATAGTTATTGAAATGACCAACTAAACACGATTTTCAACAAAAACAAAACAAAATGGATGGACGAGCTTGAGATTAATTAGGTATAAAAAACCAAACTGATGACTTTCTACCCTCATCAAAAATCCCCATTCCAGTCAGCTTCTCAACAAATGGCACAAAAATTGAAGTAGTTAACGACTTTACGCTATTAGGACTCACACTGTTATAGTACACACATTTCTTGGAAGCCCCATATAAAAAAAGTACGATCAAAATTATCAAAATTCACATATGTACCTATTTCGAGAAGTCAAAAAAACTACCGACTTGAAAACTGCACTTACCACATACTACGCCTACGCTAATGCCTGGCTCAGCTATGGCATTATAATGTGGGGTAATAGCACGGACGCGCCTACACTTTTCATTCTCCAAAAGAAATTAATACTTATCATAGTTAACATAGAACAAACCGATAGTTGTAAACCCTTTTTCATAAAACATAAAATACTCACCTTACCATCTATCTATATCCTGGAAATATGAAAATTTGTTAGAAAATACACGAACTTTTTTCCAACCCGGGGTGATAAACATAGCGACCGATCTGTCAGATATAGAAACAAGTTAATGTTACCCTCTTCGCGCATGAGCCTACTTTCAAATAGTCCCTACATAATATCCATAAAAATATTTAATAATAAATGTTATAATTTAGTTAATTAATATTAAGCACATGTTTTAAAATTGTAAATTGAGTCAGTATTCATTTTATTCCTCACATAAATTTTATACTTTTTGCTGTGCCCTACAGGGTCCGTAATTGTTCCTTAGCTTTAAGCCCATTGTAAGATCTTCATACATTATGGAATGCAAATAAAGATATGAATAGGAATATGAATATGTATGGATTCATTAAACCAATGCGCTCATACAGCGAGATTTTAATTGTGTCTGGGGAATATTTGGCGCCCCGATATGTTTGGTCTGGCTCACAATAAATACTGAAAGTAATATAAAAAAAAAATTAAGACTCAGGCAGTAACAGGTAGGTTAGGTAACATCACATTATTTATTCCGTACTTTAAAGTTTCTTCTCCGGTGAATATGCCTGTCCAGTATGGAACCGCTCTGCGCACGCGCACCTAGTGGATACAGCTCTAAATGAGACGTGCCGAATAATTACTGGTTGTCTACCGACCTCGACCGACCCCGGTACGGATGCTGTATCCACGTTTTCGCTTAAAGCGATTTTGTAAAGACAACCTTTGGATGGCTTACAGAAAAAGGAACAATACTGCAGGTAGTCGCAGTGAGCCGGCCTTGCCAGCTAAATGGTTGTATATAGATATGAAAAAAAAAAATCAGGGCAGTATGTAACGAAATTAAAAGGAGAAACTATCTACTAACAGGCAAGTAGGCTTTACAAGATAATTTTACTTATTAAACTTACTTGAATATGTTCTCCCATACATATTTTTTTTGGGTTTCTTTTTTTTTGGGATGAATGTTTTTTAACTGCTGTAAGTTTGTTCATTGGATAAAATATTTTATTCAACCAGACTACGGGAACCCTTCACTATGCGTGTTCCGACATGCACGATACACAATTATATATCTTTATGAATTAAAATCTGGATGAATATGAATTAAAATGGAAGTGTCTTAAGATACATCTTAAGACACTTCCATTCATACCCACTTCCATTCCATTCTTCCATTTCTTTGACTTGTCAAGTTCGACGTGTGTATTTTATTCGCTGATGATGTTTCCTTCTTATTTAAAACGCCAGCGAATGATGACCATTAAAAACTTTCACAGAAATTGAGCAATGGTTAAACGAATTTAGAAATAAATCTATCTAAAACTAAAATATGCCAATTCAGAACTTACCAAAGAACCCCAATAAATCTAAATATATTAACGCAAAAAATTAAACTAGAAGAAATAATGAATTTAAACTTTTGGCCTGGAAGTTTAAATTCGTAATAACTTTAGACTCATACCTAAATTGAAAGAAACATAGAAAGTACCAGAGCAAAATTGTCCCAATTTATTTATGCGCTAAGCATATTGAAACGGTAACACAGCCTGTAACACCGCCTTATCTGCCTATTATGCGTACGCCTACATGGTATCATTCTGTGGGCAGAAAGTACTGACTTTTTGGATCTCTTCATTCAGCAAAAGAAATGGATCAGAATACTAATGAACATTGATCCACGAGAGAGTTGTGGGTCACACTTTATTAAACAACAAACCTTTATAATAATCATACGAACTAATAATTCACCAATGACAAACAATAAATGAATTTGATTTTGAATACATATATTGCAAAGTTGTATATTCTTTAGAAAAAAGAGGCACCTCTTCAAATCTAATATCGAGCCAAATGAAAACTATAACCGACGGAACAGGAATAGATTAATACTACCCATCACAAATTTAAAAATTATCGGGAAAAGCTCATACTCAAGACTAGCTAATATATTTTATAAACTACATGAAATATTAAAATTCCTACCAAATGACTTACTTTTCTCATAACAGTTAAAATCTTTGTTAACAAATAATTAAAAAAAAAAAAACAAAACCGCCTTCAAAAACTTATCTTTTATCCACCACTAAAAAGTTGTGAATAACGTAAAAAAATGCATAAAATATTATTGATATATTTAACATTAATCAGTTTTTTTATTTTATTTTTTAGTGTTTCATAATTTTGTTTGGTTGTGGAGGTCAGATATGCCATCGCTCCATGTAAAATACTGGTATAGCTGCATCCGGTTAGACTGGAAGCTGACCCCAAAATTGTTGGAAAAAGGCTAGGTAGATGATGAGTGTTTCATAATTTTAAAAAATCGAAACTACAGCGACGTAAATATACTATAATTAGTTTTTTTTTTAATGTTAATTAATGCTACGTGATCAAGGTAAAAGGTAAGATACTGATTCTAAATATTATCTTGGTTAAATTATTTCTGTCAGTTAAGAATATGTATAAGATAAATAATTTATTTGTAAATTATTTATCTTTTTCAGATTCGATTTCTTAACATTGGTAAATTTCTTGTTGATTTTTCAAAGTACCTGTTTGTTACTCGAAAGATATTACGCAAGGATTTTTTTTTCAAAACAGAGAATGATATCCCAACGTAGACAAATATTTTTTATTTCATTTTCACGCATGTGGGCCTAAAGGGGCTTCAAAGCGGGGTGCAGCTCGTTGCATGAGTTTTGTGCAATATTGCGCAGAAATTTATATTCAACGCAAAAAAATCTACCGGTCCAACATAATCTCCTTCTAAATCATAAAGTGTATTCACTAACACCATTGATTATAACTCCGGAGAACGAAGTAGAAATACATCAAGAAAGTCTGAATACTGAACAACTGATTAATTACACGCAGGACCAGCAGTCAAAAGTTTTATAGTCAGAAAGTCCTACCTTCACTATATTCGGTAATACAGACAACTTTCGACAAACATCTCGGTCGACGTGACTTCAGAATTACACCCAGGACCAGCAGTCAAGAGTTGTACAGTCAGAAGTCCTACATTCACTACATCCGGTAATACAGACAACTTTCGACAAACATCTCGATCGACTTCAATTCAGGAAGAAAGACCAACACCTGAAATAAATCTCAATAACACCATATGTATTGAAACGACAAGTATGCTTCGTAGCATAGACGAAGCGGTGCCAAATCTCGAAAGTATCTTTTCAGTAAATCCTAATCTAAATGTCGCCAATAATGAGATGTGATTAGCCCATATTTCTCGTAAAACTGCTCCGCCTTTAAATTTAGACCGAGAACGACGAACGGAAGAACTCGCCTGGTATTATCTTTTTCCTGATGGGAAAAATAGTTTTGGAGAAGAAAGCGAAATTTCAACTTTGTTTTTTTTCAAAGTCGAGTAATGAGCGTGGTTATAAGGTTTAATAGAAATGACTATTTGTTTTTTGCTCTTTCCATAGTCGAGTATTATCGAGTAAAATCCAGTGTTTCCGTATCATGTAGGATGCGTCAGACCCAGGGCGAGCAAACACCTCAAGGACTGATAGATAACATGCATCTCACTATGAGGAACATCAGAGGATGAGCGTCTTATTGGCAAACATGTTGCTCTGAACTGATCGCAATGGTCCGTAGTTTAGGGCCTCCTACGTGGTTCATGACTTTCTCCTGCAATGACCTTAATTGGCCAGACATGATGAAAGCTTTACTCATCGCTGATGGTCGTGATTTGAATGAAGCAGAGAGCCTGTCTTTTCCCGAACGCTTAGGGTTGGTGCAAAGGCATCCAGTAGTTGTCTCCAGACAATTTTCAGTACGCGTAAATGCTCTGATGCGATTCCTTAAACGCGATCCAGACTGTTTAGGTGGCCCAGTTGTAGACTATTGGTATAGAATCGAATTTCAAAATCGTGGAAGCCCTCATCTTCAGATGTTAGTGTGGTGTGATAACGTTCCAGATTTTGCTACTTCAGAAGGTATCGAAGTTATTGGTTGTGTCATGCACCCCAATAATCAATCATTACAAAAAATTATAGAAGATGTGCAGATACATAAGCACACTGCCACATCCTATAAGAACCGCACCGATGGTTGTTGTCGTTTTGGTTTCCCGAGGACACCATACGAGACAACTGTTTGCTTATGAAGTTTTAGTTCATGTGTCCTGATGAAGTTTTAGCAAACAACGGTCGATTTTGTTGTTTAAAAAGAACTGCAGAAGAAACAATGGTGAATAATTATAATTCGGTTGTACTGAGTCTATGGGAAGGCAACATTGATGTGCAGCCTTGTGGTAACGTAACCGCAGTTGCATATTATGTTGTTAAATATGCAAGTAAATGTGAGCCTTATGACACGGGTGAAGTTGTACGAGAAGCCGTTGCGAAAGCCAAGAGGCAAGGTGGTCCTGTTTGGCATAAATTATTTGCAGTCTCAATGGCCATTTTGTCTCAACGACTTGTAAGTGCTCCTGAGTGTGCATACAGACTATGTCATTTATCACTAAAAATGTCTTCACGAAAAACTGTGTTTGTTAATAGCTGTAAGCCAAGCAACAGGTTCAGACTTCTACGATTTGATGGTGACGACACATCTATTTTTAATAATATTTTTGACCGGTACGTGCTACGCCCAGACGATCTGGAAGATTTAAGTCTTGCCGAATTTGCATTGCGTTTCGAAACTGTGTCTAACTCAACATGGACCGAAGATGACGGTGATGAGGAGTTAAGGGTTGAAGAAGATACGCCAGCAAGATTTATAAGATGAAAGATGCGTATTACTATAGCTTGTTAGTATGCCACGTACCATTCCGTGACAAGACTGAACTTTTACTTGGAGAAGCAACCGTTGAGGAATGTTTCGTTAGGCACCAAAGAGAAACTCAGACCATTGCAGGGCAAAGAAGAGTGAAGTGCTGAAGAGTTTTCTCACGCGGAACAAATTATACAACAGGCTCCAGACGAAATATTTCTAGGAAATATTCGAGGTCTAAATATAGATATACAGCAGAGAGACCTTTTCCAAAAAGTTTCTGCGGCTGTAGTAAATTATTTGAATAGATCAGAAAATCAATTATTATCTTTTAGCACAGGTGGTGCAGGAAGTGGTAAGTCTTTCGTTTTAAAGTTGTTGGTGGAGCATATCAAACGCTGCTATGCTCCCACCGTAGATATATAGCTCCAGCCAAAATTTGTTGAGGTCGGTTCTTTAACGGGAGTAGCCGCTCGTCAAATTTATGGCAAAACTTTGCATTCCATTTTCTCACTACCTGTAGAAAAAGGCAATACTATGTCATACAAAAAATAGTGGGACAAAAATTAGAAAATGAGAGGCGTAAATGGCGCAATATGAATTGGTTAATCATAGACGAGATTTCAATGGTTTCGTACGAAAATTTAAGGAGTATTCATTTACGTCTACAAGAATTTAAAAATAATAATAAATTATTCGGTGGTGTAAATATATTACTTTTTGGCGATATCATGCAACTCCCACCGGTAAAAGGCCATTGGTGTTTCGTACAACCACCCTGGTTTTCGCAAGAAATTCATCTTTGGCAGCAATTTTCATTTTGTGAACTTACAACAAACATACGTCAAAGGGATGATATTGAGAGTTCATTGACCTTTTAAATAATTTAAGAGTTGGAGAATTGACTACAGCACAGCTAGAGTTGCTGTGTGAGCGCCGACACGTACCTTTGACTGGTGATTTTGCTGATGGTGCTGCTGTTCGCATTTTCCCCACCTTAAGGCAAGTCAATGCACACAATGACAAAGTCACTTCACAAATGACGGCACAGATGTATACCATCAATGCTATTGACGTCGAGTCTCGCGAAGCAGCAACGTATGATAGGAAGCCTCCAGACAATGTCATTCCTAAAGACATGAATAACTGCGGCGGTTTCCTACCAACCGTAAAATTGGGTATAGGATCGCGTGTTATGTTCGGACGTAACATTTCGATATCAGAGGGGCTCGTGAATGGGGCAATGGGCATCATTAAAAATTAGAAGAAGGGGAGTTACCTGAAGCTGTATTAATAAACTTTGATGTCCCAACAATTGGTCTTAGACTCAAAGACGCTGATGGATGTGTAGCCATTTCGCCCGCTTGTACAACATTTCAAGCGCAAAGGGGGTATGGAGATGTCGAGTGTATAATGTTACCGCTCATCATAAGTTGGGCTGTAACTGTACACAAGTTACAGGGTACAACCCTCGATAAGGCCGTAATAAATTTAGGGAAAAGGAACTTTGCCAAAGGACAGATTTATATAGTACTCAGTCGTGTAAAAACTTTGGAAGGAATTGCATTATCTGATTTGGATGCGAATAAATTATTAAATAGACCGCAAGATGATAAAGGTCTAACAGAAATGACGAGATTGCGTATTCTCTTGGACAATTAGTTTGATTATTATTCGTGGGTTTAAATCCACAACCATGAAACCTTTCCACGTGTTTTTTTGTTCTTTTAATTAGCTTTTATTTGATTTTATACGTGATCTGATACTTACTAAGTACAAAACATAACTGGCAAAATTTGGGTCTTCTGTACACATTCAAAGATACAGGCGTGATGTTACGTTATGGAATTGTGTCAAAAATACATAACCAAGTGATTGCAGCAATCACGACAGATTTGCCGTCTATTATTGAAGACTTTTATATCTTCGAAGATCGTCGTCAGAACTTTACAAAATTTAAACGGGACCACCGCGGAATAATACTGAACCTAACAAAAAAAGAACCATCGAAGTCGGTTTACAATTGGCGAAAAAAAGGCTGAACATAAACAAAATTAAAAAAAAAACTCGACTTGACAACCACTTCCTTTTTGAAGTCGGTTAATAAAGAAAGGCTACTATACCATTGACGAATTTAAAACTGACAAATTGTAAATCGATCAATCTTGTAATAATATTAACTTGACGTAAATGTGAAATAATAATAGATACTACACTCGACCAATTGGTCTGAGATACTACATTACATATGACTAAAATGAATGAACGAATTGATAATAATGATTTATTTTATTCATGTTTAGTATAATTAATGTAGTAAATTGTAATAATTAGAATCAAGATTTTAAACTATTATGATCACTAACATCATTATTTACACTAGAAACGGGATATTTACCATGTTTACTGTTTTCTTTGAGTTCCCGATATTTCGGCGCTGTTGCAAGCACAGCTTGTTGGGTGTTTATGAGCAGAAAAATCGGTCTACCCTCTTTCTTGTTCGTTTTTTGCACTCAGTACCGCTACCACTGTCACTCGCAACTCGATTCTGTTCCCGACACACGAAACTCACTTTGTCCGCTCGCGAACTTTTCCCTGCACTTTATCGGGAACTCAAAATACAGTAAACATGGTAAATATCCCGTTTCTAGTGTAAATAAGAAATTAGAATCAATAATATAATTGGTAAATATCCAGTTTCTAGTGTAAATAATATATTAGAATCAATAATATAATTATGTAATTTAATAATATGAGATATAAAATTTGCAGTTCTCGGCTCCATAACAACCTCGCCTACGGCTCGTGTGTTAATCCCGCCTCGAAAGCAGTAACAGTTTCCCCACTTATATCAAAATGTACTATTTCATAGAAACGGATGGAATGCGTCTCATGAGACTAGAGTCTCAAGTTTTTCGATGATCTCATGTGTGTCATGAATGAACTTGAAACGTTCTTTAAGATAAGAGGGGGTTGTAAGATGGAACAGAACACATTAGAGCTGAAACAAGACATGAGAAAACAAACATCTCACTTAAAAAAAAGCAGTAGTTTTTGAGCTACCATCAAAAAGTTATACAGATAGATACAATCACGCATAAGCTGTTCAGGTCATTGCTCTTTATGCCGCACTGAGTTGGACAAAAATAAAATAAAACAAACAACTTAACGAAAATAAAAAATTGAATAAAATAAATAAAATTCTTTAGTTTCGGTACTTGTCATCATCATCATCATTTCAGCCGAAAGACGTCCACTGCTGGACATAGGCCTCCCCCAAGAAGGGGGGGTTTTGCCATAATCGCCACGCTTGGCAGGCGGGTTGGCGATCACAGTATGGTGTTATAAAACACAGAGAACGCTGCTGCCCATTCTCTGGTAAGTCACTTAGTCGCCTCTTACGACACCCACGGGAAGATATGGGATGGTGCTATTCTTTACGTCCGGACACCATACAGAACACTGGTACTTGTACAGATCTCTATTTTCATTACATTTTCGATTAATAATACTTTACAAACGTATGTTTTTTTTAAACCCATGCTTCTTTATAGATGAAAACCTACAATCAAAATTAGACGTAACTTAAACAATTAGAATAAAATAATAGCTAGTACATGAGTACAATGTTCGAGCAAATTCAAAAAAACACGAGGTTAGAAACTCACTAGAAAAAACGTTATCTATCAAGTATAACTACAGACCATCAACTAAAACCTTCAAATCATTAGTTTTTCATCAACGAAGAACAAAATTAAGTGCGATGTAAAATGTATTTTTTAGTTTATGAAATATTTTTTACGAGCCACTAAACGAATTAAATATACATACAACAACATACAAAAACCACTTTAACTTAAACCAAACATATACAATAAACCCAAAATCAACAGATATAATACATATAATATTTTTAAACAGTTACCTTATCATACGGCGTTACGACTGTCATTATTTATTATTTACAAGAATGGCGTTTCCCTTTGACAGCAACACAGTAAGCGTAAAACGCCAATAAAAAAATAGTCCATCACATATATAAATACATATATAAATAATCCTATGAAGGTTGGCAGAAACTACTAATAGATAATAAAATAAATTTTCCTGGGAGCGAAACCGCGAGTCCACAACCTACTATAATTTATTTAAACCAACGCCGAAATACCGCAAATAGTACAACAACTTCATGAGAGCAATACAAAATAAGTGACATTTAATTAAATGCATCAAAAAACCCGAATACAAATTGGATTATATACTTATATATATTTGTAATCCCCTTTTAATTTCGTTCATTGATACCCTATTCGATAACGAAAAAAAATATTCACGACTTAAAACACCTATCTAAGGACACTTGGGTTTTTGAGGCGAATCTAATGATACCGTAGTCGTCGAAATCCATCCAGCCATTTGAAACAAGCGAGGTATCTATCTTTATTTATACAAAAACCTTCAACATTGATTTAAGACTAGGTCACATAAATTTCAGTGAAATAAAGGTAATACAGATAGAGTAACCCTGACTCCCAAACTAGGAGATCCTGTGACTTAGGAGTCAGTGTTCTGCTGTCACTATGATACAAAAACCTTTTACTAAAAAGTGTGTTAACAAAATCTTGGCAAAAAAAAACAAATTTGAAAATACAACTAAATTATTTAAACAGAGATTAAACTAGGAGTGAAGGAATTTATTAATTGTAGTTGTATTATGAATGTGCATGTGTAGGTAATTGTGTGTGTAGATGTGTATGTGAGAGTGAAAGTGTGTAATTGGGGGGTAAGTGTGTGTGTGTGTGATTGAGATTGTACACATTTGCGTGTGTAAGTGTTTTGTTGTTAGTATATTTATGTATCTTGCTGAAAGGGGTTGGGATTTTTATATTTAATGGGTAGAAGAAGTATTGCACGGCTATTGCCGGAGGTGAAGTAATTCTTCTGTCCGGACGTAGTCCTGATCCTGAAGCCAACCTTGACTTCATGGTGACTTAGACCAGTTAATTGAGTACTTTTAGCGATGTTTCTGTAAATGAAAGAGCTGACAACATAGAACTGGCGCCTAGCGAATGCGGTCTTGTGGCTTATTGTAGGGAAAGTCATTTTTGCTCTGCGCTTAGTGTTATCTGGTGGGGGAATTAGTCTATGCTTCCTAAGTGTGGCTCGGAGGACAAAGAGCTGTCTCACCGAAAGTAGCTTACAGTCCGCATATAGTTTTATAGTGGGAAATCTGTATGGTTTACCAAGCATTACCTTGAGCACAGCTATCTGGGCCCTTTTCACCTCAATAAACTTGGTTTTAGCAGCCCCTCCCCAAACCGGGATGCAGTAAGTGATAACGGACTGACAAAGTGCTAGGTAAACCATTTTCAGAATATGTTTGTCTGCACAATTTCTCAGAGATTTGAAAATATAAATAAGTCTTCTGACTTTTAACGTAATATTGTCTATTTGGTTGTACCATTTCAGTCCGTCATCAATCACTACACCCAGGTACTTCGTTTGGCTGACCCGAGTAAGCGTTGCGCATGAGCAGTGGGTGTGTTCGAGACATGTATGTGCTGTAATTTCAAAATACTAGTACATTTTTGGTGTTCATCTAGTTTTTGTGCTACAAATTGGGTTAGATCGATAACTGCATCCTCGGTAGAAACTCCTTTTTTGAACCCGTATTGGTTGGATACTATAATGTTGTACTTGTTCAGGTAGTTTACAATGCGACTGCTTATCAACTTCTCCATTACTTTGGAGAGCCGAGAGTACCGAAATTGGTCTATAATTGTTGACACAGTCTCTGGTCCCGCTCTTGTGAATCGGGTGGACTAGTGCCCTCTTGAATGGTTGTGGGAATACTCCTTTTGCTATGGAGATGTTAATAATGTGGGTTATTAGAGGCACGAGAGTTTTTCGGCAAACCCTGAGAAGGTTAGTCGGAATACCATCCCAACCTGTAGCACTATCGTGCCTCAGGCTCATGATGGTGGACTCCACCTCAGATTCGGCCACCTCAAGAAATACAAATGAATTTACGGAGGTGTTAGGTACAGCGGGAAGCTGTGAAGTTGCAGGAATTTTTGTGGCTAGGTCAGCGCCAACCGTCGCAAAGAAGTTACACACACTGTTAATTGCTGCCTTTGGATCAGGTTTGGTGTTCAGCAGCTCTGTAGGTGATGGACATTTCTTTTTTGTGTTGGTGATGTCTTTTATTTTATTCCAGAGTGATTTGGGATTGTTTTGCTTTTTCTAGTTCGTATTTGTCATGTAATGTTTTAAGTTTTCTAAGGAGTCTGTTACAATGGTTTCGATACCGTTTATATGTGAGTTGTAGAATTGGATTATCAGGTGACTTTCTTGCTTTATTATGTAATCTGTCGCGGTGGCGAATACATCTTAATAAACCTGGGGTAATCCAAGGTTTTAGGTTTCTGTTTTTCTTAGGTACATGAATTACTTTTGTGTTTACATTAAGGATATCTTTAATGGTGGTTATTAGTGCGGTGGAGGCTAAGTTAGGGTCGTCTGTACATAAAATTTGGGAAAAATCCTGTCGTTCCATATCTATTTTGACACTGGGGTGAATCCTATATGCAGGTACTGTTAACTTTATTGAGTTTGTGTCATCAATTTTTACAAGCAACGGAAGGTGGTCGGTGATGTGAGAATCTAGGATAAGTACAGTAGTAGTTTTTTTACTTTTTAGGATAACGTGGTCAATACAGGAGTCTATTCTAGTTGGAATAGAATGGGCAGGTAGTAGGCCATGAGTAGCATTGAGGGTTAAATAGTTGGCTGAGCGTTCAGTTATATTTGATGGCATGATGTCTATATTGGTGTCACCAATAAGACAAATATTTTTGGTTTTGTCGAAGGTGGTTAACACGTTATCCAGGCTATGTAAGAACTGCTCAAACTCCAATTTTGTTTTGTATGAGGGAGATCGATAGACAGCAACTATTGCTAGTTCGTTGTTGATTTGGCAGGTGAGACAGTTACCATTTATGAAATCTGGTTCATTAATCTTGTATTGAATTTTAATTTTAATATATATAACTACGCCGTCATTCTGGTTTTTAGTTTGTTTTGTGTAGTAAGTGTTGTAGCCATCCAACACAGGCAAATCTCTTATTTTGCTCAGCCAGCATTCAGTTAGTATAAGGACATCACAATCAGCTTTAATTAGAGACAGTAAAGTCAACAGTTCCGCAAAATTTCTCTTAATGCTACGTATATTGATATGGAGAAAGGTAGTAGAATCAACCAAGCCATTAAGATATTTGTTGCACTCATTCGGAGAACATGTATAAGCCTTCGCTACTTCGATATTGTCTAAGTCAGTGATAATATTTTCAACTAGATTAGCCATTCGTAGAATAAATAATAAATAGTAGTGAAATACGATAAAACTAAGATATGTGTATCCCGACGAATAGGTGAGCTTTTATAATAATACGGTTTAAAAGGAATAATGCATGTAAGTGTGATGGAGTGTGTGAGTGTTGTGATGGAGTGTGTGAGTGTAGTGATGGTGGTATAATATAAAAATGTGTGTGTATGGGGTAGAACATAATATGTTTGTGTGTGTATTGTGTGTATAGTGTTAGAAAAATTCCTACGTGATACAAAAAAGAACGTTATATCAATCAGTACAAAAATAAAAATGGAAAAAAGAGTTTTACAAAGTATTGGTTCAAAACAACATGTGAAAAATAGTGTTACCCACTCGAGCAGTAGTCATATCTTATTCTGGAGCTCCTGCAGGGTAGTTTCCGATGTAATAAGAATTTGCTTATGTCCTAGTTGCTTGCGCAGGAAGATGTTGCCATTGTTACACCAACAAAATTTATACTCATGCTGCTTGGCGAATTGTCTTGCCAGATAAAATAGTTTCTTTGCAGAATGACACAGATGTTCGTCCAAATATACGGGTTGTTTTTGTCCAGGGAGTCCTATTAGATGTGTATTCAGTTTATTGTCTTTACTTGGCTGTTTATTATTGAATCCTTTTATACGGGTGATCAATTCTGACTTGACTTGGACACTCGTAAACTCCGCAATGATCGCTTTGTTGGCCGAGTTACCTGGGGCACGGTATATGTCTCGGATATTTGTTGATGATATTGGGAGATCAACGGTGTTTCCGATATTTGACATAATTTTTTCGAGATCTTTAGTCGACTCATTGGGCTGTACAGGTATATTTCGAACCTCGACTGTTGAAGATCGCGACTTATATTGAAGGTCTCTTATTGTTTTTTCCAGGGACTCTGTGTATTTTTTATATTCTCTACACTCATTCTGCAGTGTTTTCATTTGCCCGTTTATATCATCGTAAAATTGACCGATGGAGATGACTGATTTTTCTATTTCCGCATTGGCTTTCTGAAATTGGATATTCTGCAGTTTCAATTCTGTAAAATCGGAAACCAGTTTTGTGACGAGGGCTGCTTGTTCTGCCATTACTTTCGCTGTAGCATTATCATGATCACGCTTCCATGACGTCAGCATTTCCATGATCTCAAGCTTAAATTCCTCTAGCTGATCACTCGTAGACACGTCTAGCCTAAAGAAATTTACAAAGAAACATACGCGCGAAAAACTTAACCCTTCCTTGGCAGTCAGGTAAAAAGTTAAACGGCAAATAACATATAAGGTGATGAACAGGCATCAAGCCTGAAAAAGGGTCAGAAAGCGAGTGAGTAACAAAGAGGGTTTCAGTTTGTAGTACAATATTAGCTTACGTGTTGAAGGAGCGCACTAAACACTCACTCAAACACAGGGTGTGTTTGAGTGAGTGTTTAGTGCGCTGGCACTTTTCCTTGTCAGCAGTTGTCAATAAAACGGTATAAACCTACACAGATAGAGATTCATACATCCCTTGAGTGTGACTGTGGAAGTTGTGGAACACCAGTTCCACAAATGATTGGAGCATTTGATATCGTAGCACGCTGTTGGAACACAGGAACTCAATGGATGCTATATCCTGGTATCCAAATTCTGGAGCGACTCAATTTAGATAGACATCGACACGGAAAGAAGACGAAGATACTAAAAAAATACACTTTTCTGATGACGGATTTATTTAATTTATAATCTTTCTCCTATATAATACTTATACGTGTCGATGATGTTATATAAATAGCAGAATGCGTCTACGCTAAGTTATCCTTATGAGCTGTATGAATTATAGACACTAGACAGTACAGATAAATTCAACGAAATAATGCACACTGTAAATTTATTTAAATATGTATTTTTAGACGTATAATCATTTTTTTTTTAATATTTAAAAATTTACAATAATAAATAAATAAGAAATATAAATGAAAGAAATACTTATAAATAAATGAATGAAAAAGATCAATCAACTCGACGTCATTCAAAATATAATTGATAAACTAGCTACTACGGATTACCAGCAATGATAGACGTTGCTAAGATCATTGGTATGTAATGAATCCTTAATATTATACTTAGCATCATATAAAATTTTAGTGACTATTATTATGGCTTATACTCTGGACTGTAAAAGTCTGTGCTTGGACTTCAGAAGGAGCCTCTTCGGGAGGAGCAGGAAAGTGACCATGAGCTCTTCGGTGATTCTGCAATGCTGTACCCTGAAACAAAAATATATACGATGACAAAATTTAAAAATTATTATACAGCGTAAAAGAGAAAGGGTATAGTCATATGAAAAGATGTGCTACCAAAACTGAAGACATTTCTCTATGGGACCAACATCGTAATCGCGAAAAAATAATCAGCTGCGACCCAAATTTATAGGACATTTGAGTGAGATGAAGCATATGTCCTTTATACAGCAGATATCAGAATAAAGTACCTGCTATTTTGTATTACGTTTTGTAATGGGCGACTAACTAGCTTCAACTTTCTGACTAACTGTGTGACAATTCAAAAGTGTCTGAAAATGGTTTAATAAACAATATAGTTTGAATTTAGAATCACCTGTATAAATCTGTCGCCGCAGACTTCGCAGATGTATGGCCGGTCGCCGGTGTGTCGGCGGATGTGCAGGTTGAGGTCGTTGCTCTGTGAGAACGCCTTCTCGCAGTACGTGCATTTGTATGGACGCTGGCCAGTGTGCACGCGCATGTGCCGGGACAGCTTATTACTGCGCGAAAAACCTACAAACACAATAACAACAGTCCTATAAAATGATATCGATAACATCTTTAGCCTGGTCTCTTAAGGTTCCTGGCGTTCGTACAACTGTGTTGGGATCGGCTTCCAGTCTAAGCGGAAGCAGCTAAATACCAGTTATTCACGTGGAGCGACTGCCAAGCTGACCTCCATAACCCACTTAACCCACTTATGCTCAATCCATAGCTTGGTTATGGGTTAATACGGTACTGTTTGTCAGACTTTCGGGTTTCTGACTACGTAACAGCCGAGACCAACAGCATAATGCGGTCTCAGAATTATTTTAGTAAAGAATACGTTAGACATTTAACCTTATTGTAAAATTGACCCGAAGTTAACATGTGTAACTTCAAATCGCTTTCATTTCCATGGTTATTTTTTTTTCTAAACTATTTAAACGACCGATTTTAAAGCACTCGATGCAATAACCATTATTGTCTTATCAAAATGTGCTAGTAATAAAAAACATATTAAATACTCTAATAAAAATATATTTACCTTTACCGCAAACACGGCATATGCAAGGTTTCTCGCCAGTGTGAGATCTTCTGTGACACTGAAGATCGGAAGATCTTGGAAAACCTGTAAGTAATGAGATAGGGATAAAAACTCACTTTTATTACAAATCAGATATTCAGCTAAAGGCTAACCTTTGCCACAAAAATCACACTTGTAGGGCTTCTCTCCGGTGTGGCGGCGCATGTGTACGATTAAGTTCGACGAGTTAGAGAAACTGCGGCCACAGTAAAGGCATAAGCAGTTACTAGATGAAGTCTTTTCGCGCTGCGACTGATGAACTCGTTTGTGAGAGCTGAAAATATTACCACATGTTGTATTTTTCTATATTATGTTAATTTAGTGCCTCATAAAAACCAACTAACCGGAGATTGTCACTCCTGTGAAACTTCTTTTCACAAACATCACATTGGAAGAAGTTCTCGATTGGCATGTGTATTTTAGTATGTTTAACTAGTAGATCTCTCCTGGAAACAACAACAAAATAAAACTGCATTATCAATTTACAAATTTTGCTAGGTTATACGATACAGTTGCCTCGTTTTATATTTTGTTCAAAATTAAATACTTGTGATGAATAACGTATTTATTTGGTTACGTAATATAACCATGTTTATAAAAACACTTTCGCAAATAAAGCATTATTTTAGAACAAAGGGGTTTGAATTTAATGGCCGCGGCCTAACCCCCGCCATTTTTTTTTTTTTTCAAATTTGCGGACTGCATAAAACCTTTATTAATCGATAGCTGGCATCAATGCAAACCAGTTTTGTCTGAGACAAAATGTTCTAAAGTTTCGCGTTTCCAAGATATGAGCTATCAGTTAAAGTCCATTCACTGATGGCATATTCAGCACAACTTTGATAGCTTATATCTCTGAAACGTGAAAAAAAAAATTATAATGGCGGAAGTTAGGCCGGCCAGTCTTCATACAAAAATCTTCCCAAGCCCTTTGATTACCATAAAAAACCGGCCAAGTGCGAGTCGTACTCACACGCACGCAGGGTTCCGTAGCACCAAACAAAACAGCAAAACTAAATTTGTTTTTCATAGAATGTTAACGAAAAACGAAGTTACTGCTGCAGTTTGATGAAAAAATTCCATGTCTCAAAAACTAAACATCAAATCTTATTCAAACCAATTTTCGTCACACTTACTTGTAGAAACTTCTATTGCAAGTATCGCACTGAAATTGTCTCTCTTCTCTTTTGGTTTTAGAATCAATAAATTTAACCGACACGCTTTGTCCCTCATGATATCGTAGAATATGCTTATTCAAAGATATTTCATAAGCGAATTTCAGTCCACACGTATTACATTTATATTTTCTTTCAATTTCCTTACAAATGCTTCTGTGGCGCGCCGCTGACCGCAAAGAAGCAAACGACTGAAAAGATAAAAATAATTTATTTTAATAAAGGATTTAATCCACTTGCGTATAATTCTGTTCGCTAGTCTAATGTTACGATCGATTCCCAGCCCACCCCACAAGTGATTAGTAGGTAGAAATCAACGTTTATTGCGCATGACTCTAAGGGCTCATTTACAGAAACGCGGTGCGTTGTGCGACGCGTGCGGCGTGACGTCTCGCGGCGCGTTGCGCTACACAAACTTATGGCAATGTTCGATATTATTTACGACTAGCTGTTGCCCGCGACTTCGTTCGCAAGGAAATTTTGGTGTGTATGTGTGAGACTGCCTCGTTGGTCTAGTGGTAGCAAACGCGACTACTAAGAGTGGGAATTGATTCCCGGGTCGGAAGGTGTGTTAAGAAAATATGTTTATTTCAAATACATAAATAATACGTGGCAGGCCCAGAAGGAGATGGCGGGATGAGCTGGACTCTTTCGCAAAGGATTGGCCTACAATCGCACTAGACCGCGAAATGTGGAAGGAGGGAAGGGAGGCCTTTGCCCTGCAGTGGGACAACATAGGCTTATAATAATAATAAATACATAAATTTTTCACACACATGATTTGGAGATCACCTTTTAAGCAAGGCTTGTGTTTAGGTGACTCCGCTCTTCCACTTAACATGAGACAATGTATAGGCAATTGAAAAAATACTATAAATAATAGTGTTATGGGGTTTTCCCATCAGGAATTTCTCAGTAGCAGCCACGGAATCTGGATTTTTGCCCGGTTGATGGCAATAGGCTCACCCCCTATTACATGGGACTTCCATATAAATGGCGAAATGTGTGTGTACAATTAGGTACACGTCTGCCCAACCCTTCGGGGCTTTAAGGTGTGATGTTATGTTACGTGTGAAAACTGACTGCCAGATCAAAAGGTGATAATGTACTGATGACTACAAAAGGCGTCCTTTTGGGTGCTGTAATTCTGGGCGGCAGATGTCCGAAACAAAATTAAATGGCGTTGAGGCGACGATAGGCTTTCAATATCAGTGTATTATGGCGCTATACAACTTTTTTTCAAAGTGTGTCTTGTTGGGCGCTTTTTATTCTAATACTGTCCTGTATACAACATTGAATTGGAATGCTATGGATTTAGTGTTACAAGGCATGATTCAGTTTCATACATACATAAACTCACATTTTTGAGTTGCGTTAGTGCAAAATAAAATTAGTAAAGAAATATCATCCGCCGATAAAAAAGAAACAAATAAAGTAAGTACCTTAGTGCAGAGGTTGCACCGGTGAGACAGTTCCGGATGCTCCGCATCGCGGTGGTTAATGAGATCCGTTTCTGACGGCAATATGCAGCTACAAGTACTACATACAATAAGCAAGTTGATATGCTCCTGAAATATTAGACATCAGAAATAAAATAACATAAATCATCTCATAGTTATCGACATGGAACATCCTTCTTTTTTATGTGAGCCTCCAATCAGGCAAGAGCAGGCACCAGCTAAAGGTCTACTCATGTTTTAAGATTTTTAATACATTTACTAACCCGTTGATCAGTTACCCCTATGTATAAAATAAATGCTTGGTGTCAACATACCAAGCTAGCTAGTGTACTATAAAATAATAATATATAAATAGCTATTAAATATAATAGAACGAAAGAAAAAATACTTATTTGTCGCAGGGACATGATGTGCATACAAAAATAAACAAACAACGCATAACAAATATATATATATACAACAGGAGGGAACAAAAAAAAACGTTAACAAATTGCACAGCATGATGCTGTGTTATGGCCCCACAGCACAGTTACGAGTGTGTTTTCGATGACTACCTTGCTTTGTACCTGTTTGTTTCTACTCGACGCTTAATAACAAGTAACGTGTTTTCTTGGAAAACGTAATGCCGTCTCGCGCCTCTTGGATAGGTATTCCTTGCCGATAGTTAATATACCTTATGTGAGTATTAATTTATAATATCCATATTGTCGTATTGGCTGTTCATACTTTTGTTTTTCTAAAAGGACTTTTTTCAAATGTAATTTAAAATTTTGATTTGTTTTTAGGGAGCTTATGGGAGGTGGCAAATCATTCCAGCAGCGAATGGTGGCATTTTTAAAACATCCCCTGAAGGCTATGCATCTCTTCCTCACTCCGACACTAAGGAAATCCTTTACTCTGTACAGTGGAAAGAATCTTCAGTCTATAAAAACAGTTTTTTTCTACGCCATTTATTTATTATCCCAAGGTTACAAACCATTTCTACCTTTGTATACCCATAATTTTAACATCAGGTTTAGCAGAAAGAATTGTTTTTATTTGATTTCTGCTCCCCATGACCATGAAACTAGATTTTTGAGGGTTCAGTACTAGAGAATTGTCTTTAAACCACATACCAATTCTATCAAGCTCCTCATTGAGGGTACGTACGGCGGCTGCTAAAAAAAATGTTAAATGAAACATATAGCTGAATGTCATCCGCGTATACATGATACTGGCAGTTCTTTATGGATGTTGTTATGTCAACACTATATAATATACATATATTAGTATTATCTTCCAATTTAAATGTATTTTAACTGTGATTTATTACTTTAATTATGTGCTGTGATTAACCTATTTAATTTTAATAATTTGCTGTGTGTTATGCATTTTAATTTTAATTACTTCATTAATTTTATCTATCAATCAGTGTTTTTATTTTTTTCTGTTGTATACTGTAATGTGATTTTATTTATTGATGAACTTAGATTTGTTTTTTTTTAAGCATTAGCAATGCATTATTGTTTTAATAATATATACAACCACATATAGTGCAAATGGTGTTAACCTAAAATTAATTGTTGCACTTATAAATGTAGCAGTAAATATTGTTTTATGAATGTTCTGTGCAAACAATTGTTGGTTAACCAAATAAATAAATATAGAGATCGATAGCGGACCGAACAGGGATCCTTGAGGAACCTCCCTTGCTATTGTTTGTTAGGAGGAAGATAACGTGGAAACGTCTTTCTTGCGCAATTCAACCCGTTGTGATCTGCGGGTCAGGTAGCTTTCAAACCAACCCGTCGTCCGCCTTTCAAAACCGTAATACGACAGTTTGGACTGTAATAAAGGAATAATAATTGAGTCGAACGCACGCGAGTAGTCGAATAATACCAGGATAGATCCCTCACCACGGTCCCGAATTTTTAGGATCTTACCAACACATCTGCCAAGATAGTTGCAGCAATACGTAAGGATAACTACAGTTTGCTAAATTGTTTACGACGTATTACTGGGTTGAAGGGGGTAACCGGTTTGAAGAGATATTTTTGGAACTCTTTGCAGAAAACCTCCCGACAATCATTTTCAAATGTTAACGAAATCGTTCTTACTACGTATAACATGCTAATTGTGTCGAGATTTATGATTATTTTACATAATATATTTGTACCCACAGCGTTTATAAAGAATTACTTGAGCAGTTAGTATGAATGGATAAGGATGGATTTAATTATGGCCATTTTTGTATATTTGTATTAGTATCTACGTACCATTTCCATGTTCGGGTCTAGAAATTCTCGCAGTGTCATTTCTGACGGAAAATTTTGAGGCCTTTTAGCAGTCGTGTCTGTTTTAGCCGAATCCTGAAAGAGAATATTTTTTCAAGAGTTACAGGGATATGTTTAAAGAGAGGTCAATAAAACAAACAAAAAATGATCTTGCCTTTTCTTAATAATTATAGAAAAGGCACGGCAATTTACTCTCCACTACTACCAGTGTGGGGATACATTAGCGAGCTATGGCGAATATTCGCGTTATTGCGATAAGTGTGGCCAGGTAAATCGTTACATCGCTTAGTAATCGGGAGATGACGAATGTTTACGTCGGTAAACTGGCGCGCATCAATGGGTTTTGTCGCGACAATATTCGCTTGTTTGCATTCACTTCAGTGCAGTCCAGACTAGGCTACAAAAACAGGCGTCGAACACCACCCGGCACGATGTGAGCGCCAACGCAACATGAATCTTATGTAGACAATAACACTGCGTATACCCGTATACGAAATTTTTGGCGTGCCAACGCGACACGAATCTCGTCCGCTAATGTAGCCCCACCATAACAAAGAAAAATTGACTTTAGAAACTTATGAAGGTGAATGGAATCTAATAAACTTTCTTCCATCTCAAGTTGACACCCAATTAGATCTCAATTCTTTGAATGGTCAACTTGGCCCATTTTACATTTATTTATTAATTATTAATTTATTATTTATTAATTGAAGTTATGTCATCATCAACATGAAGTTGCATTCCACACGACAAAGTATAAAGAACGTTTTTCGTTTCGTTTTTTTTAAGGATTTCTTAGAAATAGCAGACTGAAAGCTTTTAAACTTATTATGATATAGTACTCACATTATCAACATTGTTTACATCAGCTTTCTCTTCAATGCAGATATGGTGATCAAACATTATCCTATCGATGTATATTTTCTTGCACAGTACACAAAGCAGCACTTTCGAATCTGAAACAATAAATAAATTCACCTGGTGGAGTTACGAAATGCTGGTTTTGAAAATCAAAACGTATTGGGCATAAGGGAGCGACCTAATATATTTCAAACCATTCAAAGTACTTTTTGGACAGGAATGTTCACTCCTTTCAAAAATAAAATTATAAATAGGTGGGTTGTTGCACTGTTAACAAGTCAATGTAAGCCTTACTTTAGCAGTCAGCTCCTGCTGCTAGAGACTAACATTAGAGATCCCAGACAAAAAAACTCCCTCCACCGGGGTTTAACAGTCCATAGTTTTGTTTGGTTTTATAACTACTCATCTACCTATAATTATTGTGCAATATCTAGGATGACTGAGCATTACTGTAAGGTTTCCTTAGGGTACTTGGTACTAACGGATTCTGTGCTAGAGTGTCTGCCGAGGAGTTTTAGCTTCACGACATTCTGCATTCACTTTAGGAATAACTCCATAAATTCATGATATTTTACACTGAAATATTATAGTTGTAGTATTTCTGTCTCTTTGGACACGAACGGGTAGTTAAGGAAACAGGAATGCGCTTTTGAAGGAGGCAATATCAAAACTTGACTAACTATCTTATAATAAGTTAGAAAGAAGAAGAATAAGTTAGTTAGAAGTTTGTTGTTATTGTTTCACAGTTGTGTCATGTAAAAAGATCTAACACTTACTTGCGACTCACACATTGATAATGTGTAGGTTCCAGTTAAGTACAATAAATCGTTTCGATAACCATGTAGTACTTACATGGTTTTCGAAACGATGATTTATGATTTATTGGTACATGGAATGTACTAAAATAAATAAATAACTCTACGTCTTGTTCGACGGAGGGGAAAAGTGCCTTATACATATCCTCCGAGGATGAAGAGCACTCTCGCACTTAGAGCCTTGGTTTGCTACAAACGTTTACTCTCAGAATCGTGATCTCTGAGAACTATTGATCACCCTCTCAGTGTTACGCTAACCCACAATTCGGGTGAACACTAAAAGACTACTACGAGTACTAATATTCACTATCTGTAAAGTTTACCTGGATTACCTTTTTCTAATTCTATACGAAAATTTGAAAAAAATGTGTCCATTTCGCGGCAAAATTTAGATGTTATGACAAGCAAGTGACGGTTGCACTCCAGATTCAAAAATGGGCGCCTTCTGCTTATGAGTGAAAGAGACAGGTAACACGAAAGGAAAAGGTAAGAGATACATACATATGCGTTATCTTTAGGCTTAATAGATGATGCTTCTTCAAATCGATGCTGTGTTTGGAAATACATATTATAATGTATGAGAATATTCATCAAATAAGTACTAACCTTTATGAGTTATAGCATGTGATCTTAATTCTTCTTTGGTTTCAAAATGTTGCTTGCAAAATGCGCACTCAATCTTTTTAGCTGGCATTGATGTTATACAAAATCCATTTTCTGATAACTTGTTAAGAATGGTCTGAAATGTTTCAGTTACAATATAATTACACAAAGCATTACAAACACGCACAATGTCACTATGTAAGGAGCTCAGCACACATTGCTCCCAGTTGCGGCAACCGGAAACTAGCAATTACATAGATTTTTAACAATTACAAATAATTTTGTTCTGCGCAGACATAGCTACTCTAGTTGCAAATTTTGTTGATCGCAACAATTTTCGGTTGCTCCAATCGGCATGTGGCAATTTATACCACTTGATTTAAGATCATGTTTCTGCAACCGGTAATAGCAGCACGTAGCGTGACTTCACCCCCTTACCGTCCTCTGCAGCGCAGCTTCATTCTACGTATCGTCAGCGTCGTTTAACACAACAGCAATCTGTGCCTTTTGTTACTGCGATTAAAAAACATCGATCAAGCGCGAGTCGGCCTGACGCACGAAGGGTTCCGTAATATAATAACAATATTTTTAACGCTCATATTCATGTGTCAATTTACACTCAACAGTAAAACTAAAATTGGTTTTCATAATATGGTAATGAAAAACAATGTTAGTGCTGTAGTTTTACGAAACAGTCCCATATCTAAAAAATTTAATGTCAAACCTTATTCAAACCGATACATACTTATCATTGAAATTCTTTTTACATTCTACAAACCAAATTTGGGTTTCAGAATTTTCCTCCTCAAAGTTAGAGGGGGGGACAATTTTTACGACTCCAGAAGCAAATATCTCATTAACCATTGATTTAAGAAAAAAAGTATTTAAAGAACAAAGATTCGTTATCATATCATTTTTTAAGAGTTAAATGGATACCCTACACAGATATATACGTAGTTTTTTTTCAACCCTCTGTTATATGTATGGAGCGCCACTCCTATTTTTGCATAATTTTTTTTATAATCTCACATCATATTTGCGCAGCGGTTCATAGAAGGCACCTACGCTCCATATTTCAATTATGAGGTGCCAACAGTATCGGAGTAACATGGCTGTGACATATGGACGCGGAACGGACAAATAGACGGACAGGACGAAGCTGCAAGGGTTCTGGAACCCTAAAAACCTTGAATTCATGTGGTGAAGCCTCGCAGTAGAATGACACAGGCAATCAGTATCAGGCAAAAGCTATTTATTATCTCTCAACATCAAAATAATCAGCAAGCAATTAACTAAATGTAGACTCACACTAGTTAACATCTTCTTAGGTCTGCCTCTTTTTTTTGGGCCCATAAGGTCTGCATGATTTTCCCACATATGTTTCGTCAAGTTTTCTGCACCATTATAGCATGTACCACAAAGTGGGCAGTAAGTGCGGTTGGTTTCATCACACTCAACTAAAATAAGTAATACCAGATTATATTTAATTTTAGACACGGGATTCCATGGTAAGTTCTTACCTTTACAGTTGAAACAAAATCCCATAAAATATTTTAAAGAACAATTATATTGAAAAAAGTAAAGGAAATATTTGAAATACTTTTTTATGCATTCTTACTTAACCAATGAATTAGTTCCTCAAAACAGATTACTCTTCCTCTAGTTATTTCAGATTATAGATAGATTTCTTATTATTCTTGTAAAGCTTGACAGTGGCACAAAATATTAATATTTAATATAATATTAACAGCAAAATAATTAGCCGTACAAACCTTTTATGCATATCTTTTCATGTTCTTGCAATTTACAGTGTGTATCAAAAACGACTAAGCAACTTTTGCATACAAAACATGACTTGCGTTCCGAGCTCCCATTCTCAAATTTAACATCTTCTGAAAATCAAAACTTACTTATTTTATGGAAAATAATAGTTTACATTATATGATATGGGAAACAGTCGACCCCATGTTGATGGTAGCACTGTTACCTTTGAGCTGGTCACATGTAGCGTGGACAATCAATAGAATGAGAAGCCAGCTTACTGGTTTTGTTAGCATAATAGCATCGAAAGCTCGCAAATTCATCAGTCTCTTATTTAACAAACTAATGGAATAAATCATACCTTGTTCATGTAAATCTGGATCATTGAAATCACTATCAGCGTTGTCATCATTGTCATGTGATGACAAATCTTCAGTCTTCACATCTGATGTATTAGTCTGAAATCAAGGTTTAAACAATAATACATAATAATACAGTCTTAAAATTCAAATTATTATGTTTAAAGTATGCAGACCAAGAAACTATAAAAGTGAATAATTGCTTATAAATCTATTGTAGTATTGTAGATGTTTGGTCTCAATCATATTTCTAAGTTTTTGGTGGAAATGGACCATCTTAAGACAACTACACAATGATATAGTTGCAATAGAGGATTGATTGGAGCACAAAGTCCATATTGAAACAGACTTACTTGACTTAAATTTTTCATTGGCATTGAGTTTTCTTTCTTTTCCTTTTTTAATAATATACCTCTAAGGGACATATTAGCATCTTCCGATTTTTTCTTAAACTCAAATGCCTGGGATGCTTTTTCCTTACACTCGCAGCAAATTGTTGAAGGCAAACCATCATTTTTGCTTATCTATAATAGCAATTACCACAAATAATGAATATATTAGAATAACGGCATAGTTTTGGATATTTTTTTTTATGAAATATTGAATCAAGACACACTAGTTCATAATAAGAATAACAAAATGGATCTTATGTCACACTTATCAAATATTACCAAAAGTATTTTGCAATTGCACTGGTACTTTGGTATAGGATTTCAAAGGGTGAATTATAAAATAGGAAGAGATATTTACACTTAAGTGTTTCTTCATATTTGTAAAGACACCACACAATCTGTTACAAAACCATATATTAGGTGTTCACTTATGAAATGCCTATTTTAGAATACAAAAATTAAAATCCAACAATTTGTTTAGCAAAACCATAATTTTTGAATGCACTTCTGTCCTTTTGACAATCTAGTGTTTTTGTGAACTAGTCGAAAGTGTTTTTTGCCACCTAGAGATACGCAAACATATTGTTTTAATGTTATCAGCAGTGGGACAGTGTGCAAGGGCATCGCCAGCTTTTGGTTTAGGGAGGGCAGGATGGTGCGAGTAAAACAGATGTAAGGATTAAGTTTACTATTTATGGATGCGGCCACTTCAAAAATGTTAGTTGGCGGCTGCCGCTACCCCCCCCCCGCCCCTCCCTGGCGTCGCCCATGACAGTGTGGATTAAAAAAAACACAGAAACAAAACTGAAATGTTTGTCAGCATTTGTTTTTCTGTGAATATGGGGAATAAATTGAAGCATAAGTATAATGGAAATTTAATCGCTAGCGTATTCTTTATTTACATTTCTATTTAGCACAAGCACTTACGGGTAGTGATAACATGTTGCAAGTTGTTACATCTTGTTTTATATAATATATAAAACAAGAGTGTATGTGTGTGTGTCTGTGTTTTACATAGTTTATATAATGTTTCACCAGTCTGTTTGTGTTTCATGAATGAGATAACTTAAGATCAAAGGGCTTTGACATATTTGACCTGCCTAACCTCCGCCATTTCATATTATTTTCAAAATAGCGGCCACACATTATACTAACAAAATCTTCTAATCTTCTTCATGTCTCTGAGATCTAAGCTATCAATGTTGTACTGATGGCAAAGATTGTAATTTAGATGACTCATCTCTCGGAAACCTGAAGCTTTAGAAGATTTCAACCTATTCAATACTTGTTTGTTAAGATGCTAGCTATTGTTTGATATAGCTTTTATGCATATCTAATAAAATCAAAGTTGTACTGATTTTGCCATCAGTGCATAAATTCTAACTTTGATAGCTTATATTTCAGAAACATGATGCTTTAGAAGCTTTGTCTCATACAAAACTCATTTGTATTGATGATGATATGCGTGGCAGCTATTATGAAAATGAAATACAATTGTCAAAATACGGAATTTAGTCAGGCCACACTTTATACAAAAATCTTCCAACCAGTTTTTACATTGTTTCACGGAGAATGCAATTTTTTATTTAATATGACCTGCAGGAAAAGGTTTATATCTATTTGTATGGAAAATAATAAGCATAGCAATCACAAGCAACCTATCATGTAATTTTTGGTAAATATCTTCACAAATTTAATTGTTTTGTCTCATAAAAAAAAAATTTTTGGTCAGTGGGTCGTCTTACAGGAGGCGGAGAAACATGTTTTTTTAAATTACATTACTGAACTGTTTTAGCACTTTTTGTATTACTGATGCCTTTACTGTAAGAGTGCATAACACCACCCTAAGACGACCCACTGTCCTAATTCTGTTCAAATTAAGAGATCATGATTGTTTATTGTGTATAGGCATGTTAAAAATATACCAAAAGAATATGTGTAGGTAACTACCTTTTATACATATACGGCGGCTCTACAAACAAATAAAATACATAAAAAAATTAAAATACAAACAGCGAACAGCGAAATAACATTTCGCATTTTGCAAGGTCTAAATAAATTAGTACCAACATACATTTAATAATTTACCTTTAACCCAGTTGTTGCAGTTACTATGTAATCTAAAGTAATTGTCGAGCCAAGAAATACATCAAATATCGATAATAGTTCATTATCCTTCGACAAACATGTTCTACACAATTCTTCAATTTTTATGTTGGTTTCCAGAGTAGAAGCCATTTTCTTTCTGCTTTGCCAACAGTAAGTTCGGCAGTAATTTCAACATAAAAATCACGTCGGCGTCATTAATTTGCCATAATTTGTTGGTTTGAAGTGCTTCTTCTTATCGGCCATGGCTAGTCCAGGATTTCCAGTGATGATTCTTCGCAAACAGTATAGCGGGGAGTCACCAATTTGCCTACAATTATTTCGGCAGTAATTTCGACGTAAAATTTGGACTCCGGAAATAAAATAGCGTGACGCTGTGGAGAAACGCCTCACAAATCACAAGTATTCTTTTATTTTCTACTCTCGTCTCTTTGATTATTTTCTTGTTGACCCGAGCCGGGCCGCTCGTTAGCCTCCTAAGGCTGCTACACACACATGGCATGGATGGGTAGACACTAGAGTAAACAGTCATAGTATGGTTAGAGTAGTTACTATCTTACTAACTCATAATACTAACTATACCACTGGCCTAAGCTGGCCCTACACTACCTGGGTATCCAGTCTACTAAACTGCACTGCACTCTACCAGCTTCTCAACTCACGTCGACTTCTGTTAGTGCACTCTTTTCACAGTTGGTTTACGTCTGACAGTAGCAACCCAACAACAACCTTATCCTAATAGCGATAAATGTCATTATCATTTTGACAGGTCTTACAGTTAGTTAATCTACATAGTACACTCCTACATAATTATAAAAAGAGGAAAGATTTGTATATTTGTAACGAATAAACTCAAATACTACTGGACTTATTTCAAAAACCCTTTGACCATTAGAATGCTACATTATCTCTGAGTAGGCTCTCTGAGGCTGATTATTTACCGAACACCGGTTCGGTAATAATCAGCCAACAGCAGGTTCGTCTCAAATTTGAAGAGCAAACCTAACGTGAAGAGTCGACTGTGCAAAGCCACCACGTCTGCCGTAAAATGGGCACTAACGAACACTCATTTTGATAATAAAGTTTTATCATTTGAACGTGCTGTGCAATCGTGTTACTTTCCGTGGTGATTTGGCATAAGTAACTGTAAAATAAACAAAAGATTTGATAGATATCACCAAAACAAATTGGCCGCCACGGGCCGCCAAAATCTACCCGCGCCAATTGAAAAAATCTTTATAACGTACTAGCTGTGCCTGGCATGCGTTGCAATGCACCTTTTTTAACCTACTCAACCTACCCTACCTACCTATTCTACCGTACCTACCTACCCTACCTACCTATTCTACCGTACCTACCTAGCCTACCTACCTACCCTGCCTACCTACCCTACCTACCTACCCTACCTACCTACCTAAACTTTATTGAATAGCAATAAAGTTCAAATTGACTCTATATTTTATTTAGAAAACGTTTATATGGGAAAAAGAAAAGGGATGTTTTTAGGGTTTTCCCGGCAATTATTCGAATTTCTCTCACCTTTTAAACCTTCCTTAGACCTCCACAAACATTTCAAGACCAAGATAAGATAAATCCGTTCAGCCGTTCTCGAGTTTTAGCGAGACTAACGAACAGCAATTGATTTTCATATATATAGATAGATAGACGTTGGTTTGGCCGAGGCTTTGCCAACTCTAGAGCTAATTCCTTCATGGCAAGGTATACCTTTTTCGCAACTAATCGACTAAATTTTTGTGCAAACTAAAAAAAATAACATGAATCAAACGACAGTCAGAGAGAAGTAAAAAAACAGAATGTCGATAACTGTGTGGAGTGTAGACGTTTACTATGATTTAAACCAATGTCCTGTAAACAAAGTGTTTTTAAAATATCAAAAACAATTCACAAATATTAATTGAATGAACAATTTGCATTTAATTATTTAATGTATTTAAAATTCGTTTCTGTGTGTCGTTAATGTTCTACTTTGTGCTAATCATAACATTGTAGATTGGAAAATGTAAGTAGGTTTAAAAATTTTAATTATAGTAGATTTTGCGAATTTGTGATTGTTCTGCAGCGAAATTGAAAGGAATAACTGTTACTAATATATTTACCACTAACTATATTCATATCTTCAGTTAGTATTCATATTCTAAATAATTTAGGTACTGTTCTATACTCATACTTGGTAATTAATAAAAACGATTGAGCCCCCTCTATTAAAAACATGCGAACGTTGCGATCATAGTGTTGATTTATTTGAAAAGTGATGTAGTTATTTACTGTCATAAATACTCTACAAAGTTACTACATATACAAATATTGAATTTATTTATCCTCGGGTACTGATACTTATTATGAGTTTAACTGAGCCTAAGATGACCATCTAACCAATGATAATCAGTAGGCTTGGAATTAGGACAAATAAGTATTATTCCAATTCACTTACATAAATTACATTACATAACTAAACATTGAATGTGAATATTTGTTCTTGTTTTCACATGTGTACCTATTGATTCTAGAACTAGAGCATTTGATAAATCTGATTATTACTGGCATTGAGCATGAAGTAAATATTTATTGAGTAATTACAAAAATTAAAACATCCATTTCCGTTAGAAAATATGTTTATTTAAATAAAACAAATATAACTTAGTTTGGATGAGAATCTTGTTTTTAAAAATTATTCTAAAGATTGTATAGTTCGTTTTGCTTGTCTCTTATAACTATTACAATGGATGATCTCGTTTTAAAGTCCAACAAAAATCTGCAAGCATTCTTGAAAACCATTTTCCTAGGTATTTTTTTCCTTTTGTCATGATATCTTGATGAAATCTTTCCCCGTATGAGGAAGCGGTTTGGTAACTGATTCCACATCAGGATATACAATTTTATCTCTTGTTTTGTAAGAATATCCCTTCAGTTTCATTACAGAGAAATAAAAGTCTGTAATAATGATCCCTCCAAGTTTAGCAAATGGCATTGCTGGGTGGGTTCCATTAGACCATCCTCTTAAATAGCATACACATCTTAAAAAAAAATAACTAGGTGCCTAAGGTTTGTTAATCATCTATGGAATTTTGAAACCAAAATACAAATTGTAAATGTTATTTAATAACTAGGCTGTTCTCAATTTGAGCTTGAAGTAAACTCTCCACAAATAAGACAGAAGAGATCCGGTGAATTTGAACATTTTCGACTCATATTGTAATGTGTATACATATAGAACACTTCTTTAAAAGCAAAATGCATGAAAATGAACTAAAAAACCTTGTCACAATCAACCATAACCCGTTGAAAAAACACTAGAAATAGAATGCCTTTAACTACTAATATCATACATGGAAGGAAGTTCCTTGTAAAAAATAACTTCAAACTATATTTTTCTCCATGTACTGAAATGTGAGACCTACGTCCGGTCAGCTGCTGGCAACACCGATGAGTTCAGTGTGGCTGTAGGCTTGCATCAAGGGTCGGCTTTAAGTCCTTACCTCTTCCTGTTGATTATGGACGCTTTGACGTCGGACATACAGGAAGAGGCACCCTGGTGCATGCTGTTTGCCGACGACATTGTTCTTGTCGGTGAAGATGGACCTGAGATCCAGAGCAGATTGGAGAAATGGCAACAGAAGCTGGAGAATGTTGGGTTAAAAATCAGCAGAACTAAAACAGAATACATGTTCTGCGATTTCGGCGGTCTCTCCAGTTCTGGAGCCATAGCGCTAGATGGCGCGTTTCTTCCTGTCTGCTCCGACTTTCGGTATCTCGGTTCACTCGTGCAAAGCGATGGCGAAATAGATCGTAGTGTAAAGCACAGAATTAACACGGGATGGATGAAATGGCGGCAGGTCACGGGAACAATCTGCGACTCCCGCATTCCCCTTAAACTTAAGGAGAAGATTTATAAAACAATGGTTAGACCTGCTGTCTTGTATGGATCAGAATGTTGGGCCACAAAAGGGATGAATGAAAGGCATTTGCATGTGGCGGAGATGAGAATGCTAAGGGGAAAGTGTGGTGTTACGCGAATGGATAAAATAAGAAATGAGTATATAAGAGGAAGTCTGAAAGTGGCGCCGGTGACTGAAAAGTTGTGTGGTAATCGGTTGTCGTGGTAAGGGCATGTGATGCGGAGGAATGAGGAAAATGTTGTGAGGAAAGTTTTGAGTATGAATGTGGATGGGTATATGAGTAGAGGAAGACCAAAGAAACGATGGATGGACTGTATAAAGAATGATATGGCAAGAAAGGAGGTGTCGGATGAGATGACGAGTAATAGAGAAGTATGGAAGAAGAAGACATGCTGCGCCGACCCCAAATGAATTGGGATAAGGGCAAGAGAATGATGATGTACTGAAATGTGAGGGTTATAGTGTAATTACAAATACCAGTCTTATGTATGTTGTTATGGCCAATTATGTTTTTTTATTTCTATAAACCATCAAACATTTAGTCAAATTTATAGGTATTTATAATTTGTCATTTATTTAAATATTTCGATGTAAAATAATTTTTTAATCATTTTTCTGTTAATACTTACACATGAGAGATATCGAAAATATGTAATTGGATTACCGGCAAAACATCGTGTTGACCAGTGTTATTTGTGACACAGTTATAAGTCATAAACTCATAACTAATTAACATTCAGATGCTCATTAGGGGAAGTTTAAAAATTAATACACCTCTTTGGAGAAGAGCTTGTATCAAATTAAATAAAAATCATTTATTCAACAAATGGCAAGGCAAGGTATAAATGTTCTACAATTTCTGATACTAACATAATATAGATTATGACTGGTTTCCAAGAAATATTTCTAGACTTATACTTTAACCAGTTTAAATAATAATGTTGGTTTAAATATTATATTTTCTTGTTGATCTTGTTTAACACTGATGAGGAACAGAGTCTCGCCTCATTCTTGTCTAATAGCTGGCATTAATGGAAATTTGCAAGGGCAAAAGTGCTTGGCGGAGGGAAGTATTCCAGTAAGATGTTGGTGGGGATCTTGATCATTCTTCTAGGTTGTCTGATATATTTGGAATACCTCTCCAGTCTTCAAGTACCTCAGGCATAACATGTGCGCAACATTCGAAACGTGTGTCCTTGGGGGCTTACATAGATAGTGCATACTCAGATAATTGTCAGTTGGTGCCTCATTTAATTAGACGCATAAAACGGACTTCAACAAGTTAGCTTCAGTATCTCATTAAGTTGGCTTCAGTACCTCATTTGCCTTACACAAGTCAGAGACTCCAGGGTATTGAAAAAGTCAAAGCCATTAAATAATAATAATGCCTTTTCACAAAGGATGATACCTATTAGGGTCTCATCAATCATCAAAATAACCTACAAGTTTATTTAACCCATTAAATGAATTTTTAATTAAATGATTATTGAATTGGCTTAAATGAACTTAAAGGGTTGTATTAATGATTATAATCCTGTAACTACATACATGTTACTTGCGCGACTCATATTTCATCAACATACAACCTGACACTGACCTGCAAATTGCCAAAAAATATAAGAAAGTTTGAATTTAGCGGGCTACCCTAGCGCTTCCACTTTAATATATGGATACCTGCTCTAATATATATATCAATAGTAAGGTATTGATAACATCTGATTCCTTGTCTGATCCGAGTAATACAGAGTGTATTGTTGAGATGGTACAGTAAGAGTTTAATCATTTTAGCTATAGGAAAACGGTCAGTTAGTAACTTTTTGAGATTTTTTTATCTGCATTTACAGACTTTTTTAAATTTTTTCCAAAAACTTTTTGGTGCCAATAAATCCTGTTTTTTATTGGACCAAATGAGGTTTGAGTAATATAAATTGCAGTAATTCCAACAAGAATTTGTGTGGTATACAACAACTAAAAAACCTGACTACTAAAAAAACACGCTCTAATTAAATTCGGGGTTTACAAGGTAAAATCAACTCTTCCTATTGTTGAAGTCGGTTAAAATGTAGCCTATGTTCCCCGGGCGATAACGAATCGATTGACACCTTATTCATCAAGATCGGATGTATAGTTTAGGCGCTACGGAGGAACATACGTAAATACAAACATAAATACAGACTGCTAAAATCAAAACCCTCCTGGCTTCGCCGTAGTCAGGTATAAAACTTTTATAGTATAATAGTAACTCTGCCTTTTGCCTTGACATTGGTTAGTGCTAGGAAATGGAAGAAGTGAATCTATGAGGGGTTACTGGGGAGCATATAACGTCTAGGATACTGATAATGATGCTTAAAATGGCAGTGAATTATGAAATGTGTGAAAAAAAAATGTTTAGATATTGCTAAGGGCGTGATCGATCGATGGTAGAATGAATTAGTCGAAAGATAGAAACTATCGATCGACGTCAACTAATTCCTTCTACCATCGGTCGACGATCGATCGATTGGTGTGGTGACACCCTAAAACTGTCATCTCGAGGACAGTATAACTGAACGGACAATGATTTCGGATTTCCAACGCGGTGCAATAGTAACTTCTATTTAGTTCAAAAAGAGCTATCCAACGATGTAGGTACTGCACATAATTGGCACCATTTTGGAATAGTATTATTTTTTACTTAATTATTAACACTATAAATGCGAAAGTAAGTTTTACCTTTTCACGCCTAAACCGCTGAACCGATCATCCTGAAATTTTGCATATACGTTGTCAGGTGTACAGAAACGGATATAGGATACTTTTCATCCCGAAAAACACAACAGTACTGTTCCCGAGGAAAACAACAATAACGTTCTTATGATAATAGATGGCGCGACGTGTCTTTCGAATCATGATTGAATTATATTATTACAAGCAGAGTACCACCCGAATTGATTGTCGAATTCTAAATTAACGCGAGCGAAGCTGCGAGAAATAGCTAGTATTACATAAGTAATAATTTAGGGATTAACAATGAAAAAAAAATGTTAATACCTAAATTGAAAGAGTGACAATTATATAAATGAATCGAGAATTTCTTTATCTAGGGCCCCCAGTATCCCTCGGTCCCTCCCTAATATCTTGCTCTCCTGTGCAACTTGCGCTGTTATCAAGATAAGAAGGTGGGTTATAACTTGCTGATAATGTGATGGTGCCACGGCGGGATATCTCAAGAAGTCACAACTACGTTGGTAGATGTGACGTTTCTTTTTACCTGACTGCGGCGAAGCCTAAAAGAAAGGTTATGTGTTCGACGTGTATGTAAGTAGGTATGTATGTATGTATGTCCGTTTCTTTGTTCCCTCGTAACTCCTAAACGGATTAACGGATTTAGATAAAGCATACGTCGTTGGATCCGTCTTGGTGACGCGAGACACTTGCTACATACTGCTAAATTTAAACAAAGAAAAATGACGAATTTGGGGTGCCATATTATGGAGTTTTAATTTTTGTTTCTTCTAATACCAACGAGTGGGGTATTATAATGAAGGGTTTTAAAAGGTGATTACAAAAATATATGCATACATAACTTATATGTTTAAAAGTAATTCGAAGTAACATATCGTATAGAAAAGGGAAAAAGTCGTAAATAATAAAAAAAATTAAAGACAAGATAAAGAAGTTGCTGGACGCACCGAGAATGCCTGGAGGAGCTACTGGTCGATGAAACATTTAATGAAGTGGTCTCGCTTAAACAAACGCTCATGGACGTGCATTCTCCCCAAGTCCCCACCCTCAACTATGATGCGCAAACATGGCTGCTTAGAAAACGTCAGAATTCTGCACTTGGGGTCTGCCAACGATCTATGGAGCGAAGTATACTGGCTGTTAACCTTACGGACCGCATCAGAAACTCCACATTTCACTCCAAAACCAGAATAATTGATGCTGGCCTCACAGTTGCTAGGTTAAAATGGAACTGGACTCGTCACATCTGCCGCATGTCAGAGTAGCAATGGGCAAAAATTACCGTTCAGTGGATACCAAACAGCATGAAACATCTACGCGGCAGGCCCAGAAAGAGACAGCAGGATGAGCTGGACTCTTTCTCAAAGGATTGGCCTACAATCGCACAAGATCGCGAAATGTGGAAGGATGGAGCCTTTACCCTTGCAGTGGGACAATATAGGCTTATAATAAAATAAAATGAAAAAATCGTCTGCGAAATCTTTCACGTCGTTCTTTTACTCGACTAAAAAGCTGGAAATCAAAAAGTAGTTGAAAAAACTAAAAAACCCGGCTGAAAAAACTGAAAATCAAAAAAAGCGGCCCAGTCTGCCTCCAACTTTTGTTTAATTTAAAATGTGCTTGTTTTTTGCTTTTCAGTTTTTTTATGCATTCAACGTCATATCTACTTACTAAGCAGCGATTATTAAGTCGTCAAGCGGTTGCCTACAATCCTCTAAAAAATTCCACGATGATACCTATAATTTTATTGTTTACTTTTTTTTATTGTCGATTCATTCACACATGCCATTTTGTCGGGTTAAAATTAAAGATGATAGGTAGGTACTAGAATCTAGTAGAACGTAGTATTAACAAGGAACAAGAATAATGGTTAGGAATTATTGCCTCGAAGGTCGTGAACGGAACGTCTTGAAGCATGTGATTATAACTGCTGATTAAAGGAGTCTGGCCACTATACCGTATGATACCATGACCGTGCTAGGATCGTGTCAGACAAAAAAAATCAAGTATGAGACTGCTGCTCCGTCGCCGACCGACACCATCGCGTGCCATTCACGGAGCGTATCGGAACCGGCAAAAACCTTTCGCCGGTAATGGTCATTGTCCAAAATTCTAACCTGTCTATATGTATTGTTTTAGTTAAAATGTAGTATTTTAAGAAACTAATTTGGATAACTTTGAAATTGAGAGGCTGGTTTAATTTAAGTATATTTATTTTAAAGTTTTAGGGCTGATGACGTCATACTGGAAAATATTCCTTTGACTGCAGATAGACAAAGGAAAAAAAAATATTAAAGACTTCGTTAGTGGTCGCAAACGCGACTCCTGAGCATGAGATCCTGGGTTCGATTCCCGGGTCGGGCAAATTGTTATTGTCCTCATTCAACGATTTCGTGAGTGACACTCGTAACGACAGTTTGTTTTTTAATGGCATTCACATGAAGCTAAGGGCTCGTGTAGACGCGAGAACTACAAAAAGCGTATTTCACGATTTTCCTTCATGAGACGTCATTGAAGGTCAAATAAAGGTTAACTACATTTCTTCAAAAATATAAATTAATAGGGAGTATTTTTCTATTTTAACGAGATGTAAATAATTAGAGACCCCAAAATATTAGTAGTGTGTTATTAGTGTCCTCAAAATGGTTTGTATTTAGCAATTTGTATTTGCAATGGTTTGTATTTATTTTGAAATTTGAATAATCTCCATTTTTATACAAAATATTAAAAAAAAGTTAGAAATTCCTGTTAGGACACTTATAGCAACTTGTCGCGACCGTATGACGTAAGTCAAACTCACACTATACTGTAAGATAAGTTCGTAGTTACAAATTGTCAATTCTGAGGCAAGACGTCGTAATGCCTATAAAACAATATATTTCATTCATAATTTTACGCACACTGTTGTATATTTTCGTGTGTATGAACGGTACACATTATAGATTATGGGCGTAACTCCGTTCACTGTAGACGATCACCACGAGTTATGATTGCTAGCTAGATTTATGAATGAAGAGCAGTGTTCCCAATTTGTGGACATTTCCAGGAATTGCGGGGAATTCGAGAAAAGGAAACAGACACGATAGTTTCCTTAATGACTACTAGATACAATTAAAAATAACATGGTACTATTGTCGAATTTATACTTTCCACAAAAATGATAAATTGTATTTATAAGGATTGCAAAAGCCCTATAAAAATAATTAAAACCTACATGAATTTTATTTTGCTTTGATTTTTGGGGAGTTTGGAAAATAATTTATGTAATATAAATTACCACCGTTACTGTCGTCTGTCACTTCTGTTAGTATAGTATTACTCCGCAAAAAAATTTTAGTAACCATATTGTTTCATGTGACAAGCAAATTATATGCTATCTTGAATGTTTTTATATCTAACTAAGTTATAACTTATAAGTAATTCGTTTTGAAACGTACATTAATGTTAATATTATTTGTTGAGTACATTTACACTTAAAGATGGTATTCTGTTGTGAAGTGTGTGGTGATAATGTGTGTTTGTTAGGAGTTAAAAGCAATAAGTTTTCGCATTTATCGTTTAATGATAAGATTCATGTGATGTCTAAAGGTAGATGTATACCCGATTTACGAGAGTTAATCCAAAAATATGATAATTCACCTCGTACTCGTCATTTCAATCCTCAAAATTATGCAACATTTAAGTTGGCTGTGTGGGTGTTTACACACAAATAAATTATATTGTTTTCCGTGCATTTTGTTTAATACTTCCAGTAAGTGGAGTGAGAGATATATTGATTTGCATAATTTACATTTCTCGTCAAAAAGCATGACCTATCATTAGAATAACATCTAGAGCCATGCTTAAAGTTAAATACATTTGGTAAATCACGTATTGAAACTAGTTTGCATCGTCAGAAAATTTAATAAAACCTTGAATAACATAGTGAGTTCTTGTATTATTTTTACAAGCTTATTTTCAATGGTTTTTTTTTTAATTTTACAAATCACCTTTTTTATTGGGTATCAGTGGCGGTGGCTGGCCTACCCTCCGCGGAGAACCACTGCACGCCACTGATGGTATGGTAAGAGGTAGTGGGCAGACTCCTTAAGAGCCAAAACGATTCAGAAAAATGATGCACCAACAATTCATAGGTACTTCCTTTTTTCATATTAGTGTTATGCCCGAAAATATATCCTATATGGCCGGTAGTTTTTTCGTTTAGAAGACTTCAATGAAGACAGCAAAATGTTCAAAAAGTGTTGTGCTTGTCTTGTCTTAGCTGAGCCACATAAAATCACTAAATCACTCTCAAAATAAATATTGCTGAGTATAATAAAGGTGCGTCTAAACGCGTAATATTTTTACTGCAATGTATGGCTGCAATACAATTGCCGGTAACATTGGCACTTGACAACAATTACAGATAGGCTATGCAAAATACGAAACATTTTTTTTGGTGCGGTCAAAGCATTTTGACATGTTACCGATAGGTTGGAGGACGATCCCATTGGAATCTAAAATACTGCCAGCTCTGTTGTTGTTTCGATAAGTTGCATAGCTAGTGGACATAGCGATTTGTTGCTGTATTCTGTTGTGTCTTCCTCAGCGACCTGGACTATTTTATCAGACACTATTGCTAGTATTAAAGTCAAACATGTGAACGGTGAACAACGATGGTTCAAACATATTTCCGGGTTTTAGGTATATTTTACAGACATACTCTGCTATTAAAAAGTATTTGGGCTGGACGGCCTATAGTTGAAAATATTGAAGGTATAGAAGCACCTTTAAGTGTGGCAGCCACAAATTGTCGGGAAAGAATGGCTCGTTTCGAATCGTCTTGACGGCAATACTTGTAATAAGTGCCTGCAATAGTCTTTTGTTCACGCCGAAAATACTGCTGAGTGCCAAATCACACGCGAAACGTACCTAGCTATGTGTTGCAGTCACACGTTGCCTGCTTAAAACACATTGTCTGAGATGAAATGGGATTATATAATGGGCCGTATTTTCGCTTCCCATTCGATCGTCCTGCAATCTACTGAAAATATAAACATGCATTGGCCATACCAAAAATGTGTTGGTACATGGCCTGGCTACATTTAAAATATTGCCGTATAGTCTGGCTGTTATTGCTGTAAATGTTGGCGGCAATTGTATTGCAGTCATACGTTGCAGTAAATATATTGCCCGTTTGGAAGCACCTTTATACACATTATATAAAATTATGATTTAAAAGAACATGTTCTATGTATTATGTTTAAAGTCCTTCATACTGCAAACTGCGGAGTTTATAATCCAGGCTTGTATTGAACGTGGTATTATAGTAGGTCGGAGGTTCTTATTCGTCTTCAATATGTTTTTTTACTATTGACAAAACAGTTAACTCCGATTTCTGAAATACTTTTAACATCACCGGACAGTTAATGATTGAAAAAAAATACAAAACTAGTTTTTATAGAGCAAATACATTGGCATAATAATTCTTGGCCTTGTGTAGTGCATAAATAAACGAATAATTAAACTAATTAGAAAACGTGCGTGAACGTAAAGACTCGGCTAATGATTTTGTAACATAAAACGGCCATCTCATCTCATACGTATAGCAAAGCAGGCTTGAGTTACTAAGACAGTGAAGAGTGAAAGTGAGGTAGGCACCAGTTGCTGACAAACTTTCACTAAAAGTTGGCACCGATGAATATAAACATACTCGTATGCCAGAAAACATAATATGCGCTCAATTTTTATTAGAGATGAGAAAGGCTGTTTTTATTAGTCTCCAATTATTTTCGTTGATTGTCTGAGTTTCTTTTGTATTCTGTTCTAGATATCGGAAAAATAGTAAAATCGGGGTTTTTTTTAACAAATACGTAGGTAATTGTTTAAACTAAAAGTTATTATTTTAACAATTAGTTTTGTACTAGCTATTACCCGTGGTTTTACCCGCTTCAACCACATCCTAGGCCACACCTAACAAAAGTTTCTCATTAATTTCGTAGTAAATGAAAATCGAACTAACATTAGTATTATTGATTATCAAATTTACCGATATTATTTAAAAAAATGGGCTTCTAAACAAGTATAAACTTTTTAAAATATTTGAGGTCATTTTCGTTACAGAATGTCAAAAAATACAAGCAACAGCTAATATATTTATATCTATCTATCAGTAAATGCGTAGTTATATTACATTCTTATCAAAATATTCTTTTCACTTTGGAATTCATACCGTTCTCATTAGTTCGAGTCTGTAGATTATAGTACCTAGATGGACGATGGTTGCTTTTTCGCAATTTCTTTTAAACATGGCTCGACGATGAAGGGATGTTCCTAAGCAACGACACGTCGCTTAGCAACCGCGCTTCGTCCTTAGCCATCCGTAAATCAATGTCTTGTGGGCTTGTGAGTCTATTTCTTAGCTTTCTGCAAGTAAAAAATAATGTTATTTCCATTTGAGTGTAATTGATAAAAACTCTGAAATACCAGTAATACTGGGTCCAAAATTGTAAAAAAGCGGTTTTTTCAAGGTTTAAAAATTGCTTTGACCTACAAAGTTTGTTTTTTGTGTTAAAGGTCATTTGCAAAGATCATCAGTTTGGTTTTACTTTTTTTAAATAATCCTCATGATTATGAGGATTATTTTTTGTGTATTATATGGCAGTTATGGCCTCACAACAACCAATTCGCTTGTCACTATAGTCCTTAACATAAAGGACATCATTATAATTTTTCGAGGCGTGAAAACTTGTAATTTGAAGAATTAAGTTTCTTCAAAGTACTAACTAACTGGGTTGTGGAGGTTAGATAGGCAGTCGCTCCATGTAAAATATTGGTATTCAGCTGCATCCGGATTCCGGATTGACTGGAACCCGACGGTAAGGCTAGGCAGATGATGAGATATCTTCAAAGTAACAATAAATTATTTTTTACAGTTATACATATTGTTTATATAGTAGGGTGCATTTGTGGAGGAAAAGATCTAACCGCCTTATAAAGTTGACAAGATTTTAAATACAAAGAAAAAATTTGGGTTAAATAGTTTTCATAAAATAAACCTGTTGAAGCTATTGTCATAAATCATTTTCTCTTTTTTTTGGAAGTTTAAAAAACACTTAAGTACACGAATTATAACTAGATGGCACATTGGCAAACTGTATATTGAGCGCCTATGATCAGTGTTGGGCACAATTGATTTATTTTTTTAATTGTAGAGGCAAACAATTACAATTTTTATTTCAACTAAATTAATTGCAATTAAATTATTTTTTTTTTTTTTATTGTGAAATGCAATTAAAATCAATTGCAATTAAATCTGTTAGTGGTATACAATTAATTCAATTGCAATAAAAAAAATATTTGCGATTAAATAATTGTTTTAAACAATTAATATTTAATTTAACTACGTATTTGATGAATGTAAATATGGCAGGAGTCCATAGTCTACACTTTTACGTAATGTTCTGGCTTAAATCCAGGCTTTACATACCTTTGAGAATATTAAGGAGAATGCTCTTGTATTGTTTGCATTTTGTTTTTCAGTTACTGACATTTATTAATTGTTAACTGTAATTGTAAAAGTGTATCAAACAATTAACAATTAATCAATTGTAATTGCAAATTTTTACAAGCACAATTAATTTAATTGTAATTGCAAAGTTTTACAAGCACAATTAATTAATTTTTAATTGCGATACGTTACAATTAATTATTTTAGTTGTTAGTTGCAACTAAATTTGGCAATTTAATTGTTAGTTGTTAATTGTTTTCACAATTAGTTTTTGCCCCACTCTGCCCATGATATTATTTATTTATGAGTTATACTCATAAATAAATAATGTAGTTTTAAAAATCTAGTTAAGGTGTTTAACAAATGGGTTGTTCCAAACTAAAAACTAATCGTACTAAACAAATAAACCTAATTTCAGTTTCTTATATTCAGGCTTATAAAGTTTTATAAAAGGGCCCTTACGTTACTTTATCCTTACAAGCGCTTAACTGTTAAATTAATATTAATTTTACAGTTAAGCGCTTTTGGAAAGGGGTTGGAATATTTTTATCAGCTGGTTCAAGAACAATAGTGAGAATATGCAAAAATACGCGTCAGTAACAACACTGTAATTGTTAGAATTTAATCTATTTAGGCAATTGGACAGTTAAACTACGAATATTACGGGAGGCACTGCGAATTTTTGCGATTCCGATGACGTTAAAATAAATGGTATCATCTGGTGTTTAAGATATACATATCTATTATGGTGGCTAACGGAACCCATGAATTTGAAAGGCAAAATTCGACGTGTTTGGGCTTATTGGGTTATGCGTGCACTACGAAAATTATTCGTTGCGGATAGTAATCGCCAACCATACCAAGATACCTACTGGCCCCGAGCACTGCGAACAGAAATCGTTTGTGATGTCACGAACAAGTTTTCGATTTCATTTCGCATTTTAAAAATCGCAACGATTAAGTTTCGTAGCCTTATAAATGTATCATCGTGTCCTTTATGGATGGTAGATAATGGAACCGTCGAATGGCTAGATACCTCGAATACCGTAAAATATTGTCATCATCATCATTCATCATTTTCCTGCCCTTATCCCAATTAATTTGGTGTCGGCGCAGAATGTCTTCTTCTTCCATACTTACAACTACTCGTCATCTCAGCAGTCACCTCCCTTCTAGCCGTAAAATATTGTGCCTTCGTGAAATAATGAATTATTTCTCAAACATTGTTTTAGATTGGAGATGGCTCTGAGGCAAGAGACCGCTCCGGCGCTGACTCCGCTGCACGACCCATACCACGTGGAGAGCACGCCGCCTCTTGCCGACGAACATTTTGAAGTGAGTTTACTTCTTAACATATTTATGCAACAGATTTCTTTTGTAAAAATAAATGTAGTATGATTGATGATATAAATTGAATTAAATATTAAAGATAAATTGTTTACAGTTGGACTCTTTCTCCAATATGATGGGGGGGGACATATTTTACTACCTTAAGTTGGAGTCTAAACACTTACCCCGCATATCGAGTTATTTTTAGTATTATGATCTGGAAAAAACCTAGGGATGACGTATCTTTTAAGCATGTAAAATACGTTTTTTTGTTATTGTTGCAGGATGAGTTCGAAGACGCCACAGATGAGCCTCCAACGTAAGTTAAGCTTTTTGCTGTATATTATGGGCAGTGTGTATGTATGTTTCCAACTTCACTTAATGTTTTGAAAAACGATTTTTCATAACACGTTATTGTTTTAGGAACACAATGGATTTGCAAACTGCTTTCGATGACTGTGAAGTGGCCATTAGAAAATTCTTCAATAACGACTTAGTTGGTGCCAATAATTTGATGAAACCATGGTGAGATTAACGTCAATTTGTATTGAAAATATGCTTATTTGATATCAAATAGGTTTGTTATTTATTAGACCCATATACCTAGAACGGTATCTCTCTGCCTGGCTTAAAATTTTTCGTCCCAGATTACTACTACCAACTTACTTTTGAATACGCTACCGTGCAGGGGGGATCCAAAATCATGTAGTACCTACTGAATCCATGTTAAAGGACTTAGAATAGTTTTATACGTAGCCTGGCCTTCATACTTTCCGCCATATAGGTATATCACTCAGATTTTGTCCGACCAGTAGTTACGTAGGTACTAGATAACTAGACTAGTTTCACTCAAAGCACATGTCACTCGACAAATCACGGTATCTTGCATCTCGAACTCGCCTTCTTTGGAGAAAGTAATATGAGACCACTAGATATTATAATAATTAACAATGCAGTGTTCTTTTTTTTTATGTTTAAAGTCCCACTATTTCCTATATTATTACATAACATCACGCTTGTAATCCCCAAAGGGTTATAATTTTGTACATGATTGATTACCTAGAAAAGTCACAAGATGTATATTAATGTATTTAGTGTTATGTTATGTTTATAGTCTAATGCCCCGGGTATACCTACCTACCTAAATAAAATAATACACCATTTTTTATGTCTAGGGAACGCACATCGCTTTACCACAGTCTTGGCACTTCCATGTTCGAGTTTATACCAGCAATGCTGACTTTCGACCACGCACAGATCAATCGGACCCTGGCAGCACTCAAAGTATCCATCTCCATATGTAACCAACACAGGAAAAATTACACTTTCGTAGAGAGCATCGGTACAATTATAAAGAAGGTAGAATACTGTTTTAATTTTTTTGTTTGTGTATTAGGTCGCGTAAGTTGTTGAACATAACTTTAAGTATTTACATAACATTTGTCTCTCTCTTGATTTATTATTTATGAGGCGAAGATTAAACTATACATCCGCACGAATATTATAAGTGCGAAAGTAAGAGTTCTCTGTGTATGTATAACGTTTTGACGCCCTAACGGCTAAACGGATTTAGATGAAAAGACAATTTGCCTGCGTCAGAAATGGAACGAATAACCGAAACGGATCCAAAGAAGAAGCGGCGATTTATATTGACCCTGGGCCCAGCGTTGTAGCACTTTCAAGTGAAGGTCTAATTAATAATAACATTTTATACGAAAGATACCATGACGCTAATCAATTAAATAAACAGGTATACAGCACTTCTAAAATACCAATTGTTACCAGTATTGCCTGAACTTAAACATTGTATTTACTATATATACACGTTTAAAAACAATTTCAAAGCTCATAAGAATAAACTAATAAGTAAATAATGACTGTAATGACTCGGTGCTGCTACCCAGCTCCTTATTCGGGAACTCCTGAACAGTTAATAACACTGAGGTGCCATTTTGTATACATTATACATATATCATATCATCGATACAAGATTTAATCTAGCTGCAGTCAGATGTGCCGACGACCTTACAAAGGTGGCTAGGTCTGCACACCGTACTACATACGGATGGATCGGATGGTATAAGACAGATTATTGAGGCGCAATGCACTTTACTGTTTGTTAATTATTTAATCAGTACTGCTCTAAAAGTGGTGAAGGAGACCATTGTGAGGAAACTGGGGCTCTGTGTCCACGTGGTGGATTATGGCCCATATCAGTGAGAACATTATAAGTTCAATATTTAGTTCTAGGCGTTAAGGCGTAAATAGGTTCCTTCATATGAAGATGAAACCAGGCTGCAGGACGAAATCTTGGTTTAACATGGCTGGACGCCGGAGGGCGCATAATGATCTCCGGCCACCATAGGATGTGACCTGTGGTTGACGAACTTGGGGAGTCTGTCTCCTGAACAGACACACATTCGAACCGTGTTTTGCGCACCTCTCTAGGGGGAACTATGGCCGCAGAGGATGACAGGGCCGTCACGAGCTGGAGTACTCCAGCACCGCGGCCAAAATTATTACAAGAATACCGTGTGGTTTACGTCAGTAAGGCTCTGACGTCTGTCTCTGCCCCATCCACACGCAAAAAATAAGTTGCGTTACCAAATCTATGGGTGTACAGGACAACAACTCAGTGCTATTAACCGTTGGGGAGTTCCTTCTTCAGGATACGATCCTAGTTGCAGCACCAAATCTTAGTTTAACTTACTTTTTTGTTATAAGCTCTGAAAGTATAACCAACTGGCATGTCAGTGCTATTGAACATTGAGGAGGATGCTTCATTTTTGCTCGTGTTGTATTAGCAGCGGTCATAATTATTACATAGGAATGTCTATACATAAAACACTACCCGGCCGCGAGTTTTTCCGCAAAAATTGTGAAAGCTCGGCTAATATGCAAGATATAAATATAATTTGTAGCACCCACGAAGAATGTACCAGTACCTGAATAATCTGTCAGTGAAAGATTTTTTTTAATTGAATCAAAATGAAAATCATTAGTTCCGTAGATTACCTCTACATACAAACTTACAAACAAATTTTACCGCTTTATAAGTTTAGTATAGAAAAAGATTCTTACCAAATCGCGAAAGTTACACAGTTAAATTAACGTATTAACAATAAAAAATTAAATATTTGAACTGCTGTAACTTTTTATTTAGTTAGCGTCATTTTATCATAGAATAAAATGCCAGGATTGATGATATCTTCATTTTGATTTAGGATAGAAAATGGTACACTGCTGGACAAATTCTGCCCCATCTTGTTTTCTATCCATCCAAGGGACTACCTTCCTGAGTATCTCGTATAAATTAACTTGTTATAAGTTTTGCAACTGTCATGGTCACTAACTTGTTTTTAATGATGGATACATTGAATTTGGTTAATGATTTTTTAATAGACCTGTATATTTTACATAGTACCTACCTAACACACCTAATTCAACAAAATAGTGTTATCTGTTTTTTTTTTACTAGCTCCCGCACTTAAAATACGCGCTTTGACGTGGAGTTGCGGACACCAGCCCGTTATACAATACAAATCTGTTTTTTTTTTTACCAATATAAAAATTACCCAAATTAGACTGCAAGTGAATTTAAATGAACTTTTAAATAATGACCTTGTTAAAAATTTCTAGCTAACCAATGTTCACATTCCTAACTAAGTATCTTATCACAAGTATTTTATTTATCATACACTTAAGAATAACAAAAGCCCACTTACATATTTGTACTGGGTGGATATCTGCGATATTATTAAATACCTACTTTTTGCAGCCTAATTATGCCACATACACAGATTTGGAAGCTCACGCTGAACTATGCTACGCAGAAGCCCTTATGCTTCAGGCAGCTATGACTATAATGGACGGAGAAGACCTTACTGGGCTTATCAAGGGTACAATCAAGGTCAAAAATTGCTACAACAGCTACAAGTAATTATTATTCTTATTCTATGTATTCTAGCTTTTGCCCGCGACCTGCCATGAATTTCGGAATTATCAATTAGTTTAGGAACTATAATAACATTAAACCGTCGACTTTAATAACCAGAGTATGAAAGTGTGTCATATATCTTTCAACCTCTATTTTATCTACATAATTTAAATTAATTTCCGTTGTAATTAAACAGGGAATGCTCAAAAATACTAGAAAAGAAGCAGTGGGAGTCTGAACAATCGAGGATACACTTCCAAAGCGGTGTGCGCCTGGGCATCGCTACCTTCAACGTGATGATATCGCTGCTGCCACCAAAGATCATAAGCGTTTTAGAGTTCGTTGGGTTTTCTGGAAGCAAGGTAAATAAAAATACGTGACACACACAAAACACATTTCAAGACTTAGATTAACTTATAAGCATTAGAGAACATGGATAGATTTTAAACATATTGTAAGCACTCATAACGTCACTTATGTTAAAACAAAAACCTGCTGCTCGCAACTAACAAAAAACAGCGCTGCAGCAATGCGAATTCTTAGATAATATTTGCTTTGACAAAAGCGCAATTAAAGCTGGCGATTAAGCATCCTCTTAAAGTTTATGGCGTGCTCGAAACATGATCGGGTTGTCCTAATTGGGCACAGCCGGACGAAAAAGGGTTTGCAGATTTTATATGAAGTGTGCCTGCCAAACTTCTACCATTTTATTTTCTTTTCGAAATACGGCCACACATAAAATCTGTATTAATCAATAGCTGGTATAAAAACAAGTTATAAAGGAGACAACATCTTCAAAGCGTCACGATTCCGAGATATAAGCTATCAAAGTTAGAATCTATTCACTGATGGCATCATCAGTATAACTTTGATTTTATAAGCCACGCATAAAACCGTAGAAGTATTGTATGAGGCAAAATCTTCTAAAGTGTCGCATTCATCGCACTCTTGCCGGAACACCCATACCGATCTCCTCCGACTTACAGTACCTCGAGTTGCTTGTCCAAGGGGATGGCGACGTAGACCTGGACTTCGCACTGGCTCAACTCAGGATGGATGAAATGGTGATAGGTCACTGGAACATCCTGCGACCCACGGATGCCTCTCAAGTTAAAAGGAAAATATACAAGTCTGAAATTAGACCCGTCACATATGACAGGTCTAATTTCAGACTTGTATATTTTTTTAAATATACAAGTTTCTTGTTTTAAATATACAAGTCTGAAATTGAGAGGCATCCGTGGGTCGCAGGATGTTCCAGTGACCTATCACCATTTCATCCATCCTCAAACAGGTTCAAACTTTCGAATCGATTTGCCCAGCATATATGTATGCTGGGCTGTGAAAAAGCTGGATGAAAATCGATTCCAAGTAGCGGAGATGAGTCTATTGAGATCGATGTGTAGAATACCAAGAATGATAAAGTAAGGAATGAGTATATTAGAGAAAGTTTGAACCTGGCACCAGTTACAGTTAAAAAGGGAATCGTTTTTCTGGGTATTGACATGTGATAAGGAGGGATGAAACACATATGACTAAAAGAGTTATGAATATAAATGTTGATGGATGGAAAGGGAGAGAAAGACCTAAGAAAAGAGGATGAATTGTGTGGGGAATGACATGAAACAGAAAAGAATAACCAATGTCGTGACTTCTGACAGAGGAGAAAGACCTCAAGAAAACGTGTTGCAGCGACCACAAGTAGAATGGAACAAGGGCTGGAAGATTATGACGAGGCAATGCTGAAATTTTGTAGTTCATCGTCATAATGGCAAGCAAAATCATTAAACCACTAAGGATTTCGCAGTCGGGTGTCAAACGAATGAAAAAAATCAATCCTGTTTTGATTAATTTGTTGTAGCATAAAATATTCAAAATTCGTAATATTACACCATTCTATATTATAATCGCGTGTCCTTGTAAGTCTTGAGTTTTTTAGGCAGACTTAGAAATACGGTGAAGATACTGTTACGATTAAACAAGTCTACACGCAATATGCGTGTCGAAGTTTTGTTGCATCAATATACCTACACATACCTACTGGACTAACTCCCATGGAATGGAATAATAACTTTATCGTAAGAATTTCAGAATAATATTTGTAGAGAAAATACTGATATTCAGCTGCATCCGGTTAGACTCTAAGCCGACATAGTTGGGAAAAGCTAGGCAGATGATTATAGAGTCAAAATGTTGTCATTTATTTTATCAAAATTTGTTTAGGTAATTATGTTATGAGATGACTTTCACTTGCGCATTCTGTTTACATCGTGTGTGCGTTTGAATTTAAATCACCCAACACAGCCGAAATTACTTAGATCCGGACACAACATTAGCAATGTAGGCTTGTCAAATATTTGTCAATTTCATTTTGTTAATGCAATAATAAATCACTGCGAAATTGATTGCAGATTTGTAGTGTAGTACGATTTTTTATTATGTAACAAGCTAGGCCATAATTATATTACCTAACAAGACATAAACATCTAGCCAAAGCACCTTGTGGTATACTAACTTTAATAACCTAAAATAAAAAATACCCACATTGGTAAAGTGGTTCTGACTCCTGAGACGTTGGGTTTTTGTAAAATTTTGCAATGATCATTAACTAGGGCATACGTCTGAATATTAAAAAGATCAAAACATCATGTCAACATTATTTTAAATCAAAATAGAACATTACGAAAATGTGTGAAATACTTATAACACCGCAATATTTACGGTATCATAACAAAGAATAGCTAAATATCGTAATAATGAGCATACGATGATTAGAGAAAATAGGAAAGGTTAAATAAAATGGTGTTTACGTCTGGTTTGATTTGACTACGGCAGGCCACGTGACCCGTGAGTGGCAGGTTGCGACTGATGCGAGGTCACCGGCAACACAGCTTTAAGCCGATGTGTTTTGTGGCACCTGTAGCAACTAATATTCAAATATCTAAATTGTATTCACAATCTTCTTCAAAAAATGGCTAGTTATTTATTAATGACACAAATTGAATAACAGGTTTATAACAGTAATTGCATAACATTTATTACATTTTTTTATTCACAATTTAATAAGTGGTCTCATCTAAGTGTAGGAGTACACCGTTTATCATGTCTGAAACATGACATTTGCATGAAAAGATGTCCAATTAAGAAACCTCTCCAAGGGCACCCCCATTGGAATTATTGTACATATACAGCGATTATTAATAGTTACGGCGCTAGGGGAAATATTATTATTTTTGGCACTATATCATCTGTAGATCCTATGTACAATATCCTTTGTGTTCCATTATGTGTAAGTACTTTTTATGAACAAAAATATTATTTATTCTACGTTCGATAAAATACGCTATCTGAGTACCTAATTAATACCTAAAACATTGCCCAAAGAGGAAAAAAAGCTTGACAGATATATCAGACACAAAAAATAGAAGTATGGCAAAAACCCAAAAAAAACATATCAGGTACATTCGAAAACATTATTTGGTGCAATTGGACTTGAACATGTTGTTGGGGAAGGCGAAAAACACAATATTATCATACGTACTACTAAAGTATCATAATTGTGTTATTGGATGGAGTAATCTATTTTTAATGTTCTTGCTACGAGTAGCGTACATTAGAGGAGCTTGTCGCTATATAATATCAGCCGCTCGGGTTGATCTTCAGGTTAAGCCGCTCTTTTCTGGGTTGTTCGTGGATGGGTGACCACATACCGAGTTTTTCCGTGTCGGTAAGCACGTTAAGATGTTGAACCCGGCTGTAATTTGTACATCTTTGACAGTCGTTACAGGTAGTCAGTAGCCCGAAAGTTTGACAACCAGTCTGACCAAGGGATACTGGATTATACACAGTACTAACTGCATTGTAGAGGTGAGATACGCAGTCGCTGCATCGTCAGCTGCATCCGGTTAGACTGGAAGCCGACAACATAGTTGGTAAAAGGCTAGGCAGATGATGGCTAGAAGTAGTTTCCAATTAAGCTGTAGAATAATACTTCAACACCTTTGGTTAAAATATTAGGGTACCATAGAACTGGATAGTGCAGCCCGAGGCTGAGAACTTCGCCGCTGTCTTTGGTATAATTATGTATTTATACATATATTTGTCTTTATTTATATTTTTCTTGACAAGTATTATAGCCTTTAATAGAATCTCTGGCCTAACGAACCTAGAAACGACAGTCTTATTATGTTTACTTAAGGAGTTTGTATGACTAGCTTTTTGTTTCATTATCAGACCCGTGCAATTTCATGACTCATAGGGCGCACGGCTTGTCTACTGGGTAAAAATTTAGAATTCTTTCATTTAAAATATGAAAAAGGGAATCCTTAGTGGATGGCCCCGACTGTTCTGTCAGACTTCTACTGGCTAAAACCACATGTCTTCGTCAATTCTGCCTGGGGTGCAGGAACATAGGCTCAACCGCTGGGTCTAAGAGGATGAAATATTACACAAAAGTTTCTTCTTTAATGAAGATGTAGAAGGTACATTTATTAAATAATTGATATCCCAAAAGGGTTGAATAAAAGAAAAACGTGTTTGTATGGAAACGTTTAATTTTTTCCCTACCCCATGCCCTGGGAGCTGCATTGATGAGGCACTCCGGTATCACCGGGTGCCGGACCTACCTTCGTCGTATGGTCGGATAGAGCCGTCATCTACCCCGGTCGAAGCGGAGAATGGAACCGGCGAGAGATGTCGTACGGTGTTCCACAGGGATCGGTTCTGGGGCCGGCTTTGTGGAACATCGGTTACGACGGGGTGCTGCGCGCCGACCTCCCATAGCGGCGTCAGCGTAGTTTGCTACACTGACGACACGCTGGTGCTGGCACAAGGCAGGTCGCACGAGGCGACGGCCGAAAACATGCATGCGGGGTTGTGATAGTCGTGGAGAGGATCCGGCAATTTAGTCTCGAGGTGGCATTGCACAAGTCCGAGGCCATGTGCTTTCATGGGCCTTGGACCTGAGGTGTCCAAACGCCTCCTGCCGGAGGCTCAACGCGGGGGTTTGCGGTCCATGACCCTTTACGGGGCCCCGGTGTGGGCGGGTTCTTTGAGGCGGCGAGCCGCCCAAGGCTAGTCCGGGGGTACCGCACAACCTCCGGCGAGGCGGCGAGCCTCCTTGCCGGATTGCCGCCATCGGATCTGGAGGCGATAGCCCTCGTGCGCCTGCACGAATGGCGCGCGGAGGCACTACGTCGTGGGGAAACTCCGCTGCCGCGGCAAATCGCCGCTCAGCGGACAGACCTTCGGCGCGATCTCATGGCGACATGGAGAGAGCGACTATCGCAACCCCGTACAGGGCACGTCAAAATAGTGGCGATAAGTCCTCTCTTTGAAGAGTGGCTAGAGAGGCGCCACGCTGCCCTCAACTTCCACCTGACGCAGGTCCTCACTGGACACGGTTGTTTCGGGAGGTTCCTGCACCGAATCGGGCGGGAGCATACGCCCGGAGGTTTCCATTGCGAGAATCGTCCGGGGGACACGGTGGAGCATACCATGGAGGTCTGCTCCGCTTGGGCGGAGCACCGCCGTGTCCTCGTAGCGGCGATCTCTCGCGTCCGGACCTGGTTCAAGTTATGGTCCGGGCCGAGAGGGAATGGGAAACCGTCACCTCCTTCTGCGAAGCAGTCATGCTAGTGAAGGAGGTGGCGGGATATGAGAGGGAAAGAGCCTCACGTCCCAGCCGCCGCGGGAGACGCCCCGGTCGTCGCTGGTCACGTGGTGGCCACCGTAGGCGCGGGCCTCTGGACGGCGACTAATGGGCTAGCTCGCCGTCCGGCCGTCTTATGACGACAGGCCGTGTCGCGGTGCGTTCGTGTTCCACGCGCGCCTCAAAGCTATGTCAGCAACCGTGCATGGGCCGATGCCTGCGGGACTGTTCGAAAGAGATACCGTGGCCCTGGAACACAAAGGACAAAGAAGGTACATGGATGGGTTTTAGTCAGTAGAAGTCTGACACTCCCTTCCGCTCCGCCCAGAGCGGGGGAGGTCATTTGATGATATCCAATATGAAAAAAAAAATGGGTCCGAGGAAGCGGCCCGTATTTGCAATTTGAGGCGAGTGCAAAAATAGCGCTATCTCAGTTTGTCTGTCGTCACAGCGCGCGTGACACGGTGCACTGCCGTGTGTGTAGTATTATAACTATGCGGTTCATTCATAACGACTATAAGCATTTCTGTGTTTTGTATTATGTTCATTAATTGTTTTATTTTGGTTAACTACTTAACGCGTTTTTTTGGAAATTTCTATTATATATTTTAGGATAATACATAAGTACCTTGAAATCGAGGCCTATAGAGAAAATCTAGTTACCTACTAAACTTATTTTATGATGAAGGTACCTATTATAAATAAGTTTATTGTCTATAAGATAAATTCCTAAGTTAAGGTAAGAATGAAGAAAAACAAGGGTATACAGGGTGTAAACAGACTCTTCACATAGCCGTTAACCAAGCATTCTGTACATCAAACTAAGTAACTTTACGCAAAAAATATTGAATAGACTTTTTTTTTTGGAGTGAAAAATCACGTTTTACGGTAGGACTCGATGGAAAGCACTCAAAGCATTGTGCTGATGGATGGATTGAATAGTACGTGGGCCGTGGAGGTGTGAAAAATAAACATCTTATATTAAAAACATGTATTTAAAAAAAAAAACTTGTGAAAAAGTTGGAACTTTGACCCCCAATATTTTCGTAACTAGAAGGTTCCCAGGTATGGTCTAGAACAAAAAAATGATCACAAAGACGGGGAGAACAAGTGCCTTTCGGCTATGTTAAGGGTCTATTTACACCCTTTAGAATTAAATTAAAATAAACCTATGTTCTTTAAAATCTTGATACGTTCATCTATTTAAAAGACCGGCCGAGTGCGAGTCCGACTCGCGCACAGAGAAAGAAAGAAAGAAAGAAAAAGTATTTATTAGTTCGCCCAAGACAAAACAAAAAGGTTAAATAACAGTGAAACAAAATTTTATAAAAAAGTAAACGTAAGAAAAAAAAACAAACGAAATTGGTCCTGCACGAGGCCAGTTCTAACCTGGTCTAGCCCTAAGGTCCTCAGACACTCACTCAGTGTCACCAGCACTTAGGGATACCTAATTGAATGCCTATACGATAACAGTTGGTAGACAGGAGCTTGGAGCCCTTGGAAGTAAGTTCCCGTTAAAAGCCGTGGGTAAAAGCTAGTATTAAAATAAAACCTATCAAGAAAAGTCACTGTGACATATACAATATTATTATTCAAACTTGATATTTGAAATTACAATTCGCAAACAAACAGGATAAATACAATATAAATGTGCATAAAATATATTTATAAATGTTATATTTAGGATAAAGAGTTAATAATTTATAGTACCTAACGATCAAGTTCTAGTCATATATTGTTTTAATTCTTCATTAGGTATTGTGTTTCGGATACTTAGATATTAACTGCTTAGCTCAAGTGCGTTCTGCCTAGGTTTTGGATTGACGATTTATCAAATAATTCTGTGCAACATATAAGCTGTAAAAAAATTAAGTTGGCGCCGACGAAAATTTCCGGTTTTTTTATCATGGGAGTCAGTTTCGTGGTTTTCGGAATCGATTATAACGAAAATAAGGTCAATATGACAATACAAGATGGCGCGACCAATATAATCAGTTTTATCGTCATGGAAGTCAAATCCACGGTAAATAAATGTATTCATTGAAGAAGTGGATTTCTTGGCCATCTACTACAACCCTACTTTTATTACTTGCCCTCTATAGTAATGCAACAATTTTGTAGTGACAAGGCGTCATGTTCCAATATGCGAAAGCCAAAAATAAAATGTCCGAAAACGATTGATCATGAATTTCAAAATACCTATTCGAGAAACTTTTTTTTTATTACGTCTTTGGATGATGATTCCTAGATATAATAATAAATATAAGCGTCGAATTGAAAACCTCCTTTTTTAAGTCGTTTAATATGTAGTTCGCATAGCTGAATTTTGGATCAAATAAATTCAATGAATATTTGCCATCGACACGCTCAGAAGAAGAGCGGCTTGAAAACCTAACAATCAGTCTTACTACGGAGTATCGTAGTACTCAGTACTAACTGGGTTGTGGAGTTCAGATAGGCAGTCGCTTCATGTAAAATACTGGTATTCAGCTGCATCCGGTTAAACATAGTTGGGGAAGAGGCTAGGTTGATGATGATTTATTTGACCTGGACATGATATAAAACACATTTACATAAACTGTATTGACACAATGGTTTTTTTAGCGTGTCAGCGTCAGCCAATGAATTCAACATAAGCTATGCGAGGATGGGAACATTTTCGACTAAGCAGATTAGTAGTGCTGCTATGCGGCGATTACGCAGGATCTGCTGGATGAATGCTTCACACAAAAAATTGTCTAAACAAAGGTATGTTTCAAATGTTTCAGAGTGTTGGTCTGGCGGAGCTGGAGGCAGGTTCGAACGCGCCCGGCATGCGCTCCGTGCTCTGCGACCTGACGCTTTTGAGCTACCACCTGGTCATGTGTCACTTCATCGGCGCTCCTATAGACCTGCCAGTTTGCGAGAGGATTTTAGAAAAGGAGCTGAAGGTTGGCACCGCAATGCATTTACATGTTTAATTATATTTACAGTACAGTCACGAGTCATACAATAACGAAATAGATCTTGTCTTAAAGTTGCAATCGTTATTCTAGGAAAAAAACGATAGTAGTTAGTATGATGCTAAGTGCAGGTATACGTATAAGTGCTAGTGACTGTACATCGAGCTGGAGAAAAACTATCACATTGGTGTGTATGAAACATAACGCTCTGCAAAGCGAAACTTCTTTTGAAACCAGTTGAGCCGAGTAAATGAATGACAAGAGAGAAGCCGAGGAAAAAAAAAATACCTACATATACTAGGCTACGTCTTGACGTGAACAAAGCCAGTGGACCAGATGATATTCCAGCTATAGTTCTGAGGATTTGCGAACCTGGGTTGTCACATGTACTGATACACCTTTTCCGGCTCTCACTTGCGACTTGATTAGTGCCGCAATCGTGGAAGCTAACGTGCAGCCCGTGCCCAAAAAAGGTAGTCATACCCTACAAACTACAGGCCCATCTCACATTCTCTGCAAGTCCATGGAACGCGTCCTCAACAAGAGGCTCCTGGCGTACCTTGAAGCTAATGACCTCCTCAGCGAACAATAGTAGGCCTTTCGCCAAAATCGGTCCACTGGAGATATTGTAGCTTACGCCACTCACATCACGAAGTGACGCCGTCGAGAAATATGAGGAAGCGATTGCCGTCTCTCTTCACATCTCAAACGCCTTTGATATGGTTTGGCATGATGGCCTTATGAACAAACTTCCATCGTACGGCTTGCCCACTGGTTTCCGTGAGTGGATATCGGACTTCCAGAAAGAGCAGTCAATACGAGCAGCTATTGATAATATAAGATAGGAAAAGACAACGGTAGAAAAGATCAGTCGGGTCAGCTATTTACTTAATAAAAACTTATTCCTCCATTTCAATTTTACAGGTGTATCCAGACAGCGTTTGGTTTCTAATGTTCAAAGGCCGCATTGAGCTTTTGCGGGGACAGTTTGATACTGCCATCGCGACGTACAACCGTGCCGTCAACAGCCAGAAACAATGGCATCAGTTTCACCACGTCTGCTACTGGGAGATCATGTGGGTGAACAGGTGAGGAAACAAACAGCACTCCAAACCTTGGCCCATTTAACATAAGTTTTTTTTTATCCAGTTATTTAGATGTATGCCAATCACCGCATTTTCTTGCCATAAGAGAACTAGAAGAGCATAGTGACCTTGAGTGACGCACGCACACATTTACACAATTAACGTGAACGCCATCTAACGACGACGCCAATAACAATTAACTCTTAAGACTCTCGAGATTACGCCCGAGTATATATAGAATAGAGACTCCAAGCATAGCCCTCTCCATAGCTCGCTGAGCGACCTTGAATTTATGGACAACCGTACCGTGAGTTTCCACGTTTCGGCCACGTAAGTCTTTAGGCTCTGTGGAATACGTGACGAAAAGGCCCCACGAAGCTTTCCAAATGCAGCCCAGCTGGACTCTTCTGTTAGCCTCCCTCTCAAAGTTGTTCTTACCAAACTGCAGAGTTTGCCTTTTTGTTTGGGAAATTACGTCCTCTTTCCTCACCCCCCGACGCAATGGGATATGCTCCGTTTGCTGGTTCTAAGTTTGGACGATCATTGTGGCGTTTTCAAAACCCTCCTCATAGTCCACAAATGCAAGACACAGATCGATTATACTATATTATCTGCCGCACAGTGTGGATATGGTCTATGGTGCTGTTTCCTCTTCGAAACCCGACTTGCTTCGGTGGCTGGAAGTCGTCTAGTTTTCGCGTTAGGCGATTCGTTACGACTCTTGCAAACAGCTTAAACACGTGGCTAAGGAGCGAAACGGGAACAATACTTTATTAAAGAATAACAGACCCTGTTATTCTTTAATAAAGTATTGTTCCCGTTTTTAAAGAAAAGAACGACCACGTTCCTTCTCCACGCTTCTGGAGTTCTCCCAGAGAACAGAACCGAGTTAAAAAAAAGCTCTCTTAATAGAGAATATCGCTTTCAGAAGCTCAGTCGTTATCCCATCCTCAACAGGGGCTTTTCTAGTCTTGAGAGCCGCCTCTATTTCACCTTGACTGACTTCTGGCAGGTCTTCTGTGAAATGGCGGATTAAGGTGGGTCTGGAGTCCTCATTTTAGGGATCAGGTCGAGATGCATTTGTTGCGAACAACTGGCTGTAGAAGTTTTCGACTTCCGAAAGAATCTACGGCTTCGAAACGATGATAACCCCACTAAATTTAGTCAAATTCAGGTGGCTCCTGCCAAGCGAGAGAGGACGATCACTTTCGACCCCCGGTTTTGCTCAATCGCTTTTTCTATTAAGCGTACTGGAGCATCGAAGGTCGCGTCGTACCAATTTTCTAATTGTTTTGTTGAGTGCCGAAGTGATGGATGGGTTTTCACATCGTTCCGTCATAAGCTCCACACTCCTCCAAAAGTTTGGACTTCCTGCCCGTATGCCGCATCTTACAAAAACGGGTCCCTTCTTCCCTGAGGATTCCCATCATTTGGTCGAGCGCCTGGCCAATATTACAATCTTTGTAATTGTTAATAAATAGAGATATAGCTAAAGCATATAGCATAATAATAAAATAAAAAAACGATAAACCCGGGTCGGTTTTGTATTAAACCCGAAACCGAAAAAAAGTGGTTCCAAAAAATGGCCTTTTTCATGCCCTAGTATGTAGTAGGTAGGTAGGTACTAGGTAGGTAGATAATAGATGGAAAAAAGTGCATTGCAATGTTGTGTTAAAAAAATATTTTCAGTTATTTTTGATGTTAAAATCTATGTGATGTTTAGTGGTTGATATTTGTTGTGAATAAATTTCCTCATAATTATTACGTTCTTCTTTTTTGTTATCTTCAACTTTGCTTTCGCTGAAGTTATGAATGTTACCTGTTTACTAAAGGCTTCTTCTAGTACATGATTAGATAAATAAGTACTTTTACATAACTTCACAATCGTGATCGTCGTGTGGTACCTACCACTGTTTCCAATCTATAATAAAAATAGAAGATTTCAAATTACGAAGAAATTTCAATTCTAAATATTCTAGTTCTATGGTTCACAGCAATAGGTAATTGCATTTCTTTTATTTTTTGTATAATAAGATTGAAAAATTGTTAGCCACAAGTAAAAGATTAGGTACCTAACATTCTTACAATATTATAATTCTTATTTTATTAAAAACAAAATCAATAAAATTAAACTCTTACTTGTGATAAGTAACATCGCAATTTTCAGATGAATCTATTATTTCGCAATGCCCATTATCAATAAGCCGCAGTGTTTTAAAAAAAAATGGTATTTATATGTTTTTTATTGTTATTCTAGTCACAGAATACAAGATAGTACAAGGATTTACACAAGGCGACACACCAAGCTATAAATTTCCAGTATAACATGGCCTCGCTCTGTATACATTTCCCGTACAAAGAGAGATCCGCATAAACTGGCGCCGCGGCCGGCGCGGCTAGTCTTTAGTCCAGTAGACGGACCTGCTGCGTACTTGCAGCTTCATACCTAAACTGCGCAGTGTGCCTGGCCTGTTATAGCTTGAAAAGTTTTAGGTACTTATACATCACCTACTGTTGCCGAACCTTTGCTTAAGGAAAATGTTAACGTTTGCGACTCGGAATTTCATTTTGAACATATCACATGTCAAGAAGACTGCGGATCTGTGGGGTAATTCTGTAGAAGTTGCCAAGTCTATTATAGACATTGTAGCCCTACCTTAGTTCTTATCTTTAATAATTGTATTGATTGTGAAGAATAGTAAAATAAATCCTTTATTCAAAACGGGTAGTACGTCAGACCCCACAAATTATAGACTTATTTCAGTACTACCTACTTTTAGTAAAATTTTTGAGAAATTAATTCTAGAACACTTGCAAAGATTTTTTTAATAAACATAAATTATTACATAGCAAACAGCTTGGTTTTACGAGGGGTCGTTCAACTACTGTGTTGAACATTTAGGACAAATTTATAGTGCATGGGAAGATAAATGCGATGCTTTGGGCATTTTTTGCGATTTGTCTAAGGCATTTGATTGCGTTCTTCATGAAACTTTAATCGGGAAACTCCGCCACTACGTAATCCGGAACAGCGCTCTGGATTTTCTTACCTCATACCTGAGTAATAGGATCCAGAGAGTTGACGTCAACGGAAAAATATCTCCCGGATCTATAGTAACAATGGGAGTCCCACAGGGCTCAATTCTTGGTTCTTTCTAATTTATATTAATGACTTACCTTACCTCATAAAGGATAACCACGATATAGTGTTGTTTGCAGATGACACTTCGTTTTTGTTTAAACTTAAACGTCAGCAGCTAGTTACTGACGATGTAAATAGCGCGTTCTATTGTGGTGGAATGCCGCCGATATTCAGACCATCTATCTTCCTTTTGCAGAAAAGGGCCGTTCGATCAATTTATAAGTTGAGGCCGAGACACTGTCTCAGCGAAAAGTTCAAGGAGATTAATGTAATGACTGTTCCTTCTCAATATATTTATGAAAACCTTTTGTATGCTCACAAAAATATAAAGCTGTTTAAGAAATATTGTGATATTCACAATATAAATACAAGGAATAACACAAAAAGCTTGGGATAGAACTGCTCCAATTGAAATCGATTTAAATTGAATTTGTACCCATTTTGTTTTTTTTTATTACAGTTTGTCATTTTTTTTTACAGAAATAAATAGGATTATGATTTATTGAAAATAACTTCAGTGTCGATATTTTCAACTTTCTCCAGTAAAAAATAATTACATTTTTAATGTTTTTTTTTAGTTATTTATTATTGAGTATTTCATTTTATATGAATTTACTCCATAGTATTTTAGATTAAAAAGCAAAAAGAAAACACAACATCACATTCCTGGAATCGAACCCGGGTACTCTGGATTGCAATTCCATACCTCGACCAAATACACTGCTGTAACAGTTATACTACAAAACAGTAAACAATCTTGGCGGAATAATGTGGCAAAACGAGCGACACGTCCGTATAGCATCAGGTCTCGGCCGGCACTGTCGGTACACAGGCGTTTAAGCACACATGCGCACGTATTTTGCTCAGAGATATGAATATACGATTTACAAAAAATCTATTGATTGGATTAAAAAACTTAAACACTATTACGTTAGTATGTTGTGTGACGAATAATTTGACAAAAAAATCAGAATGATTGCATGTATATTAGCATGATTTTTATTCGTTAAAAGAAATGTTTAGAGGCATCTTTGTGATTTCTTTCTCTCGTTTCAAATTTGTAGTATTATGTTTTCAAAACACTATCGTACTAGCATATATCCTAAAGAATATCATATATATTTATGGTTTTTTTTTTGCTGCAGGGGATCATATACTTTAAGGCATTGTAAAACATGCTTTTAGCTCTTGTAGTCGCCTTAAGGTGGAAGCGTCCAGTTTATTTAACCCCATTGAATGACTTCTTCATGAATTAGTTATTGAATGGGGTTACATGTACTTAGAAGGTTGTATTAATGATTTTAATGATTACAATTCATTTTTATACATTTTTCATCAACATACTATTTGAATTTCGTGGGCCACCCTGGCGCTTCCACTTTAATTGATACCTCGACTAGCTAATTTTAAATTATTTTTGATTGATACATACAATAATACATAAAATTACTTGGCTTTATGTTTACCACTACCGAATCAACATGATTGGATATAACATTTTGATGAAAAGAGTCTGACCGTACCCGATCCACACGTTACGGACCAAGAAAACTATTAAAAACCAAAGCAGCCAGCCTTTGGCCTTTACCAGGCCATGACCATGGTAACTCAACATATTGTACCATATTTATTTGATTGGTTACAGCTTAAAGATGGACTGGCGCGAATCAGCTTCGTACGCAACTAAACTGATCGAAGAGAGTTCATGGTCCAGGACTATCTACTCATATTCCCGAGCGGCAATGTTGTTGGAGCTCGATGACATCACGCCGTCGGAGAAACAGCAGTGCACCGATCTGATGAGGTGGGTGGATGAACTGCGTCTTAATTGTTCGAAAGTTCAATAAATAACAGCGTCGCATAACTAGACTAATAGACCCAAGTTTAGTAAGTTTTAGTATCCGCCCGAAGCTTCGACTTCAGCCATCATTAAAACGCGCCGGAGTTTTGGCCGATGCCGAAGGTTTATAGTAAGCGCCGAATTGAACGAACTGATATGAATGTAGTGGGTCACTCACACATTTCGAAGTATTATTTTTGACAAGTTGCAAGGTAATTTTCACCATCGCGTGAAGTGGTTCATTTACAATCACCATACATTTTTAATTTCAAAGTTTAAATGTTTTCGATTTTAGCCAATCTTCAACCGTATTTCTAAGGGTTATTCCCTAACCTTCGGCTTCGGTCGGAAGTTGTGGCAACAGCCGATTATTCAGCTTCGGCTAGAAATCGACCTTCAGTCAGACTACTAGTAAGTTTATTGGTCGATATGAAATAGCCGTGTAATTTCCTTAGTGCCACTTATGAAAAAATATTAACATAATAATCGGATGATTAAGAAATTCACATTTAGTTATCAAACCTAAAATTGTTATTTATGCCAGATTGTTTTTATCGAGATTTCATTTACCAATCAATCACATCTTCTGTTTAACGATGCAGACATGGGTACGATAATGTATATCTGATTACATGTTAGTAGTGTGTTAATGCGACAACCAAAATGCAGGAACGCGTCGTACTACAAGCAGCGCATCGCGGGCAAGTCGCTGCCGATGGAGAAGTTCGTGATCAAGCGCTGCGCGCGCTACCAGGTGCAGGGCCGCCGCCTGCTGCTGCCCACCATCGAGCTGCTGTGCCTCTGGAACATGTTTCACATCCTCGCCAAGAACGACCGAGGCATACAGAACGTTCTTAAGGTAACTTGCCTTCTTAGGATGGACTCCTTCTATTAATACAGGGTGAAAGGGACACCGGCGCACAAACTGATACAGTCAGCCCCAAAAAGATGTAAACACAGACAAGGAATGATTTCATTGTTTACAACCATTATTCCATGATTGTGTCTTCAATGTAAAGCTACAAAACAGTAAACAATGCATTTCCCCAAAACCTCCTACACAGACCGGATTCATAATAATATAAAAATCCTATGGCCAAAACAAGGTACACAGACTGACAATGTCATACGACTTCAATGATTGACATGTCTCGAACTTCGTTTGATAGAAGAACAATTTCTGTCCTTTTCATTTCATGCATGACGTCAGTGACGTGTCATTTGTTTTTTGTTGAATTTGCAATACATATAATCTAACGAATGACGTTTAGCTCTTTGAAGGTGGTCACTCACCGGGAGCATTCGCGTGTTATAAACAATGAACGAAATTAATTTTTGAACATTGCGTTACAATACCGCGCCGTGCCAACTCGATTGACAGATCAAGGAGCATTCGCTCCAACCGTAAAAGTTGGTATGCGTAACACCCATTCAGTTGTATCGACATTATCAGTCGTAATAATCGGTTTTCCGCACACACTGCTATACTTTTGAAAATAATGTTACCATACAAGTTCACTGATGTAAACGTACGCTCGCGCGTCGAATCTGAAACAATTACAAGTTAACGTGTCCCATTAACCTAAAGTTGTGATCGTTGTGTTGACAATTAATAATATGTCACTCTGACGCGTAAGAGTAAATAGATAGTTATGATACCGCATTTTCAATAATATACTTATTTCTAACAGCCTTTAATATTGGTTTACCTTGTATTTGAACGATTGTTGTTTACATATATCTGAGATTTGAGTACATTACGCTGTTCTGGACAAAGAGCGTTTATATTATCATGTATCCGGCCGATTTCGGCCTCTGTAGGAGGGTTTGGTGACATGAATTGTTTACCAAGTATGTTTTGTAGCTTTACGTTGTAGAAAAATTGTATTGACTAAGAAGCTTGATTTTTTTTACAGCTCGCAAGGGACCGTCGCCCGTCTTTCGTATTTATTTCAACTTGATACCAGCACGCGTTCTTAATAAATAAGGTCTTTACAGACAGACAGACAATGAAGAGATCCTCTAAGGGTTCCGTTTGTTCCTTTTGAGATAGAGTACCGAATACCATATAGGGTGAAATGAATACCAAAAGGCGTTTTTTTTCAATCCCTAAAAGAAAGTATAACATCGCAGCTAGCAAATTTACTAATTACGACTTTACAGTTTTTATTTCTAATATACTTATTCCAAAATATGTGTTAAACAGTTGATAGAAGCAACGAGCGATCGCATGGAGAGCGAGAGTCGTGCTTGGATGGGTGTGCACGAAGGAGACAACCGTGCGTTAGTGCGCTTTCTGAAGGGATGCTGCCTGGCCGCCATGAACCTGCCCCGTTTAGCAATCGACACCTTCGACTCTGTGCTGCAGTAAGTACTCAACATTACGCTTGCGTTCCGCGAAGGGTTAGACAGACATGTTTTTAGTAGAGTTTTGTAGATTTATGTAATCGAAAGCTGGCACATTACTGCAAACCGGACACAAAGAGTTCCAGGCAGCTATACTACGCGGTTTTTGGATCACACATAGATATCACTCAGCAGGCTTTGGTTTCAAAATCACTAAATTCTGTCATCAAATCATGATAGAATGAATAGTAATAATTATTTTTGTCATTAATCTACAGATTAATTGCATTAGAGCTACTATTATGCAAATTAAAAATATTATTAATGCGAGTATGGAAAACCTTAAAAATCGTAAGTCATATTCCAAAAGGCTGATTGCAAATTAACACAAAAAGTAATCATAGAAATACTTCATAAACGACGAAATAAGTCTTGAAGTATCAAAATCTTAAAGAATTACAGCATGGAACGAAAAGTAAACTAACACCAAATAATACTAATACTAGTCATCGCGGCCGGCCGGCAAGCGCGCGGCATTTCCTTCAATAACAATGGGCTCAAAGGCATGCCGCCAGCCCCGAACCCTCTCCGGAAAGCGGGTCATTTGATGATTTCTCATTAGGGGTATGTTTAATAGTATTTGGCGGTCCTAGGCTCGACCTTGCCGGCCGCTTGTTGCTACCGACCTAGTGGTTACATGACGGCCTCGCTCTAATGCATGGGGTTCAAATCCGGGCCAGTACCAATGTGACTTTTTCGGACAGTAGGCAGGTCAGGCGTCATACCCATACTAAAATATTTAAACTCCGTTTCGAAATAAGTATTTTTATTTATTTACAGGCTAAAGAATGAAATAAAGGAAGATACATTCTTACTTCCGTACACTGTTGCTGAGATGGCGATGTGTCACTATCAGCTTGGCGATAAGGATCGCGCTCTGCAAATGCTGCAGGATGCCAGGTTGGTGTCAAGCATTTTAATTAGTATGCCATCCAGCTTTAAAAAGAAACTGACAAACACATAACAGTGACATAAAAGGCGCTCTCGTATTTTTCTAATTCTGAATCTGAAGGTACTTCCCGTCAGTTACCGTCTTTCTTTTAAGCTAATTGGCTAAAAGAAGTAAAGAAAATAACTAGATTATGCTGTCACGACTACAATGTCACTGAACTTATTTTTGTTTTACAGGAAAAAATATTCGGGATATTCTTTGGAGTCACGATTACATTTCCGCCTGCACTCAAAGCTAGAAATTGTCAAGAACGGCAGCCCCAGAGCGAGCCTAAGTCCACGTGGAAGCACCTCTTAAAGCGACAACAAAGGACTAACCACATTGAGACATGGTACTAATAGTCTGGTATCATAATTAAAATGCTCTCTTTTATAAAACTTATGAGTCTCTTGAATCCGTCACTTATCTATTTGAACAATTCCGCGCTTAGGGATTTACATTATAATCAAAATAAAACTTAAGTACAAAATAGATTTCTTGCGGATATGCAGGAAATTGTTCATGATAATTATTTAAAAAAACCGTTTTACCGTTTTCACTAACGTCAAGTTCATCTACGTATAGTTAGGTGCCCTTAGTCGGTGCAACGACAGCAGATATCTGAAAAACTCACTCTTTTTGTCACCATTCTTTTCTCATTAGGTATCTCGTAACTTTCAAAATCTTCCGTTTGTCATTTTTGTATAGTTCTTTAGATTTAGTTGGATGTCCCTCAATGTTTTTAGAAATCTGTTGATGTGCAACTTGTTAAGGCAGTCTGAGCAATGTTTGAGCATTACGCATCAGCCAATCGGTAGCGTGGTGAAATGTTTTTTTATTGTGTTAGATAAATGACAGCTCAGTTTCTAGTTAGTGAAAACGGAGATTAGTTTATTGTTTAAAAAAAATCTTTTAATATTTCTAATCATGTGCTTTTGAAATATATCGGAATATAATGTAATTTTACAATCATGTGTAGAGTGTATTTAAAAATAATTTAGGTTTATATCTCTCACATATTACATGAGGAGCATTATAATTATACAGGTAGTTTGGTAGAAGGATCGACACACTTTTAGCGAGCCTGTGCCTGAAGTGTAAACATAGTTAAAATATTCTTTTTATCACTAGAAATATCACTAGTTGTATCGTCTTCATAACTTTTTGTTCTTGGTTGTAAAATAACGCAATAAAACTCTTGGTGTTGTGTGTACATCTCACTAGTATTATACACGCCGGAACAGCTAAACTGACCTGGATGAAATTAGGCACAGCGATAGATTATAGTCTGGAATACCACATAGGCTTTTTATTCTGTAAGTTCGGTCCCGTGAGGAATTCCCGAACTCCACGTGGGCGAAGCCGCGGCCATAGGCTAGTTTATGTATAATAGAGACAAACAATCAATCTCTCAAATAATGTGTCAATTCTTCTTCCAAATACCCAGTATCACCTGTGAGTGCAGTGGATAGCTACTTACATAACCATTGCCTCAAGGTACAACATTGTCACAATTATCTAGAAACTTCCAGCATATCACTAAACTCAACAACCACTTCCAAGTGATATGCCTCTTATTTTGTGTAATCTCTAACTATTTGTCACTGTTGACTTTTGTATTATATTTAATCAAATGAATTGCTTTTGTAAGACTAGCTGAAACTATGCTGGGGGTTAAGTATGATGTCTTAGAGCAGTTGTAATTCCAGTGTGGGAAAGAGGCAGAGCTATACAGGTCGTCTAGTGCCATCTCTTTCCCACACTGTAATTACTCCTGCTTTAAGACGTCATGGTAGGCCACCTGATCCTTGCGGAATTTCCCAAATTTCATTTCTCTTCGTGTTATTTATTTTTAGTTACCTACTCACCCTTATGTATAAATATAATAGAATTTTCAAACTATAACTTATTAATGGTATATAAATATACATAAAAATAGTTAAATTTAAGTCAATATAAATGTATAATCGGTACACTCTACGACCCATCGAGCTGTACAAAACCACTTTAGGCGGACCTCTCATTGTACGGGAAATCTATACAAAGCGAGGCCATGTTATACTGGAAATGTGTAGTTTGATGTGCCGCCGTGTGTACAAGAACTTGTGATGATAAAGGATCTGAATTTTATTTTCGTACTTTTGGTTGTAACTTAGTATTTACGAGTGTACAAAAAAAAACTAGTATATAAAAGGGTATATATATTTTTGGACATGATTATTCATTAGTGCGTCCATTACTTAATTTAGGTAGATTACAAATAGGCTGCGCGAATATAACTCGGGAATATCTTATTATCTTATATTTCCGATTTACGATATTTCACCATTAAATTATGTTTTAGGGTATTGAAATTTTAAATGTCAATAAATTTGATTATATCATGGGGTAAATTACTGCAAGTATAGTAATGGGAGGTAACGATTATTAACCTTTCTCGTTGGACTTACGAGTAGACAGAGAATATTTGACGAAATTAAGATTCTATTTTATAGTGAATAGTCACTACATATGTATATTTTATATGGTAAAAGTATATTGACCCTTATCGATAGTCAACACATATATTCAGTGTATTTTTTCATAATTATGTACAGACGGCCAGCACATCAAGCTACCCGAAACTGTAAAATTTTCCCAATCAACCTTGAACCGAATTATATTATTATAATGCTTTAGCGATAAAGTTGAAAATCTATTAAAAAAAAACTGACAAATTGTATTAGCTTGATGTGCTGGCGTCTGTATAAATTACTTTTAGAATAATAAATACATACAATATATTGAAATCTTGGTGTAATTTATGGCAGTTAGATTATCGTCCAGCCTTAGGTTTGTATAGGATACTAATTATTTTTATACTTATTTTTACCCATACTATATTGGATGCTTATACCCTTACTATATATACAGCTATCAAGCTTGTTGTTTTGCGATGGTATGGCCAAAAAACTTGGCGGTCCCGTCGAGTTTTTTTAGCTGCATACTAGCCGAATACAAGTAGCCAAAAAATACTCAAAAAGTGACGAAATTTATAGTGGTCGCATTTTCATGGTACTTTTTTATTAAGAAAGAAAGTTATTTTTTTATTGAATTTATATTGTGGCGTAATAGTGTGTCCTGTGTGCATCCATTAAACGCTAATTTGGTATATTTTTTTACTTTCTTCTCCACACCTCTAGAACTCGTGGCTAAATAATAACTGCCGCTCGGAACGATCTTTAGGTTAAGCCGTGCTTGCCTAGGTTGGTCTGTGGATGGGTGTCCACCCATTGCATAACGAGTTTCCTCCGTGCCTCGGAAAGCACATTAAGCCGTTGGTCCCGGCTGTCATTTGTAGATCTTTAACATTCGTTACAGGTAGTCCATGGCCCAAAAAGTCTGACCACTAGTCTTACCAAGGGGTATCGTATTACCTAATACTAACTGGGTTGTGGAGGTCAGATAGGCAGTCGCTCTGGTATTGGTACTGGTATTCAGCTGAATCCAGTTACACTGGAAGCCGACCCTTACATAGTTGGGAAAAGGCTAGGCAGATGATGACCTCTAGGAACTCATTAAAAAAGTTCCATGAAAATCCGACCGCTATAAACTTCGTTCCACCTTACTGTCTAATTGCATGTGACACTCTTGATCGTTGCTTCAGCTACAGAACTGCTCTAATTTCAGAGTTATTAAAAAAAATAGCCTTCTATGCCTATCTTCGGAACAAATCCACAAGATAATTCTAGCTATGTACTAAATTAGTCAAAAAGTTTTAAGATGGAACAATAAAAAATCTATGGTGAATGAGGTTCATTAAACATTTTATCTATTGTATTTTATTGCATAGCGATTCCCCAGTTAAACAATCATTAGGCATAAAGCAGAGACACTTAGAAGAAAGTAAACCAAATTATTGAATCAAAACTTCCCAAACTATTCAAAATATATATGAATGTAAAATAACAGGCTGTGCTAAATGAATTTACATAGTTGCAAACTAGCACACAACAAAATGTTCCACATCTATGTTAGCACCGACTCACCAAGTTACGAGGGTTTTATTTCCGTAAGCAGACTTTGTTTTATATTGTTGAATTAATTAATAGGAGGTGATAGTAAATAAGTATTTCAATTCAAATATGTATATAGTGCTTATAGTTTATTAATTGAAAGAAATGTACAATATATTATGTATATGATGCATGGTACTCGTTTATAACATGAGTCTTTCTCTTATAATCAACAAGAACTTGTTAAAAATAATATAATTTCCTATATTAATAAGGGATTTGAATATTTTGGCCTACCTACCCGCCATTTTTTTTCGAAATTGCTGCCTTGCTTATTTCCCGTTCTTATATTTTGTAAATTTATGCTATATAAATTAGGAATAGTTAGAATCTCTTTACTCACGGCGCCACCAGCACCTTATATTTAAAAAACGTGTTGCTATAGAAAGTGTCTCTTAAAATACTCATTTGTGTTGATGCCAGTGTGTGTTTGATTGATGAGTCTTTTTGCGTGGCTGTTATTATGAAAATTAAAAAAAACGGCGGGTTGTTAGGTAAGCTTACTAAATTATTCTAGCCCCTTTATGAAATGTTCAATGTACAAATAAGAAAACTACTTGAGTAGGTTTTGGCGTGAACTTAGACCACCGCCTTAAAAGCCCTGCTTTTAACGAAATAATTGACACGTAAACATTAGAGTACAAGGTGCATTTACCACAAATAACGAAATCAGCTGACTTACAAAAGCTTTCTCTGGAGATCAAGTCTAGTAAGAACGTAAAATTCTAAATCAAATCCACTGGCCTAAAACCTTATTTAGTTTTGATTAGGTACTATTGAAGAGTCGTACGTGCTCTTTTATTAACTTTTTAATAATGTATAACACTGAATATTATGGTTGTCACTATTTAAAAACAACTAAATCATTGAATATCACTACTGATTGAGTGTTTTGCGGCTAATATTATGTTCTCTTTTTTAAAGATAAGGTTAAAACATAAACACGTGACATTGTAACTAATATATTCAATCAATTCAACTACTGGTTATATCTGTACTGTAAGTAGTAGTAACAAATCCCCAAGTTTATCAAACGCCGTTTTTCAATACACTTTCGAAAAAATAAAATATTAGAACGGAAAGTATTTATCACAGGAGTTATTATGAAACTATGACTTAATTTGCTTTTTTTCCGCGCTTTGCTTTCGCCAGGTTCAAGAAGAAGCAAAGGTATGATGCCGCTAAACAGCCTAATATGAAAAATTTAAAATTCAAATATGATTGAATTTAAAACACAAAAATAAAAGTAATTTGTTCATAAAAGTAAATATTTGTTTTAATAATCGTGTTTATCTATGATACTCTATTTATAAACACAATTTAAATACTCAAAAAATATTTACGCCGTAAAGACGCATACCTCTTTGCCGAGATTTAAGAAAAAACAAACACCGCCTACTATAGTCATTGATCCCATTTGGACTTGGTATAAGAATATCTGTGGAAATTTTTATTTCTAAAAATATTAAAAATCCACGCGTGTGATATACATTGCATGTTAAACCTAATCGTAGTGCGATAAGAACCAGTTTTCGAGAAAGTGTATTGAAAATATTTTTTTTATTTTTTTTTATTTATTCTTATAACAATTTGCATTGTACATAGTACATTAATTAATTACAACTAAAAATAATAAATTATAAATATGAAACAGTAAAATTCACAAAAAATAAAATCAATAACATTTTTATTTTCCTTTATTTATTTTCCTACATACTAATTACATTTTTAAATATTTCTTAACAAAAACCATATAAAAAAGACATTTAAAAATATGAAAAAAGGTTATTGACATAACTAATATGATAAATATTATGACAATAGAACGTAAATAGTTATCATTTAAATGATTGTAAATACTATCATGTCAAATTATTATAAATCTATTCGTACAGATATCAACAAACATTGATAACGTGTACTCTATTTATATAACTAACATAAATTGTAAGCGTGTATAACTTTCGTTACTGATCGTACCTTGCAGCGACAAACTGTGATTGTATCATCTCTTTATTTTATATAATGCTTATAAGGACAAGATTTATATTTTTTTAATATCTTGGATTTATGTATCATCATTTCCTGTAACACGGTTGGCACATACCTCCACCAGAATTTTTTTCAAAATGATTGCCAATCTTCTGTCGGAAAATTACAAATTGAAATGGGTATTTATGTATATTATAACAAAATGTTTATATTTATGGATTGAATGAAAATAAAGATTTTTATTTTATCTGTGGTTTTTAACCCACTTCAGAATTATATGACATAAAATTAATTCTAATCTGTAGGTTCTAAACCAGCCCGTCCAAAATATGGCCCCTGGGCCACCCAGCGGCCCGCATAGGTATTTCGTCTGGCCTGCGAGCTTTTTAAAACTTTACAAGACATCAATAAATATTGCGTGAACATTTTTTTAAAAATATCCCTAAGTCAGTTATTCCCGCGCCTTATTTAGCTACCCGCCCCACCTCACCTACCCGCGATTGCAGACCGCCGCATCATCGCAGTCAAGTGCGGCGAAACTTGTTTTATTTAAATTTAGAGGTGTCTTTGCATTTCTTTTGACTTGCTTGCTTCGATTGCAAAAATACTAAACTTGGCGCTCCATAAAATTGTGTTGGACACCCCCGTTCTAGACGTTTAGTACATGGCCCCAAATACTTAAAACCCGGATAGGTTTTAAGTATTTCTGGAACCAACCCAAATATATTTTTTTCTAAATTTAACTAATATAGGCATATAAACCAACACCTAATTCTTTCCACTTTGTATAGATAGTAAAAAATGTGAAAAGTCTGAATAAATCGGCGAACATGAAGAAATTATATGGGCTACATTTTGCCATTTGGCTACGGAATCTCTCGACAGAACCCTAAAAATTATTTTATGCAGGTTATTTTTACCACAAGTAAAGCTTAGAATCTAATCTTTAAAACGGCAAAAAGCGAGTCCGGTTCTGACACCTTGTGGAGAAGTCATAGGCCCATGCCAATTACTGTATTGCGCGCAATCAATAAACATATGCTAGTACCTAAAAGTTTCATTAAATAGCCGCAGAAAAAAAAACATCAATTTTTACATGATAAAAATGAATAAATATTTACTTAAGTAGGTCAAAAGGCATCTGTTGATGCACAGCATTAAGCACCCATTTATGGTACCTTTTTGGATTAAGTCTTTCGATAACCGCCCTTTTCTTGTTAAATAGGAACCTTATGTAATTTAACAATAGGTCATCATTTGCCTAACCTTTAGCCAACTATGTTGGGGTCGGCTTCCAGACTAACCGGATGCAGCTGAATACCAGTATTTTACATGGAGCGACTGCCTATCTAAACTCTACAACCCAATTAGTACTGGGTAGTGGGTAATACGATACCCCTTGCTAAGACTGGGGGAGTCGAAGTTTTTGGGCCACTGGCTACCTAACGACTGTCAAAGATCTACAAATGACACCCGGGACCAACGGCTTTACGTGTTTTTAGAGGCACGGAGGAAACTCGGTATGTTAAAGGTGGTCACCATCGACCCGAGCGGCTGTTATTATTTAGCCACGAGCGCCTCAATTTAACAATAGGTATGGTCTATTAAAATAAAACAAAATAGCATTATAGACTTTAATACACATGACACGAACTTACATCCAACTTTGCGGTACATTTTGAGAAAAACCCCTGTGAGAGAAGATCATCTAGATTACCTACGATTTTCACTATTTAAAAAGAGATGTCACGATGCCATGTCAGTGTCATGCCTGCTAGTTGAAAGATAGGCCGCTAGATGACGTTAGTTGGCAGCACTTGGATTATTGTTAAGTATTTTGTAAGTTTTCCTTTTTTTTTTCTACCTGTTTCTGTTTTCTATTTAAATTATAAGATTAAAAGGTTACTGCCTCAATAATTATGAATCTTATTTTTTTTTATAAATCAATGTTTTTTAGAAGTCAAGCCAAAATATAAATAAAGCAAACAAATAAAATTTTAATTTTTTGAATTTTAATTTTGTAATCTTTATGGATTCGAAATATTGTACGGTGGTAGATATGTCCTTCGTGTGCGATGTCGACAACCTCACAAGCCAAGTCAAGATACTTGATTTGCTTATCTTTCTCGGCTTCCTAGGTTCCCGACATGCACGACAGTTATGTCAACAATCATTGCGCACTGCTCTGCTCAATCCACCTCCACTATATCAGGCTTATTGGCTACAATAGTCCTGTCAGTGATGATGGATTGATTCCAGTTCAATGTTATATTGCCATTTTCGAGAACTGGGTCGGGCACATACCTATAGTACGGCACTTCCGATTCCACAAGGCTATATTTTAAATCAAGTTGCTGATGGATAATCCTGGCTACAAAGTCGTGTCTATGCAAGTACCCCGGAACGTAGCCAAGCCACGGACGCTTATAGGTCTACAACGGGCTCGTGCAGGGCCCGGAAAAAGCGTCCGTGAAGCTCTTTACTATGCCATACCTCCCTGCGGTCGTTAATGTCAAGCACTATAGGTTTGCAACAGGTCTCAATCCGAGGGGACCGGGGTGAGAACCTTGTCCATTTCGAACAATCATTTATAAACTATATATAGATACGTTGCCAGCGCTCTGTAGTGGCAACATGAATGCAAGGTAAATACCGGACCTCCATTTAGTCGCGTACCAACCAGTGCCGAGGCTATACCTGACATTAAAATAACTTGAGTGAATAATTTCCTCAAATACTTAACATCAAAAATTTACCTGTGTTTTTAGGAAATTAAAAAATATACTGCAACGGTGAAATATAAAAAGTATCATTTCATGCGTAAGTATCACGAAAAACATTTTTTTTTCCGATGCCTTGTGGCGGCTGGCACCTGAGGTAAGTCACGTGCCATAGGCACTCGGTCCGTGAGCATACACCACAAAATGGCAAACGAAATTAAAGAAATAATTATATTTATCTCTCCCTAACAATAGGAATTCCGTAGATGACATTTCTTTTCCTTTCCCTTCGTGCGTCTAAGTAGCTATCTAGCTACCGATAGTATTTACGCGATTTTCGAGCGGCGTGTTAGATACGTCATTGTTTGCGATCACATCTCGATGCATCCACACGTCGGAATGCATGGGCAAATGAGGTAAGCGTGGTCTAAGTACGGGTGTCATGAACCAATATTCTCGAATCGCACCCTCCACAGCCTGCGACTGCGTGGCTATAACATGGCTACTCTGCATTTCTGTCCGCAAGCGAAAGGACGTAGCAGCCCACATACTACTACGCCGAATAACCCGCATCTGATCCGACAGTCTGCCCCGACAGCTGGCTCAAGTACCTGAAACAGAAAGAGCATCCGGACACGGTACGCAGTCGGTTTGTTTCCCCCCTCTGTAGCCTCATGGTGTGCACGCATGACCTTTTCGTTGATGGTTTCCGTCCATCGCAAGCGCTGCACAGTCCCGCCGAGAACTGGGACCCTACCAAATACCGGTAGGCGTCCAGGTCCTAAACCGTACGGCGACCGGCATCCTCGACGAACAGGTAGTGGCGTCGGAGAGAAATACTCGTCGCTCGAGCTCTACGCAACTGCCACGTCATTATTATTATTAAAATGTTAATTTTTGGCCCTGTGATTAAAATTTCTACTTAGATATAGGATAAATAAAAATGTACAGTGGCCTCCAAAACATAGTAGTATTCGACGCATTATGATCTACCATCATAGTTTTGATTGGACCGTTCACTATAGTTTTGTTCATCCAACTAACTATGATATAGGAATTACTAAGTAACTCGAAGCAAAAATTATTTATGGGAAACGACTTTTTTTGGGGTGAAAATCATGGTGTACGGTAGGGTGTACTAGGGCATGCAAAACAGGTACCGGTTCAGTGTTAAGAACAGGGATTTACTATGGAACCGGAATCGGTTCTAAATTTCCTAGGTAGGACTAAACATTGTGCTGATGATTGATCCATTGAATAGTTCAGGAGTCATGAGGGTATTTGAAGAATATATTTGTTTAAACTTATGAAAAAGTTGGGACTTTGACCTCCAATACATACGTAACTACAAGGTTCCGAGGTATGTTCCAGAACAAAAACCAATATCGCACGACGATGTGGACGTTCTCTGGCATCTAGAGTCAGAAATTTACTTCACACTGGCTAACCTCGTGAATTGAGAATTTATAATGTTATTCAAGAGTGGATTATGCCTAAAGCTGTAAGTTGAATCACACGCTGAGTTTACATTGTATTTTATAAATGCTATTGTTGTAATTCAAATAGATTTTTTAAATACTTAAATGATCATGTATTGTTTGTTGTAGATAGAAGTTACCAGTCGCCATGCTTGTTGGGTGGCTGCAGACAGAGCTGCTGTCCATATGGTCTCTCGCCCATCAACTTCTTCCCAAGCAAGCCGATTTGACGAAATACAGCCACCAGTACAATTTCTTGACGAGGAGAACAAGTGCAAGAACAATAAAAAACAGTTAAAAACACGGTTAGAATTAACCGTGTAGGTATTGAACTTTACAAGTAGTCAGTGGCCCAAAAAAGTCTGACAACCAGTCTTACCAAGGGGTATCGTATTACCTAGTACTTACTGGGTTTTGGAGGTCTGACAGGCAGTCGCTCCATGTAAAATACTGGTATTCTGCTGCATCCGGTTAGATAAAAATGTTAGTGTTAGGTTAAATTCATAATTTCTAGACAACGCGAGGTGGCTCGAGAAATTTTTGTCGGGAATTCCCTGGACTCGAAAAAAATAAGTCAAAAATCAGAAACTCTAACTAACTAAATCCTAACTTCCTTAGCAATGCATGTTGTACAATAGATATAAAGAATGATAAAAATACTACAAGACGACTTCTTTGTTTCTCTAATTTAAATATAATGTTTAGATTATTAATACTTCATGAAAGGATCTCCTTTCTGGTTAAATGAAATAGGCATGGCCGTCGCGTTAAAAAGCTAAAGGATTTTAGTTCGATTTTTAGATTGGCGCCAGTCAGATTTATTCAATACAATTGAAGACAAAAGAAAACCGACTGGCCGCTGGTGTTGGACGTGACTGTCGTAATTTTGCGACTTTGTTATCGGATTCGTAAATATATTCCCTGAAATACCTAATTACTACTAAAAATGAGTGAGCCAATGAAGTCTATCTCCGCCATGAACAAATTGTACATAGGCAACTTGCCCATAGAAGCCGATGAAGCAGCAGTGAGACAGCTATTTGCTGAACAGAATCTGACTGTTGCAGATATCTCTGTAAAGAGAGGTGGTTACGCTTTTGTCGACTTTCCCGATCAATCAGCTGCAGATCGGGCCATAGACAAACTGCATGGTAAGTAAAATATTTCTATATAAACAAAACATTGCGCATAGATTAGTAAGAATTATATTTGCTTTTACCATTGTACGATGTTGTTATTGCGAGATATAGTGAGTCAAATATCTTATTATAGTCGTACTGAGACCAATAAAAAAAGGACAACGAAACAAACCTTTTTTTTTGTTGCTCTGAGGAATCGTAGATATCAAAAACCTGCCAAGAAAGTTAGTAAGTAGTCGGGGGATGGCAGTCATTTTTATGACAGCTTGTAACACTCCACTCCAAATTGTCAGTGATTTAAACAATTCATTTCCTTAAGTCAATATTTGGCCAAGTTGTTTGTGCCGCACAGTAGCACCATAGGAGTAGGTACGCGTCGATTCTTAGGGAAGGCCTATGTCAGCATATTATTGTGCTCTAACCTAACTTTGGCAAATAGAGTTCATAAGAAAATAGGCCTCCATTCGCTTCACAAGGATGTTACTTACTTCATCTTAAATATGCCTGCCGACCTACCTTCTTTTAATAGATTTATTTTGTCATTTCAGGTTATTCGTATTGTGGCCTGCCACTGATTGTTGAACCTTCAGTTGCAAACAAGAAAATGTAAGTAAATGACTAGCAGCCAACATTATACCAAGTTTTACATCAGGCAGGTGGAACCGACAGGAAGGAAATCTCTAATGATCTTTCCCCTGTTACTTCGCAGAAATGTCTGTCTACCTCTGTGTACGTGGTTTTGGATTACAGTCCATTGTTCACACTGAAACAATGGAACAAGAATACGAGGCAAATAGAAGAATTTACCACACATTTTCCGGTTTTCCGATTTGTCTAGGATTAAGATATCAGGATCAACTAACTTGTCAACAATTACGAAGTTCTTTAACATTTTTCATTATTCTTAATACTATTGGATTGACAGATTTGCTTATTCTTACCTTATATTTCTTTCAGAGTCAACATACCTAATCTTCAAAGCGCAAGTACCACTCAGCTGAAGGAGGGCAATAATGACTCTCTCCCAGGAGGTTGGAGGTAAGTGAGCTTTTATGTATCCTGAAACCTGTTAAAATTAAGTTGTTGAAAGAGAACTGAACTGTTTCTATTGAATAATAACCGAGGGTAGCTCGGGGTCGGGATACCGGTTTGCGAGGAGCGAGTAAACTACTGGGCGTACGTTACTTGTTTGCATTGTGATTATGTAACAGTGTTTCGGCAACCTTATTTATTTAAGAACATTATTTTAACGACAGAGTTATGGTTGGAATCTGAATGATTTACTAATTGATTTTAACTTTTGAACCATTTTTACTGTAAAAACAAAATCCCACAGTAACCACTAGTTTCTGATTTGCGTACCTATTTGAACAGAGAATTAGTCAAGATTTACTTCATGTTGCTGGCGCGTCTGTATATTATATTTTGTTGACACAATACTTCGCCAACTCCACGGGAGTTCTCGGTGGCAGTGCAAAGATCACTGCATGTTTTGGGGCCCAAAGGGCAAACTCTACTTAAGGATTCCTTCAATGTAATATAGAACCATAAATTTAAAACTTGAAGTTTGAAACGTTTGATTCAGAAACCGGCAACGACTCTTATAAACCAATCGATCTGTTAGCTTTTTAGCTCATCAATTAATTGTTTGGTGGCAGATATTTACGCCGTGAGTGGACAGCTTTCTATACCTCACTCGTGTGCTTTTACTGTCTTTCTGCTTTTGACGCGTCAATAGGATTTTTCGACTCTACCTCACTAAGTTATCCAAAGCCTTTTTCAGTCAAAAACTAAACTTTAGTTTATTTGTAATTGTTATTAGTGTTATAAGATTTTAAACTATCATGGTCACTAACTTTATTACTACAGGAAACGGGATATTTACCATGTTTACTATTTTTGTTGAGTTCCCGATATTTCGGCGCTGTTGCAAGCACCATGATCACGGATAAACTGAAGTTATTGCGGGTGGGTGTTTATGAGCAGACAAATCGGTCTACCCTCTTTCTTGTTCGTTTTTTGCACTCAGTACCGCTACCACTGTCACTCGCAACTCGATTCTGTTCCCGACATACGAAACTCACTGTGTCCGCTCGCGAACTTTTTTCCGCACTTTTTCGCTTTTTACATAGCTGGACCACTGGATTCCAAGCTCTCGACAGTTGAAACCCATCTTCCCGGTTGAAGTTCCTATATTTGGTAATCTCAATGGCTTCTCTAACCAGTCTAGGAATATAGTGGCGTTCTGTCGAGATGACCTGAGGGTTATGTAACTCAATCCAGTGGTTCGATCCTGATTCCAGGAAATGTTAGCAATGGCCGATTTTTGGGTGTCGTTGTTCTTCACCGCCCTGATATGTTCCGATATTCGACAAGCTACCGTACGTTTCGTCTGACCGATATAAGACTTGCCGCAACTGCAGTCTACTTTATAAACACCGGGCTTTTCCAGCGGAAATTTGTCTTTCGGCGAACGCAGCATCTGAGACACTTTTTTGAAAGGAGTGAAGATAGTCTTTACGGCGTATTTCCTAAGAATGTTGGCAACCTTATCTGTCACTCCCCCGCACGTACGGCAAAAATGCTGGCTGCCTCTCAACCTCGCACTTCCGGTGCTTACAACCAGGTTCTGGTTTAGGCTGCGCGGGTTTCACTGTATATCCGTTTCTCTGTAGGACTCTCTGCACATGTGTTAGCTCAGCACGTAAATGTTCCTCGTCGCATAGATCAT